>JAGXOD010000021.1:7397500-7462500 GCA_020368025.1 Brachyhypopomus occidentalis | reverse complement strand
AAATCTGGGAACAGAACACATATCATCATTAAAATGACACAGTGATGTTTTTACTAGAAGATTTGATGGTTGTGCAGTAAAAGCATGTGTTCTGTTTTCACATGAATAGGGTTTTTCTCATTTAAAAAAATTTCCATCATCAAGGCCAAGCAAGAGAACTGAGGGCATCAGCATCTAAAATTAAAAATGTGCAATTATCCATTTTCCTATACAAATTCCAGCTAAGCAAATGCATGAGTTATTACATTTGTTTATGAACAGCAGTAAATTTAGAGTGCCCTTAATTTGCTCTTTTCCAAGGGCGATTTTTACACTCATACAGGGAAAAAAAACGTTAGCTAAAAGCAGTGCTGTACTTCAAGTGTGAACGATTGCTCAAAAGCTGAATGAGAGAAAAGAGTTGTGTCGAATATCAAGTTTGTGCCACTGCCAGGAGCTCCACTCAGGCAATGCCTTAGCCAACCAAACCTTGGCCTCCTGAGCGCTGTCCTAACTGGGTGGAGAAGGACACAATTGTTCTAGGGAGGTGCAGCTTAACACACTTACCAGATGTGGGGCCTTATAAAGTTGATACAGCAAACCTGCAGTAGGCAGCCAGATCTTTTCCCAACTTTTTCCACCAGCGAGTAGAAAAGTCGGGAAGCCTCCCAAGGAAGCTGGGAACGCGTCCGTTGCCTCCGTCACATGATGCCACACCTCGCAGATCCGTACACTTCATTGTCTAAAGTTTCTCTCCCGAGGGGAGTGGAAATGAGGCCCTCAGAAAGTCATTTGCAATCAATCATGATCATTATCAGCTCTGTGACTGAGTGCATATCCTGTGATCCAAAGCTTTGATGATAAATTTAGTATCCTGTATTAGCTCCCATGCTCCTCAACATCTCCATCCCCACCAAAAAAAAGAGACGAACAGGTCACCATTTCTCTAGCAAATGCCTTTTGCCCTGATTTCTTTAATATGTATGTCCCAAAAAACAAATACATATATGGGTAATATATTAACACAGATAATGCCCATCTTCACAAAACCTGATGCTCTATCATATAGACATGTGATGTTTCATATTTTGTAAATTTGTGAAGTCCTTAATGTGACATAGTCCAAAATTAGCAGAGCACTTGGAGAGATGATAAACCTTCGCTGACAATCAAGCAGATCCTAATGAAAAGTTGATACGGCAGGCATGTTCTACTGGCACATTTACAAACCAATCGAGTCACTTTCTACATAATAAGTCTAAAATGAGTAAATATTGATTTTTCACCTGCCAAGATCATGTCATGAGTATGGTGACAGCTCTCTGTCACCACAAGCGGTCAACTTGGATTCTGTGTAAGATTTAAAGCATTTCCGGTGTCCTTAAGGTTAATCCTTAAGGGTCAATCTCATGGATAAAGCCTAGCCAGGGGCTAAATTGCAGTGCCAATAGTAATCACCACTGTATGTTTTTTTTAAGCGAATCATAGTCTTATCCTGGCCCTGGAAAACTGTTCAATCAGCTCTCTGCTCATGCTCTAAGCGCTTCAAATGCTTGAAGTATTCCTGGTGTTTAATCTCTAAGTGTTTAATCTGTTGTCTGTTCATGCTCTAAGTGCTTCAAATGCCGGTGTTTAATCCTAAATGTTTAATCTGCTGTCTGTTCATGTAAAAAAGTCATTTCTATTTATCTGCATTCTATTCAGGTGTTTTCAGGTGTTTGATCTTGGAGTGTTTAATCATTGGATTGTTCATGCTTTAAGTGTTTCAGGACGTTCATGTGATGATCTTCATCGGCTTCGGCTTCCTCATGACGTTCCTGAAACGCTACGGCTTCAGCAGTGTGGGAATTAACCTGCTGCTGGCTGCCATTGGCCTGCAGTGGGGCCTACTCATGCAGAATTTCTGGCATATGAGTGACGGAAAGATCAAGGTTTCCATAGATAGGTAAGAGTCTTATCGGTCTGTCTGCTCGTTGCTTTGTCTACATAAGAATCTTGGCTAGCTTAGGTAATTACTAACTCAGTTCATTAGGGTTTCCTAACACTAACTCTATGTTTGCTCTGCACTGTTCGAACATACAAACAGTTTATTAGTTAATCAAATGTGTAGCTAGTTATCTGTGCTGAGAGCATACACTGTAAGAGAAACAGTCAAATAAGCTGCTCTGTGTGAAACACTAATTTATGCTCCTCCCTTGACAAATGTCTGAAAGTGTCTACAAAGGGGTGTTGCTCTGTACTGTACTAACAGCGCCCTTGCAGCATTAGCACTGGTGCTGGGTGCAACAAGGTGGAGATGGATGGAGGCGATGATGGACAGACGTGCGTGAGACACAACAGAGGCGGAGGGTACAAAGTTTAGTGGGGACGCGCAGCAAGGCGTGACCCCAGCACCGAGCTGTATGGAGGACAGGGACGAGCCTAGAGCTCCACCCAATTGTCCAGTTCTGCCTGCTGAGCAGGACACACGATACAAGAGCAGCAGGTTTTCTCTGTCCCACTCTGTCAAAGCCTCAGAACGGCTTAGGGAAACATGAGTCTGCCACGCATGTGAAATTTGGTCTCTACTGTCAAATCTGCAGCCAGGCCATTTGGGCAAAGCTAGTCATGTCTGTCCAGCTCACCGTGTTGCACCTGTTGGATCATCAGTCTCTCAGCAGTTACTCACTAACCAAGCAGTGAGAAATCTCACCAGTTGTGGTATTATACCTGGAAATATATATCTACTCACTAAATTAGCTTGCAAACCAAAGACTCCTGTTTTGTGGTATACCCCTCCAGAATATCATGCAATATATAATTCAATGTTTTTTTCTGCATTAACATAACCACTGTAAGAAAACTATTCATTGATGAGTTCATGAGTTATCATCTTATCAGCTAATAAACAATACCCTTGTAACTTTACATGCGAATTCAAACATGTCTGAACTGGCTGATGACTCTAATGTATCATTTCTTTAACTCTCTCTCTTTCTCTGTCTTTCTCTCTCTCTCTCTCTCTCTCTTCTCTCTCTATCTGTGTCTGTGCAGGATGATCAATGCAGACTTCAGTACAGCGACGGTGCTGATCTCATTTGGTGCCGTGCTGGGCAAAACCAGTCCAGTGCAGCTCCTCATCATGACCTTGCTGGAGATCACCATCTTCTCCCTCAATGAGCACGTGGTGGTGGAATTTCTGGAGGTGCACGCTGCAGCCGTCCTCTCAATCCCTCATCTAGCACAGTAGATTAAAAATCCTGCCAGGAATTTAGAGAACCTGGTTGGTCTTAGTTCATTCCACCAACTGGATTAAGATAATGAGCAAATATAAGTAGCCGGATCAAAGGAACGATTTCTAACTCCTAGACCTGAACTGCTCGGGTTGTTACTCA
The DNA here is from genome assembly GCA_020368025.1 of Brachyhypopomus occidentalis. Classification (NCBI taxonomy): domain Eukaryota; kingdom Metazoa; phylum Chordata; class Actinopteri; order Gymnotiformes; family Hypopomidae; genus Brachyhypopomus; species Brachyhypopomus occidentalis. The sequence continues at coordinate 7,459,147 of JAGXOD010000021.1, read as the reverse complement.
GGCACCTTAGTCACTGGCTCAACCTCAGGTCAATGTTTAAAAACTTCCCAGCAAATCTCAACATTAGTGTCCAAGTAGAATGATCAAACACTGTCATTTATTTGTATTTATTGAAAAAAATATATATTTCAAATGTTGTTTGCGGTTCATTGTCTGTAGGGGATAGTGTAGTCTCACTGGTAAAACTTACATTAGGACATTTCTACACTTTACCTTTTGTCATGAGAATGGGATTCTGATATTAATATTAGATTGGATTGAATGGGCAAAGCAAATGATTGGATGTAACATCCATACATGAGGAGTTTTTCCATAGTTCCCAATCCAGTAACTCTGAGCCAGTCCATGTTTTTGTTTTGCTCCATTCAGTGCACACATGGGTCCAGTAAACAGTGGCCTATAGCCCTTGATCAGTCGGTTCATGTGCGAATGGTACTCATGTGTTATCTTTGGATGTCCCCAAGGGCTCCTTAAGGGAGTACCGATGTAAAGTACTTTGACTGGTAACTGACAGTAACACCAAGTCTATACACAGGCCTCTGATGTTGGTGCTTCCATGACAATCCATGCATTTGGGGCTTACTTTGGTCTGTCTGTGGCCCGAATGCTTTACCGTCCTGGCCTCAGGAACGGGCATGACAACGATGGATCTGTCTACCACTCCGACTTGTTCGCAATGATTGGCAAGTCCACAATCTATACATGACATATGGCTACATAGTGATAGTCTTGGGTGGAGAACTCTTGGAAAAGTACTGATCCTAAAAGTATTCAATAGCATAGGCAAACATTCAAAATTCATCACAGCCTGAATCCATAAATGTTTCTATTCAGATTAGGCATACATACCACATTAACCAAACAATCCAAACCTGCGGTGCGGTGGCTTCATGCATTTTGTATTACGAAAACGTAGAAACTGTCGGAGAAAACTCGCCCTTTCGTGCATAGTCCATGGATGATCCAGAAACATACGTTTGACTGCTTTGTCCGGGCAGGTACCATCTTCCTGTGGATGTTCTGGCCGAGTTTCAACTCTGCCATAGCGGCGACAGAGCAGGATCAGCTGGTGGCCATCACAAACACCTACTTCTCGCTGGCGGCTTGCGCCATGGCCGCTTACGCCACCTCCAGCCTGGTGGAAGAGAAGGGCAGACTGGACATGGTAAGAGGAGCTGTCGTCGTGTGTGTCCCACCTGCACGCGATGCTGATGACAGATCGTATAGGCCCAGTACAGTATAGGCCGATTTATTAAGGCCACCTTTTGCTTCGCAGGTGCACATTCAGAACGCAACTCTGGCAGGTGGAGTTGCCGTGGGAACGTGCGCCGATATGAGCATCGGGCCTTTTGGAGCCATGTTGATTGGAGTCATCGCGGGGATCATTTCCACTCTTGGCTTCAAGATCCTCACTGTACGTAGGCTTGTTTACACACCTACTCCACCCGAACGATCACATGATCTGTAGGTGTTACAATAGCATCGCGGTTATCCCCTTTACCAATAACAAATGTGGCAAACACATCTACTGTACGTTTTAATGCATACATTATTATTCAAAAGCCCTTAAAAAATTGCCATATGAACTTGGACAGTTATTTGCGTGCTTTCACTATTTTCCACAGTGAGTGAGTTTAAAACTGTGTCGCTTCCTCAAACAGAATATTCATCTGTTTATTCCTTTGTATTTCAATGCAGCCTGCGATTGCATCCAAGCTGGGTATTCAGGATACGTGTGGGGTGCACAACCTTCATGGTATGCCTGGCATTCTGGGAGGTCTGGCTGGCATCGTCGCTACAGCTCTGGGAAGGAAACACAAGTAAGACTGGCGCAGCGGCACAGGGGACATGCCAAAGGGCAAAGGTGAAAGGGCAATGACATGGCCATGAACGAGGGGTCTGGAATTTTTTGAGCAAACATTTCCACTTTGCTAGGTGAAGCTGGCAAAGTATTGAAACATTAAACTTAGGAAGCAAGTTTTAAAACAACGCGCCAATATTTGGGGTGTACACTCACTAAAGGTTATATTTAATGCACTCAAATAAGCATCTTTGCGAGTCCTTTAATTCATATCCAACAACCGTGCCGTACTGATCACACAGACCGCTAGTAACTTACTGACGTAAATCAAGGCGGACTGCACACGCACCTTTTCTGTCAAGTTCATGATTGCACATTAATTATGCAGCCTTACTTTTGTTTGATGTTGCAAAACATCTGCGGCTCACGTAAGTACATCTGCACAGATTGTTCGGTTCAATCTGTTGACAGTTTCGTGCATGAGCAACCTTGCACGAAACCTGGACATTTATCTCCCTCCAGTCTATGCTCTTCTAAATTCAGTCCGTTCCAGTGCAGAGTACTGCCGAACTGTTTCTGACAGATCGGTACGTTGAAAGAGCTGTAACGGGCGACGCACGTGCAGTATGAAGGTGAAACCAGACCCTAAACCCTCTGTACCATGCATGCGGCTGAGTAGTTCCACATGCAAAGTGACAAACTGCCAAATTATTAAATCATTTAATCAATCAGACAATATAATTGATCAGCTGCAATAAATACTCGTCGGCTGCAGTTTGCGATCAAAAGAGCGGCTGCGATCGGATCGTATGTTTTTGATAGTGTTCTTATTGAGATTTTTTTTGTTGAGGTGTTTGTATTGTCAACAGTTGTGCCGTCTGCTCACTCCATGGTGGGGATTGTATGCTCTGCCCAATATTTCAGATGAGTGCTTTCTTTCTCTGTTATTAGCGCTTTCCCGGGTATGCAGGCGGCTGCTTTAGCGTCCTCCCTTGGTTTTGCCCTGGTGGGAGGAGCCATCACAGGTGAGTCAACGTCTGCTTTTTAAGATTCTTTGCAGGATCTTACATCCTTCTAAACACTGATCAGCCTCTGAATGTTCCTCAGCTTTACTTGTATGCTTTCAATTCAATTGCAAGTGTTGACATAACTGTAAAACAGTGGTGGTGAGTACCTGAACACGGCAAATTGCGTTTGTCAGATCATTTTAAAAGTGTATATTATATTACTTTGCAGCCAAAATTTATCATTCTGATTTGATCCGTCAGGTCTTGTGATGAAGCTTCCATTCTGGGGACAGCCACCTGACCAGAACTGCTTCGATGACTCAGTCTATTGGGAGGTGAGCCTCAGATCATTTAGAAAACGACTGATCTATATAAAAAAACGAAAGACATGTACCTTAGTGGGTACGATAACGAGCGACTTCTGTCTGCAGGTTCCCGAGGAGGACGAGGAGAATGGAGAGAGTCTGACCCATGCAGATCATTCTAAGAGCAAGACAGAAGCCTGAAACTCTCACTTCAGCGTGTTCACACAACACACAGTTCCATAACCAACTCAGGGAACTCAGCCATTTAGCAGACCATTTCACGAGCAGTTCAATCAGTCCATACTTAAACACTTCAGCCCTGCATTATCTCATCATGGTCTGGCCTAAAAGAGTTTTTGTCTTCTTGCTGACTGTCCACCTACTTCAAGTTGCAGGGGGTTTTAATTAGCTACATTTCTACTGTTACCATGTAAAACATGAGGAGGTCCACAGAGCGACATTTTTAAAATAACTAAACCCAACTAGGAAGCACCATATTCTTTTATTTAAGGTGACTAAATGATGGAATTCGTTTATGATTACGAATGGAGAGGAAGTAACAAACTGATAAATCTCTACGAAAACTATCCATTTTGTATGCTTCCAATGGACCTGGATATAAGTTGGTAACGATCAAGCTTTAGAGCTGATTGACAGTTTGGCTGTTTTTCTTTAGCCAAATAATATGAAAGTAATGTTTCATGGCGAATCGCCTCAGTTTGTGGATAATTGTCAGCTACGACAGTGGATCTTTATTACTTGCTGGAGATCTGAGCCAAGGACAGACACCAAGCATGAGTGTCAGGGCATTTCAGAGCTCTCACACTGCGTTTGTTTCTGTTAGACTGTCAGACTGAAGAAGACAATCGCACAAAATTGTGAAATTTTAAGCGTGTGACGCTCAGATTCCTCAAAGCAGATATGCAGATAGCACTGTTACTTATAATCAAACTGATTGCATTACTCTAACGTATATTAGGTAAAATATACATATATTCTAAATAGAAGTCACTTTTTATTGATATTTTCAAACAAACGCTGTTAGACTTCCCCACTGCAGAGTATTACTCAGTGTATAAGCTATAGGTTATGATGTCATACTGGAGCCCATGGTGACTCTCGACCTGATCTAAGATCAGTCTGAAGGTCTACTTCACACATTATGCTCCAAGCCTGGGTTTTCCTTATGTCAAGCTGTCTGTTTTAAATATTTCCTCATTTTGTTTCTTTATTGCTTTGAGCTCAAAATGTAGTTTGAATAAGTGGACACGGTCAGTCACTCCTTGCTTACTCCTGTTGAGAGACATTCCATGATTTTAAAAGTTGTCTCAAAAGCAACAGTCTCAAAAACAAGCAGAGCTCCGCCCACTGAGCAAGAGAGACACGACTGACTTCAAATGATTTAAGCATTTTGAATGATTCAAGTATTTGAATGTATCCGTGTGTGAGTGTTATATAAAATACACGAGCTATTAGCATAGTTAGGACAATGTAGCTTTGCAGTGCACTTATACATATTACAGTAATGATAAAAATGTATGAAACATACTGTCATTAATAAATATGTATTTTATATTTTTTTTTCTGAATTACTGAGAGGAGGTTTTTTGTATTTTCATTAATATACTGTATGAATCCTCTCTACTACACATACTTGGTTGATGCCATGCTGTGTTATGAGTTTCTTTCTGCATGTGCTCATGATAACACACAAAATTAAGATTTGCACTACAGTACAGTGGAAATAGCCAAAGAATAACAGGCAGAATTATATACTGAGATTTAATATGTTTCTGAATACACACCTTTATGGACATTTTCTGGTCAAATTTATATTCCATAAATCTAGAACCTGTGTTTTTGTTACACGGAATACAAAAGGTATGTCGTTTCATTTAAATGTTTATTAAATAGACTGAAATATCCATAAGAACATAAGAAAACATCTGATCAACGCAGACGCATCTCTAGCAGCTTTTCTTCTCTCAGCCACCAGGTGTCACTATTTACCATGAGCTAGAAGAACGCGGAGCTTTCAATTTCATCTTATGTTAAGAAACTTCAAAGAGCTTTAATAAATTAATATAAAGCGAACCGCCGTGAAAGGAATGGTGAGTTATCGGGTGAAATGAATGAGTAGGCCTAAATGAGTGACCATTTTTAAAAAACAGCACAAACGTAAGAGTATGCAATAAAAACTTTTTTGTCTTGAGTTATAAAAGTCGTGTCATCCTATCCGTTGTTTGTAGGTTCTGTTTCTTATAATTATAATGTTCACTTGTGTTTTCTGGTTATGATCTAAACTTCAATTTCACATTCCTACCATTTCCGGTCCGAATGATAGGCGGCAGTAATGTCGCTGGTTTTCTCTTCGCGCACCACTAGGAGAAGAACGAGAGAGACCGGTGCATGATGGGATATCTGGTTAACAATATGGAGTCTCAGTGTTTGTGCTCGTATTGAAAGTTATATGTAGTTGTTATCTAAAATATAAATAATGGAGAAGCTGGTATCTTCACAATAGACGGTACTTCGTTGCGATCTGTTTAACTGAAATTTTCATCCTGATACGTCTGTACTGACTATGGTAAGGTATAGTAACCCATTACTTCAATGTTGGATTACTGATAACTTGCTAGCTCGGGTAGCTAAGTTGCTAACGCTAGTGGTGCAGCTAACCAACATACTCAATCCACAAGCCAGCTAGCTTTTTCGGCATAGTTACTAACAAGCTAGTTAGCGTTCCCTGTCATTCACGGAGAATATTTAGGAACTGCGACAACCACAGACCAGTGTCCAGTTGGCTAACTACATCTTTGTAGCTAGCTCGCTATGTGCCGGAAGCTCTTGAAGTTAGCTAGCTAGCTGTGTATACAAGCTATTGCTTTGGTATATAGCTTTGGTGGTTTTGCTGTACTTTGCCAGATAGCTACGTTAGCTGCCTAGACGTCAGACGACGGCTAAGCTTTTGGGTATTTTATCTAGCAATGCTGCACGGAGAAGATTTATATCTAGTTAGTTAGTTATATCTAGCTAGCTAGTTAACTAACCAGCGAACTATTATGTTGTCAGTTCTTTACGGTTTGTGTTTACGTTAAACAGTCTGCAAAAGTGAGTTCCAAGGAGAGAAGTGGGTCGAGTTCAAGCACAAAAGAGCGGAGACGTTCGCGGAGTAGAGGTTCGTTTTCTCTACGAACACAGTTTCGGCTCCTCGTGTGAACACGGAGCCGACGTGTAAATACGTCTTTGCCTGAGATGTAGTGATGATATTCACGTAAAGTTAATGTCTCGTGTCCGTAACTGACGAAAGTGTTGTCCAGGGGTAGTGGCATCAATCGTACTGTTTATTAACAGAAAGAGATGAGAGGAAACGAAAACGCAGCCGAAGCAGATCGTCATCGTGCAGTTCTTCCTCGTCGTCGTCGTCCTCTTCTTCCTCGGCGTCTTCATCACGGTCCTCTTCCAGCAGTGACTCAACAAGCAGTAGGAGTAGCTCCAGTAGCAATGGTGAGTGTTGCTGACTTGTCAACTGACGTTTCTTTAAGGCGTTGCTATGGCATTTGTTTAAAATCGAATGAAATCGCATTACTGACCAAAGTGGAAGGAAATGTATGCTAGAATATAGTGGTGGTATGCTGCTGCAAGTCACCTTGTGTAGCATAAAGTACTCATTCAAAAGTCCGGGCCATCGTGTCTGATTTGGTGGGTGTTTTTCGAAACATGTTAGATACACACACAGGCTCACAAAGACGGTCCAGCACAACTGGCCCGTTTCCTGAGTAATGTTAGCGGTGTGATCACAGTGCTGATCTGCAGCTACAGCGCTGAAAGTTAGTGAATGGAAGGAGAGAGATACTGATGAATATAAAGATATTGGAATGGCAAACCTAGTCTACGGTGGCCTTACCTATGCATTCTCGTCACAAAAAGTAGTTAGCTATGTTTTCTTCTGAGTGTCTAGTTTATGTATTGAGCCTGGATGACATCTTGATATCAAGTAAATGTAAAAAAAAAAAACAGAAAAACAAAACTCCTTTACTATGGTTTTCACAGTGCTAAACAATAAATTAAATAATAAAGTTGACAACAACATGCCTTTTTCCCTCACCAGATTCTTGTCGAAAAAAGAGGAAGACTTCAAAGAAAAGGAAAAAGGAGAAACCTGACAAGAAGGTGCTTGTTTGTTTTACCTTTAATTGATCAGTCACATACCAGGGGTTCTAGCAGCTGGTAACGTTTGACTTTGTAAGATGGCATTTATTTGAACACATTTCAAAGGCTATATGCCCTGGTTACTTCAGTCCTGGGTGGCTGGATTCTAACACAGTTTGGTAATTTCTCTGCTTATGCACAGCTACTAATCCTGGTAATGAACTCTTAGCCTGGAGTATGGCACTCCTTCTATAGGCCCTATTGATTAGAGTACTGGCTCTGTTGATAACTTACAGTGGGTTGTAAATGTGTTGCTCCACATGTGGCTTAAACTGGAATGGGGCTACTATGCTTTCTCTCACACACACCCATATTCACTTCACACTCCAGTTTGTTAAATCTTTATGCACTTGTAAGACCTTTTAAAGCTCGTTGACCTCTTCTGCACAACACCAGTGCTGGAACGTCCTGCAATTATGCAGTTGGCATATACATATATAGACACATGCCATTCACTGAGCTGTTCAACAACAGTGTGCATTTGAACAACAACAGAAATTGAAGAAAGAGAAAGCCCGCAAACGAAAGAAGGACAAGAAACACAAAGGAGAAGACGACGACGACGACGATGACTCCGGTCCAGTTCAGATTTCTAAGGCAAGTGGTTTTTCTACATGTAAACCACAAGCCAAAGTTCAAGTTCCTCTTGTGCTGATGTGCGTGTGTCTGTGTGACCTGCAGTACCTGAAACAGAAGAAGCGGAGCGGCAGGTATAGCATGATCTCAGGGAAGAAGATCAAAATGAAGGTGAAGAAATCTAAGAAGGACAAGCAGGTTAGTTCTAGTGCCCAGAGGTGGAGGTGCTGCTCACTGTTTGACATGCTGGGTGTGGGGTTCTTTATGCATGATAGGGTGCTGGGGTCCTGTGTCACATGCTGGGGGCGGGGTTCTTTAAGCACCTAAATGGACACCATTTTACTTAATATTTGCAACTGCTGACAGTACCTTCAGCTGGTGGACTTGTCATCCTGGTTCAGTAACATTCTTCACTTTTTGTTGTTTCAGAGGGACAAAAATCGGGCGGAGCTGTTGGAGTTTCTGAACTCCACTTTCTGATACAGGCAGCATGCTGACCAGAGCATTCCACTTTACCCATCATGCTCTTCTTTAAACTGGCCAAGCAGCTCTCAGGGAAAGGCCAACTTCCTGTAACGGGAGTGCAGCGTGTGGCTCCCCACAGCTGTCAGAATGGGAGAATTTGTTAATTAATATCCAGGATCAGTCCATCATACTAGCAGTGGTGTCCCTCCCTGGGACTGAGCTCTGAACGGTCACTGTGCTCTGTGTTGACTGTTCACATCTGAACTGTTTTGTTTTAACGTTGATCTTTCCTCAGCTGATTTTCCTCCTCTTTGCCCTTGCTTGACCTCCATTTAGACTACCATCAAGTAACCGTGGTTCCCAAAAGTTCTTTTGAAATTCAAAAATGTGGAGACTTTTGACTTTATTGCATTCATTTTGTGTAACTGTAAATTGTTTCAATCTCAAACAATATGTTAATCTGAAATTTTGCTTTTTTTTAAAAAAACTTTGTCTGCATTGCAAATTGTGCAGTAAAATGACCTTTTCTGATGTCTTGATAATGTCTTGCATAAAGCCACTGAAAAAAACAGTTATGCTAAATTTAACAAAATAGCTGTGATCGAAGTTTTATTCTGCTAAATTTACATAGATAAGAATTGAATATAGAAATAGTTTATCTTTGAGAATATGTAGACATATCAAGTAAGGTGTGGTATGTTTAGGATCGACAGCGTTATGAATCACAATATTGTGTCAGTACTTCATGTTTTCATACAGTGATGCAAGTGAAAGTGTAATGCTACCTACAGGAAACCTGTGATCTCATTTTTGAAGTGGTCAACCCTTTTGCGTTAGCAGGCAGGTTAGTTTAACTGTATGTTGCTATAGAAACATAAACTATTTTGTAAAAAGTCATTGATGCCTGCAGTGGTCTTATCATAGAATGTTGTACATGGTGATAATTTTTATTATTTTTTTTAATGGGTGTCAAAATATACTCCATACTTACATAAACTGTGGAATGCGTTCTTTTGAAGTTCTAAGCCAGCACCTGTTAATGGGAAGCCTGCATATGACTAGAAAGCAAGCAGATGTCAACGGAATGACGGCCAAAGGGTTGACCTCCTTCTTTAACTTGCTGTTGGTCACTTGCAGGGATCAGTACTGGGAGATTAGAATGGGCCTGAGAAGACCTTTGGTGCTCTTAAACCCCTTCCTTTTGCAGTGGGTAAATAATGAAGCATTTGTGCACCTGTCATAAGTTCTCTGTGTTTCCTATGTTTCGCTCTGTCATTCAAGTTTGAGATTTGCTCTGAATACATTTCGATAAGCACGTGGGCTTATGACCCAGTTTCAGGCTTTTTGGATCACAGTGCAAATCCATACACGGTACTGTTACAATACCTTCAGCAACTACTTTGAGAAACATTGGTTGATTGGAACCGTTTCATTGGATAGGCAATAGTTTGACCCACATATGTTTTCATATGGACTTCGTGTTAACCCAACTCCTCAGTGGACAGTTTTGGCCATCGCTGTTGGCTGTATTTTGAAGTCTTTTGGAGATTCTCCTCAACTCAGAAGTCAGAATGACGCACAAAATCTTCAGCACGCTCATATCGGCTCAACAAAACAGCTGTTTGTACATCAATGTGCATTCAGGAGACTCTTAAATTAGCATATTTGACACCCCCCAGCAAAATCCTTATAAGCAAAAATGCAATCATATAAAAATACAGGCAAAAGAGCAACCTTCCTTTTTCAGATATCACTAAATAAACATAAAACATCAGTAGATCAATTCAGAGGTGACTGTTAAAATATGGATAACTTTTAGATGTTCATGCACCAACACAAATAAATAATGATTTAATCTAAAATCAGAATAAAGCTGGAACAATGAGTAAAACAGGAGGAGACCAGATAGATGATAATAAGATGAGAGATGTTCCACAGTGACTGTTGGTGTCAACATCACAAACTGCTCAATGCTGTAAACTTGAGCAGAAAATAAAATGAAGGCTAATTTGTCGGTGTATAATTGAACCATGGGACCATGTTAAACATCATATTGTCAGGCCTTAGCAAATCAGATTTTTTCTTTATAGAATTTTCTTTTTACAGTTGTTTTTGTTTGGGTAAGAGCTATCTGGCTTACCATTTCTGGACCACATGTAAATGTGTTCAGTCCTAAGAGAATATTCTGAATTTTAGAAGATTGGCTAAATTGAAAAGACAGGATACCATCAAAGGCCTCAAGCAGATTAACAGCACTGCTCGCCCAGGGAAGCTGAAGCTATGGGGCTTCCGGTTTGGGTTGCTGCTCCACCTCATGTGGCCAATGCCTATATTTGAGTTCACTCTAGCCCATGCCAAGCAGGTGGAGCGATAGCAGCATAGGCCTGTACGGTCATGGAGCCTCTTCCCTCTACCAATATCAAGACTGCTGAAGGAGTACAAATGTTCCAAAGCAATAATGGAAATGACCCTCACAGAATCCCAGGATCCCTTCGTTAGAGACGTGGCTCCCACCTTAGCCAGAGGGTGGAGGTGGAGGCCAGGTGCAGCTGTGATACAGGCAGAGTCTGCCCTCAGATATCGAGATATAGTGGGCCAAGTACAATATGGCAACAAACACCGACATGGCAAAAGGCTACACCAGCTGGTAGAGGAGGGTGTGTTGCCAGGAGGAAGTGGACAGATGTGCCAGAGCAGTGTGCCAAGCCAAATGAGAATGCTGGGTGAGGTGGGAAGATGTGGAGAGGAGGAAGATTACTTGGAGTGAGCTGTGGAGCCCAGTATTCTGGGCTTTAACATCGGAGCCATGTATGATGTCCTGCTCTCCCCAACCAACCTACAGCTTTGGGTTGGAGAGGATCCAGCCTGTCTCCAGTGTCTTGCCCCAGCAACACTGAAGCACATCCTGGTGGGGTGCAAGACCAGCTGTATTCAAGGTAGATACACCTGGCACCACAACCAAGTGCTGAAGTGCCTGGCCACCGCGCTGGAGAGTAAGAGGGTAACCATCAACACCATGTCCCTAGAAGCCCAGGTTACCTCCTGCCAACCAATTTTCTTTCATTCGGGAAGGGGAGAAACGGCCAACTAACTCTCCACCCCAAGTCACATGCCCACCGAATGCAGCCCGGGATTGGGAAATGCAAGTAGACTTAAGTCAGAGGGTCACCTTCCCATCTGAAATTGCAGCGACCAACCTACGGCCATGCCTGGTCCTTTGGTCCAAATCCTGTCAATGTGTCTTCATCGTGGAGCTGACAGTCCCTTGGGAAGAAGCCATCAGTGAGGCATTAGAGAGGAAAAGGCTGCTATATGAATACGTGGCTGCTAAAGCAGAGGACTGGGGATGGAAGGTATATGTGCATCCAATGGAAATGGGCTGCAGAGGCTTTGTAGCCACGATAAGACTTCTGAAGGAGGTTAGAACAGATTCAACGCAAGCTCATTGAAGAGCTTGCAACTGCTGCCAAACGGTGTAGTTACCGGCTGTGGCTGAAGCGGAAGGAGAGGTTCTAGGTTGCTAATGGCACCTCCAGGGCGACACACACCCCAGTGTGATCAACATGTGGTGGGCCTGCCTCGGGAGGGGGGGGCTTATTGTGATAAAAGGCCAAAACAACCAATGAGGCCGGGGTGCATAACTGGTGGTGTTGCATTGGAGTCACCAGGTGGTCATCCCCTAAATCTAACCCCACCCAAGACATCTCCAAACCAGCGCTTTGCTGATTCTTCATGGTATCCTAACACCTAGTCCTAGCAAACATACTGTTCAAGCTTAAACACATTTTCTGAATTTGAGATGATTGGCTAAATTGTTGTAGACTGAAGAGGCAGAGATGTGTAAATGAGTTTGTTCTTGTGACATGAGAGAAATAATGATTTCAAAATGGGCTGATTTTCCATCATAGACCATATATGTGAATAGTGTCTTGAAACTTAAACAATATTTACATATTACTTAAAAATCCTTAATTTCAGTAAAGCAAGGGTCCTAATCAATTAATCATTTAAGATCTGAATTCAGATGTCTAAATGATCACTTTCAATATGCAAACAAAACCCAAATAATGGTTATAACAATATTCAACATTCAAATTAAGATTAATTTATTGCACAAAATGCATTGGCTTCTGTGGTTTGGTTTTATAAAGTATGTTTTGTGTAATCTTTAATCAAGAAGTGTTTTTTCTGTAAGCCATATATTGTTGGTGAAGGTGCAAAAATATTGCTGCTAGGTACGTATTCCACAGAATTACACTGCTGTCACAGGATATGCTGGTTTATAGTTTCAGTTTTACTAGTGAACTTAAACCTTAAGCGTGACTTTTACAAAGCCTTAGCAACTGCCCAAGACTTTTAAGAAACTCAGCAGTTACTCAGACCCTCCCACTCCGAGGCACCATTATATTATACGTTGCCGTTGATCCCTTTACGTCTGAAGTCGGGCATGCTCCACACCCGCTGGGCCCTGTCAGCCGTCTGCCTGAGGCCTCTCTCCACGTCTTCGCAAACTGTGTGGACTTCCCCGCCAGCCTGCTCGGCGGGGGCGAGACCGGCGGAGCTGCCGAAGGGGTTGATGCGAACGCGGGACTTGAAGCTGAGCAGCGACAGACTGATGGAGCGCCTGCTGTTCCACTGCCGGGCCAGGCGCTGCGCTTCCTGCTCCTCCTGGACACGCTCCAGCGTCTCCAGCAGAGTGTAGCGGAACAGTCCGGAAACCTCCTGCACCTCGGGCTCGTTCTCCATGACGACCTGGCGGAACCTGCAATGGCAAAGATGTAAACGCTTGTTTTTTTTTCCTTTTTAGTCCACCTAATCCACTAGACATTTCCACCAGCTCGCTAGGTGTTTTCCCGCATGACACTTACCAGTGAGTGTTTATCTGTACTTGCTAAATCTTTATGAACTGCCATTAATCAATGTGATAGGACAGTTGAACAGACAAAAGTAAAGAACCATATACTCCTACGTTCTATATACATGACCTAACAGATGTTTGTGAGTGACTTACATCACTCTGAATGGTTGTACAATAGTGAGCATTTCAACTACAAAAGTCCAGGACTCTTTTTTTAAGAGGTCACCTACTAAATCCCACAGAGCTTAAAAGCATCCACTGAATCTGTCCACGTCACACTGTTGCAGGAGGTCAGTCACATTGGTCCTTCACACCCACTTCAAAGAAACTGAACAAACACCCTTATTTCAAGTAACTCTCACAGAGAACTAACATTTGATATCGTAAAAGATTGACCAAATCCGAAGGGACAAATCTATACCAAGACTGAGACTTCGTTCATTTTCACTGAATTCCCCCTCCCTCACCTTATGTATTCAGCTACTTCAACTTTAATGTTTATCAGAGGCCATGCATACATCCACTTCCCTCGGTTAATTGTCTTTTGTGCTTGCTGTGAAGCACTTGAGCCCATGTCTCATCAAGACTGAAGAAGATAATGGCTCCATGGTGCGCCTGGCTACAAGGCTCTAAGACCGCCTGGCAGGGCCTCTTATTCCACTTTCAACAGAGGGCCAAGAAAAGTCTCAGAAAGCTTTAAAATAGCTCACCATGTTTGGTTTTATGTCTCCAATCGAATCAGCCGTGTGCCTGTTGGCCTTGATGAACCTGGCTGTGGAAAGCTTTTTCTGTATTCTGAGGTGGGAGTGAAAAGACTGAAAATGCTGCATTCATGATGTGTTTGGGGCTGCATTGTGCATGTTTTTATTATTCATTTATTTGATATTAAGCTATTTTATTATTCATTTATTCTTGATTAATTAATGTATTGTTTTGTAGCTGATAAAAATGCTCAGCTACATTTATAAAAGTGGTCAGATATTTTTGAGAGAGATGTTCACATGTACATGTGCACATGTTATCATGTTCCTTACAGTTTAGCTTCATGTGTGCTGGATATGGCTTTCCATTTTATTTATTTACTTATTTATTTCAATTTATTTAGGGCCATAGATTGATATAGCAACCTCAGAAATCTAAGTCTATATCTAAGACATCTATGTCATTAGTTGGGGCCTCAAGTCTGACACCTGAATTTGGGTCCCATCCAGATTAAAGGGGCCTCACTAATGTTATTTGTTGCTTCATTTTATGTTGAGGAGGATCTAGAATGAATTCTATTATTTTATATGCGCTCCTAACCAATAAAGCAGCTTGAAGAAATGTATCAAAATGCTATGTATCTTTAAGTTCCGCGCTCCATTTTGGGGGCAAATGCCTGATGTTCATCACAAGTTGCCATGATAACTGTGCTTCTTTCTAAATAATGAGAAATCAGGAAGTGATAGCATCTTTATGTGATATGGACATGAGTCCCAAACCCCTCTTGTGTGACCTGTAATTTATTTCAAATCACAGAATGTGAACAAGGTTTGTCTCCACTTCCCTTGGTTTAGAGGTGCCTAATTAACCCACTAGGGACAGACATTTTGATCTTGATTCTAACCTTTACAAAGAAAAAAAAGCTTTAGGATCACCACAGTTGCATGTGAAGCCGCTCACATGTAGTTTCTCCTCAGCGGGACGCGGGACGTTGATGTAATTACCGGATTATGACGGCGCCGCAGTACGATGGGTGCACTCTGCTGCACAGATCCTCGAGGCCCAGTCTCTCTCCTTGGCTGATATCGTAAGAGCTTCGCGGGGTGCTCATCAACCAGCTGTAGTCCACGCCGGTTCGGAGTCGCCGGTATTCGTTATCTCGCTCCCGCTGCAGCCGCTCCGCTTCCTTTATCTGCCAGCTGAGCTCCAGCATCAGCGTGTCCGTGACGACCTCGGACGGCTGGCGCCGCGGGCTACGGTACTGTGGCTCGTTCCAGCCGAACCAAGACATGGTGTGTGCACGTGCTGTATCTGTCCCTTGGACTGGAGGGCTCACCCTTCCTAGAGAAGTACAGGAAAAGTTGTGTGAAAAAAGAAACAGCGGATAACCAGATGTGTTGTACATGTGGGCCTCATACTGACTTAAGATTAGCTCTGATTTTTGAGTTTAGTGCTACTACTACTGCTACTACTGCTGCTACTACTACCAATCATAATAGTAATAATAATGATGAGAGCAAAACAATAATTAGCACTATTACTAATAGTAGTGATAAGATATAAACTACAGGATAAGATATAAACTATCCTATGCCAGTACATTAGAGCATCACATGAGGCCCTGTCCATAAGAAGGACATTTTTAATGTTTATTTCTCTGTGAGAAATTATAATAAATTTGTTTTACACACAGCTAGAATGGCTAGAATGTTTTACGCAGTCTAGGTAACTCTCTTACAATTATGATAAACATCTTAATTTGATTGGCAAACCCCACAGATAATTAAAAATCCAATTTCTCTAAAACGCAGATAAAGAACAGTTTGCATGTCCTGTCATGTGTTGCCCTAAGGAGAGGATATCAACACCTCTGCATCTGAATAAAGTCATGGAAGATGATGCACTCATAATTTCAATACATCAGTACAGGAGACTCTAAAAGTCACTCCAAGATCTGCGGACCTGCACACAAGCAGCGACCCAAATGATAGCACAGCCATGAGCACACTGCCTCTCCAGACAGCCAGTGTGGGCTAACACAGCAAAAACCCACAGTAGCCCCGTCAGTGGTGTGCAGAAAGGAACCGTCCTTTCCACATGAAATGTGCGTTGTGACATCAAAGAGGGGATGAAAAGATTTAGAAAGTTGCTGTGTGTGTTAACAGTAATTATGCGTACCAGCAACAGACATTCATGACTTATGCTAATAGCTTAAGTATTTAGAAACCTTTCAACAAAGCCACTACCCTTGGTACTTACCTTAAACTCTGTTCTCTTCAGACTTTGATAAGGAATACACTTGACTGGGTATTTACAAGTCCTTGAATAACAAATTATGAATCACAAATCTTACTTGTCTACATTCTGTATTTTCTCTGTGTGTGTCTCTGTTCTTCTGTTTTCAGTGCAGTCCACCCACTTTGCTGTATCCGTGCTCTCTCACTCTCTCTCTTCCTCTAACTCACTCTCTCTTCCTCTAACTCACTCTCCCATGAGTGCTGATCCAGCTCAGCCTGATATAGCGCTTCCAGGCTCTGCCTGAAGAGAGAATAGGCTAATTCACACTCCCTTCCTCCCTCGCTCCGCTCACACTCAAGTGCCTCCCCTTTCGCAGTTGCTATAGTGATGCACCATAAGCCTATTCCGCCACAACCATCATCGGCCAACAAACAGAAGAGTGCTGACGCAGGAGGGGCAGGAGAGACAGACGGAGAGAGACACACACACACAAACAGACACAGAGCGAGAAAGCCAGTGCGTGTGTGTGTGTTTGTGTGTGTGTGTGAGAGAGAGAGAGAGAGAGAGAGAGAGAGAGATAGACAGAGAGTGTGTGTTGCTGGTGGGTAAAAAGAGGCTGTATGTGCCATAAAGAGATTATATACATGTGTGGGCTACAAGGTCAGGTGACATTGAGGCTTTTACTGGTGGAGGTTAGGAACTGTTCACTGGCTGGTGCTTCTGGATCAAATGCCCCATCTATTTTAAGATTACCATACCTGAACAGAAAGTGTACAAAGATGAATCATTTAACCAGAGATCAACCAACAACTGACTTAAACAGAAAACGTAAAACTATATCTCATAGACTGAAGACAGATTTCAGTTAGATACCTGCTAATACGTTAATACACTTTCTTAGAAATAGGCTGCTCTGTTATTATGGAAAACTGTTGCCAAACATACTTAAATAACAGATACTCTCATATATTGTTGCTGTGCTTCATAGTATGTGTATAAGGGCACTGGCCAAAGGTGAAATATTGCTTAAGGACTGTGTTTGGCTCTTTTGAAAACTCTGTCTTATGACGCATATCTATTCATAGAAATATTGTAATACTGACTCAAAACCAATTACATCACAGCTGTGTAAGCCTTCTGGAGCCTGTAAACTGGCAGATGGATATGAAAGCTCCCATCTCAATCAATCTAAGCAGATGCCTCAGCTAATCTGGATCACTAATACCACAGCATGGGTGAAGTCGACCCTTTGCTATAGGCACCACTTCCAAAGCCTGTGTGACATAACACCTAGAAGAAAAAAACAGACAAGCATTTAAAAAACAAAATACACTACAATTCTAAACATCGGTGTTTTCAATCACTCTACATACTTACAAAAATCACTTTTGACATTTTATCACACCCTCATGTTCCAATATACAAAGATTATTTTTTTTCTTCACAAGATTGCTGGCTCTTGGTCCAGGCCTCATTCAGATTGCCTCATTCATTGTTGTCCTGAATTTTAACGGCCAAAATACACTAGCTGCAAAGCAACAGAAGATGCAAGAGGCGAGGGACCCTTAAGAGAATATTTACTCCGGGCCATACACCTCCCTACTGCTGCTGCTTGCCTTTCCATCAGGAATCCAGCGGGGCACAGACCTTGTATGCAAGACTGTCCTCCAGTTCTGGTTGAGGTGGTGGAGATCCTGCATTGTTGTTATCAATGTCAAGGGGTCCTGCACCCCAGCAAGCCAACCTTGCTGGGGAAATTAGAGAAGTGGTTTGAAATCGTGTATCTGACCAGTTAACTATGTTTAGCAAGAAGTGCATTCCTAGCAAACCCTGAGATTTCTAGCACACCATCTCACAGGGTCTGTCCCGTGGGATGCTTCCAATTCACAGTTTTGTATTTTCCATCATCGAGGCTGTAATCACTAGCTGAGCTGCATTGGGTTCAAGGGAGCATGGAACACATTTACAGTTTTGGAGATTCCCAGGGTGATAAACCTGGTATTGAGTTCTGTCCTTTTTACTTCTGTGATTTTCTAGGAAGCTTCCTAGAACGTTGTTGAATAGAGAAGTGTTTGCATAGCACAGTGGTATAAGGCTTCTTCAGTTATATATTTTTATATCTCAATGGGTAAATCTGTTTAGGAGTGCTTGTGCACTTGTCTGTGACAAGGCATTTTTTTTAATTCATATCTAATGACTTCTTATACATGCTCCAGGTGAATACAATTAGTCGGCTCTGCTTCAACCCCAATGGCAGCTCCAAGCTGTCAGTCTGGAGAGGTAAAGAGAATACCATTTTAATTTTCAAATATCAAATAGGGGTAGCTTCACAACTTTCCTTTTTGATTTAAGAAATTCAATTTATTCCATTGTATTCATAGAGCAAAAACTGTCATCAATAATACATCCACTAAAGATAATTAATGCATACAGAAAAATTATTGCATACTGTTACAACCACTCTAGGTTATAGCTGTAACAGGGAGAATGAGACGGAGAATTTGAATTGTGGATAATGAATATGATTATTTATTTGTATCCTTTATTTGTTTTTCCTTCAGGAATCGACCAAGTGCTCAAAACAACAAACAAAAACAGCTAAAACTAAAAAGCTTCAACTATCTTACCTATTTTAAAAAGGCAAAGGAAATAAAGTAATATACATAACACTTCCTTAACTGCCTACATAAACAAGGAGAAATACAAAAGCAACAAGAGCGTGGTATTTGCTACTTCCCTTCTGAGTTACTTTTAACAACACAAACTGTATATACAAAAAACATAAATTATGTATACGAATATACAGGAGTATTTATACCAGCAACCAAAACCAGAGCAGACAAATCAAGAATCGTAGTTGAGGTAACAGAGAAAACACCAGAAGTTCCAAGATCAAACTTCTCAAAACAATATAGACCAAACGGTCCAAACACACTCAAAATGGAGAATGTTTCTCTCTTGTTTTTGGCCAGTGGGTCTTTTATAACCGGAAGCACGGGTTTGGGACAAGGTCAGCCAATCAGCAACAACGAGGAAACAACGAATAAGGCACGGTGGGAGGAAGACACATCTGGAAAGTTGGAATCAGGGGGAAATGCCCATACAGACAATAACCATCATGGCTCGTAACATATACTCTGATATTCTGAATTTGTAAATCAGAAAACAGATGAAACAGTGTTCACTCCGTGTAGAAATGTTTTACCCACATCTCAAAACATTATATGTGGTGCAACAATGCATGCTCAAGGTTAGGTACATTCAGGCGTCGTTTCCAATATACTTATTAGATTTAAATTACTAACTTCCTAACATACATTAGTAATTTTACTCAAAATCAACAGAATATGTTCTGAGTGTAAAATGGGGCAAAAGTAAATTATTGAATGTTTAAAATACTTTACAACATTCTTAATGTCCTGGTTGTCAATTGTTCTGCACTGTTGGTTGTCCTGGTTGTTGGTTGTTCTGCACTGTTGGTTGTCCTGGTTGTCGATTGTTCCACACTGTTGGTTGTCCTGGTTGTTGGTTGTTCCGCACTGTTGTCCTGGCACAGTTTTCCAACTCTACTGCAGTGGCGGTTTGTATGTATCCCATACACAGTTCATAAAACATACCCCTGTCTGTCTGTTACCCAAGCTATTTAAACCACCTCCTTAATATTGTGTAAGTTCTCCTTGCGATGCCAAAATTTGAGGTCGTGTTGCTGTCCTGTTGAGGTCTGCACTCCACAAGACCTCTGAAGATGTCCTTTGGCATCTGGCACCAAGATGTTCGCAGCAAATCCTGTAAAGGTGCTATAAGCTGTTAAGTGGAGCCAGCAGAGTTATGATGTGTTTTTCCAGAGTATCCCACAGGATTGAGATTGAAATTGCCGGGACCTATAATGCATTCTGTCAGCAACACATATGCACCCAACCATCCACACGATGGAAAAGAAAACGTGATTCATCAGACCAGGCCATCTCCTTCCAGTGCTCCATGGTCCAGATCTGATGCTCACATGCCCATTGTAGGTGCTTCCAGAGGTGGACAGGGGTCACTGCAGGCACTCTGATAGTATGTGGTTATATAGCCTAATACACTGCAAAGCTCTGATTAGTTGGGATCAGACCAGAGGGCCTTCACTTCCCAGATGACCTTCACCCCATACAAATCACTAATCTGCCCTTGTCACCAGTTGACCTTCCCTGGACAATATTTAATAGGTCCAAACCGTTGCATGATGGGAACGCCCCAAGATCTGTTATTTTGGATATGCGCTGACCCAATCGAATAGCGCAATTTGGCCCTTGAAATAAGTTGTTCAGATCTTTAACACTTGACAATCCTACTTTTGACATCAACTTGATGTTGATGAACTGACTATTCACCTGTTGCATAATAATAAATAGTGTTATTCATTTCACCTGTCAGAGGTTGTTGTGGCTGCTACAGACCAAGATTCAAACAAACCATAACATAGCATCATGGTATAAATCATAGTTTTGTCCAATCTTAGCTCTCTCCTTTACCACGTCATAATGACATAATTGCATATGCACTTTGAATATTTTGGAGATCATAAGACATATACACACACATTTTACAATTTAGTAAAAATATTTTTCTATTACTTGAATGCAAAAAAAAGCTTTAAACTGAGGAACAGGCAATATATTTATTTTCCACCACTAGATGACGCCAACAAACTACAATTACCAACATCACTTTCTGCATTGTCATACAATAACATGCAATTGTTAACTATCAATAATGTAGTCTGTGTAATGGACTGATACTACTATAAAAATAAAATTATTTATTAAACATTACACAACTTTCAGAGAATGACAAAGGTCAAAGGTCAACATATTGTCTTTTTCCATTTTTAACGCAAGCTCCTCACTGTTACTCACACTAACAGCAAAACTAAATGAGTTTAGAGGAGATGTAACAATATCAGGTTTTTGGTTGAATGCTTATTTGGCATCTGTGTATACTTCACTTCACTGAGAATACAAATTCCTACAGTATACACAGAATGTTAAATATTACAGAGGTTATATTTTAATTTATTGTATATGGGCTTACTGTCTACTTGTTGCTTTTAGCTGTTATGTGAACATATACACATCATACTGCACTGTTGCTTAGAATCTAATGTTCTGGATTCACTGAAGCATGTTTCCAAGCCTGTGCTGGATTCTTCTCTGACATTTAATCAGCAGTGATGTGAGTTCATAGAGGGTTTGCCTGCCATGGAGGCTTAAAGCTCTCCAGAGGGAGGGGACAACTGTTGAACACAACTACGGTGTGAGTCTACATGTAGAGAATCTGACTAAAAATACTGATAGCAACGGCAGCTGATATTGGCTTTGAAAAGTGCTGAGGCTGAAGCTGATTTTCCCAATGTTTTTGCCCTCTGCCCTGGACAACTTTCACTCGTGTTAATGGCAGCATTCTTGGAGAGAGTTGGGCAAAGTTCTGCCTTCATCTGAGTCTTAAGCACACACTGTCTGAGGATGTGAAACAGATAGCGACAAGAAGACGAGTCTTCCCTGAAGTGGTAAATAATTAAACTTTATTGACAATGAGAGGAAAAAACTCAAAATCTCAAGATCAGGCATGACACGCTAAACGGGTGACATGAAATATTCAGAAGTCTGAAGTCTTTATATATAACTTTTTTTTTCATATATAACATAGCAGTCGATGCTATGCAGTTCTGCAGAACCAGCTTTGGAACTTCGGTTTACAGGTTACTTATTGCCTTTAGTTGTTTTCTTAGCTTAGACATTTGTCTTTGTTTATTTTTTATACATGGCCTGACAATCTTTGTTTCAGCCTTGATCTGTTTTCATGCTTGTATTGGAGCAATCCAGCTGCTGACAACTGGGTCTTATGCTAGTTGGTATTCTGGTTCTTTTCTGAAGTGTAGATTTCTGGTCAGTATTTCTGGTATTTCTGACATACCAGATACAATGCATTCCCTGGATCCTGAGATCTGACCAATACATTCCCTGGATCCTGAGATCTGACCAATACATTCCCTGGATCATGAGCTTTTGAAACCATAGCTCAGCACTTTCTCCGGGGATTTTCTCACAGCAGGCCTGTTTTTTTATGTGATCACTGAAGTAATCAGCAGTTGGCATGGCTACTGTATGGAGTGTTTTTTTTATGTCTCACTGGGTTACCAGGATACAGTCCATAAGGCCCCTGTGCTCTGAATGTGGGTGTTGCCATGTGTTTCAGAATGTGTTCTTTTAGTGGAACACCCCCAGGGCACTGTAAAATGACTCGTTTACCCCAAATTACTCTGTAAGATTGCATGTGTACACGCTTCTTATGGTGGCAAGCCTATTTCCTTGACATATGTCATCAGTCTAGCTAATCTTGGTGGCCTAGTTTGTGGCCTGTGGCAAGCTACACTGGTCTTGGTGTGTTCAATCTCCCTTTCCAGCCAAATGGGGGCGCTAGTGACAGGAAGTGAAAGAAGAGCACTATGTGCCATGAAAAAAAACAGGATAATGTCCAACTACTGAACTTCTGTAGCTTCTGTAGCTCCAACAACTGGATGTGGAGGAGTTCAAGTCTTTATTTATGTTGCCCAAGCAAATGCATAGGCTATGGTAAACAAATGCAGTTAACAAATGCAGAATTACAATATTATAGGTCAAGTGATTACACAAAATCTGATATGTAATATATGCATTCGACACTGATCAAAGATACATAGTTTAGCTCGTCTATTCAATTTAACGGTCGATGTCCTTTCAGAATAGCATGAATCCTTGCTAATCTGACCTAAACATGTTATCAGCTGTCTGTGTCAATGGCATATGAGAAGTATGTCTTATCACCACTTTATTCTCTATGATGATCTTTGAAACATGGAGACGACTTCAAAATATCAAAATAGCTTTGACCTTCACTTCATCAGATACTGTAAAATGCTTGATGTCCCCATAGCACTGCGGTGTGTTATCTCACACATCTCCAAACTCTCAGAAGCTTTTAGCTTTGGAGTTTTGTAATGGAACATTCTAGAACAGTATTTTCCATATAAGTGTCCTGGAGATCCTTGGCAGTTTTTTTTCTCTTTTTTTTTTTGTGATTTCCCTTCTTTGACACACTCCTTTTAACTTTTCAGTGGCTTGTCACATAGCAGACAAGTTGGATCAGGTAACGTGGAAAATGCTGACTGCTAACAGTCCACAGGGACTCCAGAAGTGGGGACACTGGGAAACACTGTTCTAGAATATAGTCAGATGTCTTGAAATGCGTCTTACTGAAATACGTCTTTTTTCTGTGCACTCACAGACACACTCATTATCTCGCTGCTCTGAATATATAACTCAGTTCATATCTTGTGCAGAGTGTGTCTAACTGTAAAACAACCTGTTAATATATTACACCCTTCAGTTTTCTGCATCCATTTGTTGTTGTATTTTTGTTGTTTTCTTTTGTGTCTCAGCATTTTGTTTATCATTGATGTTTTATGTAAACTAATATGCTGGTCATTGTTTTATAACTGCACTCAGTCAGAGAGATAACTGTTCTTTCTGTTACTGTTTGCTCTCCTCAACAGCCACACTAAGACCATCCTGGGTCATTTGCTGTCTCCATTAGCCTACTGGTGTGTTTGTTATTTCACAGCTATAATTAAACGTGCCTTTCTACTAAGAAAGTTTTAAATTCATTATAGCAATAACATAACATAACACCATATTACCCCTTCCTTCACCTCCTCATTCTTCTCTCCAAAATTCTTTTACATGCTGTGTTGGCCAATTGTTAGCAAGTTTCCAGAAATGGCAGTATCAAACCAACAAGTACATACTGGTTAAATCCAGTGAGCACTTTTTAAAATTGTTATTAGTCACACTAAACTACTGTAACATATTATCAAAGACCAAACCAGCAGTGGAGACCTCCCTACTGCTCCCGCCCCCACAATAACTCCCCCCCCCCCCTGCGCTTGTGTGCTGCTTGGTGGATTGTTAAAGAAGAAACATAAACAATAGGCTTTCGAAAACAAGAACACAGCCACAGTCCTGTACTGTTATGCTAGTCAAGTCAGGCTTTATTGTCATTCTTTCTTATCACAACCGCGTGTTGAGCAAGGAGCGAAACGGGGTTTCCTGGAACCATGGTGCAAAGAAGCAACAGACAAGAGGGTGAACAATACAAAAGCATAAATACAGACAAGACGCGATTCGGTACTCTACAACTATGACAGTCAGTGAGAACACGAGAACAATGCACAAAAGTACCCATCAGATTCTTAGCAGCAACGACTTTCTTAGCAGCTTTGTAGATGTAAACACAGCTGTGTAAACTGTATGAATTTGAGCCTTAACAGCAGTGTTTAGTCTGTAATAGCAGGACAATTATGATTATTATCATAAAGCACATACTGTTACTACTATTCATTCCATCTATTGTGAAAATACTTTACATTAAACTTTCACGTTTATGGCACTTGGCAGAAAGCTGTTATCTGGAGTGACTTACATATTTATCAGTGTTTCGGTATGTGTGCTCCCTGGGGAGGATAATGTGGGATGTAATTCAATATCTTTTTCCTCCATTTGATCCTCACTGAAAAAAGAATCGACATCCCTAGTGTAAACAACAAATTGATGAGTGTACAGCGGGAGGTGAAATGCGCTGTGTTTAAAACAGCACCGTCCAGCTCCGGTTGTGGGCCTTCAGCACACCTACCTGGTTAGTTAACTGCTGAGCTGAATCAGCTGTGTTACAGAAGGGAAACCAAACTGGACTCAAGCAGAACACATTGGAACACACTAAGAGAACTGTGCTGAGAATGATTTAAATGTTTGAACACAGGGAAAGAAACCAAACAGATCAAATCCGGTCTATCTCTAACTCTTACAGAGCTATTGGTGTTATATAAGGTAGTGGGTAAATAAATGTTAGGAAATCTTTGCTGTCTTTGGAACTGCAGGTGTCAGGTTTATCAGTGATGGATTCGATATTGCTTACTGTACTCGGTGAACTCGTTACGCGGTTAAAGTCTGCTGGCTTGGACACTGGGCCACATGGGCATATGCCTCTGTGTGGACTGTGAGAACTTCCAGGTCCCTTGCTCTCCGGGGGGGGGGGCTTCATCTTACTCGCCACACAGTCCTGAATCAGATTCATTGTTTTGCTTTTGTAGTTTTTTAGCACTGGTTCGTTGTACACATAAATCTCCATAAGCTAGCTACACTTTTTTTCTTTATTCTTTTTTTGTACTTGGTGCATACAGGTGCATTTAGGGACTTGAATCAAGTCCATAAAATGAGACTTGAAAGAACTGCTTCGGTAAAATAAAACATTCAGCATCTTTCACACCTGTATCACCTTCTGTCACTCAAGACTGGTCTGCTGCAGGAATTGGCCAGAGCTAATCGGGTTGAATTACACCTTGAGATTGGTTTGCTTTGACATTTACTGCCAGTGTTATGCTACAGAACTAGGACAATGACATGTTGTATTTTTATTACCTCATCATAGCTTAATTACCTCTACAACAGAATCATTTGTGGCAGTAGGTTCACTTCTCAGGGCCCTAAGGAAAAGGAAATACGATACTTAATTTAGGGTCACACCCTTACGAGGCCTTACACTGTACCCAGAATTCATCACATTTATTCAGTAAAAAGTGATCATTACTCCATCTGAAAATCGATCCTCTCAGATACCAAGTTTATGGCTATGACACCATAATGATTTCAGGTACAATTATGAGAAGATTGCCCAATTAACCAAGATCTAGGACAAACATTACACATTGCTTTTGTAGTCCTGGAAATATCAAACTGCTTTATATTATGACTCAGAGGCAAACTGATAAATAATCAGAAGGCTTGAAAACCGTCAAAATTATGCATACTAGCTCCAGGTTTTTTAAAGAATTATTATTTAGTTAGTATTTTTTTTTATTAGTTTTTGTTTTATGTTGTGTTGGTAGGGCTTTAGAAAGGAGCAAATTATGAGACACCACAATCCAGGAACTTTTTTTTTACATTAAAAACAAAATTTTCCTTTATGGTCAGATCCCAAGTCAAATTGTTTTTTACATTAAAAACAAAATTTTCCTTTATGGTCAGATCCCAAGTCAAATTGTTATGACAGGATTCTTCCTGCCCTGTGTCTGACCACATTGGAACAATTGAACACAGTTGAAAAAAAAACAACAAGCAAACTGTATTTATATACGTTACACATCAGGGCCACTAATAGCACTTGTGGTTTTAATGTTCTCAAAATATGATTCATCCACACACTACAAAGAAAGCCAACGAACAATAGTTGATGTAACACCTCAGGATACGAGTGTTTAAACAGCACTGGCTGCTTTGTGCTTATGCTGACTGGAAAACATGTGATGCCCACATGAGCACTGGGAGTGGAGGAAGTCACGTTCGGATCCGTTGCTTTAAGATTTTCACCCTGAATTCAAACAGAAAACAGTGTAAGAGTTCATTCGACGCTGGAGTTAATGGTGTGTGTGTGTGTGTGTGTGTGTGTGTGTGTATGAGTCAGGACAGAAACCCTCTCAAAGACAGGGCACCACTCTCTTTTGGCTAGGCTCCTTCAGAGAGAGGGCCTCTTCGGAGAAAGCAGTGCTGTATACCTCATTCCTGGTGAGAGTTGATGGGGAGGAAAAAGCTACATGAAATGAACCGTTTCACAGTGGACGTCTGATTTCACCCTCTGCTGCCCCCACCCTCCCCCTCCCCCAACACACACACACACCTCCTCTTCTCACCCAGAGCTCCCAGATCAGTCCACCGTCCTGGTTACCGAGCCACCCACAACCTCCCCAAACCCCACCTCACTTATATCTCATTGAACTGTTTATTTTCTGTTACCTCTTGATTCTGAAACCAGTGGCTGAAGAGACAGAACCTTTATTCTCATTTTCCTCCTTTGTTGTTCACGTTTCCTTAGTATCAGTCATTAAGAAAAGGATCAGGCTTCAGATCCAGAGCTGAGGTTGACTAATGGAGCTGTGGTTCATTACGCCAGTGATGCATACTGAATACTGAAAACTGAATGAATGCTCCTGAATGAATCATACCCGCTCCTGAATGAATCATACCAAGCTGGGAACGCTGGCTCTGAAATTCACTCTGCTTTCCTGTAACTCGTTAAATATCTGCGCACTCAATCCCTACAAGAAATGGCATTTTCTGCTGTTATAATACTTTAAATCAAAAAGTAGCCATTCATTTAGATGTTCTTGTCAAAATCAAGATTCTTAATGAATTTGACTTCTTGCTTTTACTGTAAGTCATGCATAATTGACAATTATATTTTCCAAGATAACTTCACAAGAATGGCCAAGGATGGGAAAATCTCAGGTAATTTCTCAAGAGTTATTAATGCACTTGCTTTTATTTCGCAATCAGTGGCGTCAACCTTTATGGCACTGAAAACATACTGTGTCATAAACCTTAGCGCTTTAGTGCTATGCTTCCAGCAGAGCAAGCTCAGACTTGTGCATTTCTTCACAAGTATGTTAATCTCTTTTCATTATTAAATCTTACCTGGTCCTCATTACAATTGACCAAACATAATCACTTTCTTTAGCCCCTACAGCAACAGAAGTGTAGAGTATGTAATTATATGCAATTAAACAACTGAAGCAATTAACACACAAATCTGTCAAAAAACAATTGATCAAGGACATAATGGGGCATTTGACCTTCTGGACGTCTGGCTTGGGTGAAAAGGGTTTTTCAGTCAAATGAAAATTCTAATGAAATCACCAACAGTGAGACGGTTTAATGTGATGCACTTCACATTAATGGCGATACATCACAAGAACTATAAGAATAGCTACAGACTTAGTAAACATCATGCCTTAGTAAACATCATGCCTTAGTAAACACCATGCCTTAGTAAACACCATACCGTGGTAAACACCATGCCGTAGTAAACATCATACCTTAGTAAACATCATGCCTTAGTAAACATCATGCCTTAGTAAACACCATGTCTTAGTAAACACCGTGCATTAGTAAACACCATGCCTTAGTATACATCATGCCTTAGTAAATACCATGCCTTAGTAAACATCATGCCTTAGTAAACACCATGTCTTAGTAAATACTGTGCCTTAGTAAACACCATGTCTTAGTAAACACCATGTCTTAGTAAATACTGTGCCTTAGTAAACACCATGTCTTAGTAAACACCATGCCTGAAGCC
Source organism: Brachyhypopomus occidentalis (assembly GCA_020368025.1). NCBI lineage: Eukaryota > Metazoa > Chordata > Actinopteri > Gymnotiformes > Hypopomidae > Brachyhypopomus > Brachyhypopomus occidentalis. The sequence goes on along the minus strand of JAGXOD010000021.1, from coordinate 7,430,776 downwards.
CATCACCTGAAATTTGATGAACTGCAAATCTGAATTGCCCAATTTCACCTTAGTCTCTGCTTACTTCTTCTTTGGAAGAAGAAGACTTGAAAATTTATTTAACAGCTCCCTGCTTGCCTGTGTTTAACTGAAGCTCGGGAACGATCCCATTCAGCTGCTTATGCGTGAAGTCCTTAACCTGTAACATCAGTCTTCCCTGTTGCCTTGCGTATGTCAGAAAGGAAAGGCCTTGCCTAATTTCTATGAACAAACTTGGAAATTCTTGGAAACTTACAAGAATGTTGACTGATACTTCACCTGAACAAACACAGCGCTAATGTTTGTCCAGTTTCTCCGAACATGACTGGACAGCATGAAGTCAATAGAGGCACAGAAGCACCAAACAAATGGTCTAGAATGTTGGCAGGTGGCCAAGATCACCAGCGATACTGGGAGGGGATGTCATGAAATGAAAAATATGGGAATTGGGCCAGAGAATGCAGAATTTGCAACAAAATGTATGTGCGTGTGTAAACCTGGCCATGATATGTCACTTGCCCCATGACCAAATGTAGAAGTCTGCGAGAAACTACACTATGTCACTATGGTGACAGACCTGACAAAAGTGATCCAGATGATCGGTGATATTAAGCATTTCCTGCAGCAACATTCTTTAAACCAGCACATCATTTAAACATGGCCCTTTAATCGTGACCCTTGAAGACATGATTTTCAATAGTGTTTTTGTAATAAGGGAGGTCTCTCCAGTGTTTATGTGCCACACTGCTGTGATTACACTATTCTTCACCCCCTCCATGTGATTGGTCCTTGTGATTTGTCACTTAACACTCCTCATTCCCCCAAAATCAGCACGCCTTGTTACAGTAGGTCCTTAGACAGCTTGTTGGCAACCAAACATCACCTAAACCAGCTGCATACAACCTGCTGATGCTTTTCTGCTTGTCTACTGTGAGTCCCCGGGTTTTTCGAAAAGATTTATTAATGGTTTCGAAGGCTTAAGCCATCACTCCATTGGAATGTGCTCAATTCCCAATTACAAGCCACAAATGAGTAATAAGTTCCTTACTGTTAAAGCTATTAGCAAGATTTCTGTTTATATTGTTATATATAAACAATGGGAAACGGCAATTTCCATAAGCTCTAAGTTGTAAAACTGTGATACTTCTTTTAAGTAGAGACTAAAGCCTTTCAGGGTGAACATACATTTAGGAATATATTACAGATCATTTTGGACAATGGTAATTTACTTCAGGTCAGCCAATCACCTGCTTTGTCCAGCCCACTAGAGTTAATCTAGAATGCACTGGGAACAGCAGCTGCAACCAGCTATTCATAGCCGTAAGCAGACGTAACCAGTTATTTTTTCACCGCTGAGATTGATGTTTGATATTTTATCATTCCCTCACCTACTTCAGCCTCAGTTTCCCAGCCGATGCCTATTCAAGTCAAGATTGAATTTATTGTCATTCCTCCGTATACTTAAAGAACATTGAAATGGGATGTCATTACTTCATGGTCCAACAAGAACACAGCGGCACTAGTCATAGAACTACAGAGTGTAACAGTGTGGACAGCCAGCCACACTGAACAAAATGTCACGTTTTTCTTTTTTTTACCTGTTGGGTGTACAACCAGTCCGAGACTCATTCCAGCCCACTGTGAAAATGTGCCAATTCAACCACCACTGCAGCTGGTGCCTCAGCTAGACTGACATTTTAAACAAAAAAAAAAGAAAAATGCAAAAGGTGAAAGAAAGGCAACAATAGGCCCAGGAAGCACAGTGATCACATGATCTCTCAAAAGCTCCCAATGCAAACAAATGAAAGAAGGTGTCCACCAGTGAACGTGTCCACAAGCAGGTTAGAATCCACAACAAAAGCTTTGCTGACTGGACTGACAAGGGTCCCAAAGTACAACATACTACACCAGCCAACACAAAGTACACTTCCCAACCACGAAGACCATTCAATAGACACAGTCATTACTGAGCAGTAAAGATTAAATCGGATACACTAAAAAATTAATAAATAAATGTAAACTGTTCTGGTTCAAACACCTTCGGTAAGACTATGGCAAGATAAGATAAGATATGATCAGATAAGACAGTTAGAGGAGGCAGATATATCTATATACATAGGGGTGGACTCAAGATTATTACTAAGAGCAGCAATGATCACTACACTAGTCCAAAGTGCAAAAGATGAGTGAGATGAATCCATATGCATATACGATGTGATACAGACCAACGTTTACATTACCGGTGTCAGCAGATATTCTACTGACACAGGTATGGGATAGTGGACTCAGAAGATTGATACTAGGAGCAGCAATGGTCATGGTACACAAGACACAGTGCAAAGATGAACGTGAAAGAGTATTACAGCACAATTCAGAATGCAGGAGATCAGTCTCTGCAGAAAGGAAACTTGTTGAATAGTCTTATTGCAGTGGGGAGGAATGATCTCACTTGTTATTCTTTGGCACAGTGCAAAATGTATCAGCTGGCCAATGGATGTGCTTCTCTGTTCTTCCACCATTTTATGCAGAGGATTTGTTGTGTTATCTACAGTGTGGAGAAGTTTACTGAGAGTCTGTTGTTCTGCTACGACCTCCAGAGTGTCCATCTTGACTCCAACAACAGAGCCAGCCTTCCTTACCAGTTTGCTCAGTTTGTTAATGGCTGATTTGTTTTTTGTTTGTTTTGATATTGTTGCTACACAAGAGCATAGATTGTGGCACTTGCAACAACAGTTTGATTGAATGTCCCTAGGAGTTTAAGGCCCACCCTGAGGTCAACTCAAGTCAAATTTATTTATATAGCACTTTTTACAATACATGTCACAAAGCGGCTTTATAAGCGCATGGGTCCAGATCCCTAATGAGCAAGCCAAGGGTGACAGTGGCACGGAAAAACTCCCTAGGTGGGGATTAGGAAGAGGTCCAAGGAAGGTCCAAGACTCAAAAGGGAACCCGTCCTCCGTTTGGTGGCCCAGCTAGTAGAAGTCCATATTTATAGTTCTATTTCTAGGCCGAGCGGTTACAGTCCCTCCAATGTGGATGTTGGACATCAAGTGGGAGTCGGCATCGGTGTGTTCGCTGGCATTGGAGGACACACCCAGTTTCCTCATGACGTACGGGTGACTCTGCCCTTTCTTGAATTCTGCACAGGTGTTAGAACTCCAGTCTTGGTTGTTTCTAAGTTCACACCAAAGTACTTTGTAAGTACCAACCATCTCCACATCTATTCCATCAATGGGGACTCTTAGACCTCCTAAAGTCCACAATCATCTCCTTCATCTTAATGATGTTGATTTTCAGCTGATTCAGTTTGCCAACAGTCTACAACGTCCATGCCCAGTTTCCTGTATTCACCCTCTGGTCCATTACTGATGTTTCCCATTCTGCAGATGGCATGAATTGGAGTTGTACCTAAAGTCTGGCATGTTCAGACTGAGACACAGACTGATATAAAGTGGGAAAGACTAGTCAAGTAGTCCATTATCCATGGTCAATCCATGTTCCAACTCTCACCTATGGCCACGAGCACTGGGTAGTGACCAAAAGAATGAGATTGCGAAATGAGTTTCCTCCGCAGGGTGTCTGGACTCTCCCTTAGAGAAAAGGTGAGGAGTTTGGTCATCTAACAGAGATTCCAGGACTAGAGCCATTGCTCCCCCCCACGTAAAGAGGAGTCAGCTGAAGTGGTTTTGGCATGTGCTCCAGTTCAGGGCATGTCCAAATGTATAACTTTATTGTTTTTTTCAGGTGAATTTAATCAAATGCAATGCCACATCTACATATCACAGAGGTAATTTTAGTTGAACCCTGTAAAATGCTGGCACAGGGAATCTATTAATAAAAGCTAAATATTTGGGAAAAAATAATAATATAAAAACTTGTCATTTAATAAAAATAAACCTCAGATCATTTTGTTGTACCAGGTGCAATGCAGATATTTCCTGCAGTTTCAAAGATACAAGGTTGAGTTGAATGGGATGTGTCATTAACGACATCACCAGTGCTCCCTCTCACACTCCACACATGGTAAACTCATGACACATTCGTTTAAATCCCTCCTGCTCTAAGGCAGCTGACTCATTTTTACTTCTGAGCCCTCATGAGCGTTTAGACCAGCAGATGTGTGTAGGTGTAAAGTGCAGGGCTTTCTCATGGACATCTCCCACAGTGAAAGTGGACAGTAATCTACAATCCCACAGCTGGAGGCTGTAGTCATTAGGAATTAATTTATAACTAATTGCACTGGTGAATACTAAATGAACTCTTTTATGGTGTGACAGCTTTAACAGAAGTGTTTATTAAGGGATGATGTGGAATCCAGTTGCACATCTTGATCCATGATAGAGTGATATAGAGTGTGATATACTATCAGAGTACACAAAATTGGTTATTCTGTTGTGTCGATGTTCTGTATCCTCCAATCACTGCAGTTAGCCAATGAGAGAGGATCAGATGGGATATCCAAAACACTGAGTCGACTTTATTATATACACTACAGATGTTCCTAAAAGCTACCTATGCGAGTTACTGTTATCTTTTTAGCAGCTCAAACCTGGCCCTTCTCCTCTGACCTCTGGCATCAGCAAGGCATTATCACTACGAGAATTGATGCTCACTTGATATTTTCTCTTTCTCAACCATGCCATGTTCAAAGTCACAAAGTCAAAAGGACACAGGACAGCGACAAGTACCTCCATAGAGTAAGACAGGTCCTCAATAGTCGGTTGAACGGGAACAATAAGATCAGCAGGTACAATAAGAGAAGAAGTGGAAGCTCTACTCAAAATCCAACATCCAAAGGCTTTATGTCAGCTGGAATGAGAGGGGAAGAAGCCACGAATCCACGAATACCTCCAAGCATCGACCCCGAGGATGAGCTGATGAGTAAGTGCCAGAAAAGTGGTCGCCATGGAAGCACAGAAGGTACCATGACAGGATAAGCCCTGAGGTGGCTGACATCTCATAACATGCTGGAAAAGTAGGACTGAAGTCACAGTTGATTAAACGAGGGGTGTATCACACCACAGAAGACCCAAGATACAGACAGCAAATGAGCTTCTGAGGCAACCCAGCACCAAGTAACAGAATGTTAAATGCTGCCAGAGAAAGCAATGAGACTAAATGCCAGGGATCATATACAAGGAATAAGAGCTGAACATCCACCCAGTCCAAATGGGAGGAATGCACTGTGTTCATAAGCATTCATAAATTCATAAACTCTATTTAGGGCATTTGCAGTGTAAATCTGCATTAATGGTATCCAGTTACTCTTTTGTCAAAACCAGGTTACTCGAGGAAAGAGACCAATAAATATTTGGTCTTGAACAATGAAAGAACAACGACCAGTGAAAGAACATATAAAGTTATAGAACTCCAGTACAGTCACTGACTTTAGAGTACAAGAGTTATGCAAGCAGCTGTAGATTACAAGTTACAACTGACTATTATACCTATGGAACCCTGTTAAGTACAGCCACATACAGTAGAGTAGGTGATACAGAATGCCATGAAAAAAAAAATATTATAACAAATATCATTATGGTTGCCCATCCTGTTTTTAAACATGGCTTCCTCAAGCAGTGATCAATAGGTGGATTTTATATGAGGTTCAACATACCTATACTGGAGCAGGCTGAGTGTGAAGCCACACATCCATAATGATTTACTTGGCTACATAGACACCTTTGATTAACCCTGAAGCCAAACAGAAAGTCTTACCCCACAAATTGCATTTTAGTGCAACCCCTCAAGATAAGACTCTACAACCACTTAGTTTTTTTTTTTTTGGCAGATGAAATGGAGTTATGGAACACTGTAAGTCTGGGGGGGGCTGACATTCCTCCCTTCCTCCTTCCTATTTATACCCTCAGACCCAGCCCCTTTATCTCCATGAATTTTGCACCCCTCCTCCTCCCCGTATCCTCTCCACTTCCTGTCCTTCTGAACACCCCCACCCCTCAGAATTCTGGCCCCTCTCATATTCAGTCACCTAATTTCCAAACACTATTGAAGGGGTGGTCTGCATTCTGCCTTGTGTCACATCAGTTCACATTGTGCTGATATTCTCTGGTATATTATGCAAGTCACCCATATCAGTGTTGACAAGATACTCAGGCTATTAAGCATTATGGTTAAGTAGAAATTATGTTGGTTTGTTTTTTTTGGTTTGCTTCCATTACAATATGGTAGTGAAATCACCCACTTTGTACTCTAGAGCAGAATAATCATAGTCAGGTTCTGCATCAAAGTGATCTCAATGCAGATTAGTTGTGGAGGTGTGATGTGCAAATGCTGCCTAGCCACAGTGAATAGGCATGTGTTTCATGTCATTCCTCTTCAAATACACAAATGAAAACCAAATTTCAGGCGCGTTTTGAATGTATCTGCTGTTCAGACCTCACAGGCATGTTATTTAGCTCCTCTAGCTTTACATTAAGCATTAAGTGCAACAAGAAACTGCTCTGTTATTGTTTATTTATATAGCTCCTTTCTCAAACACAAGGTCCTTTAGCAAAATAGACAAACAAAGGAGACAAACAAGAACAATCAAAGCAGGAGAAACAAGAAGAGACAAGACAAAATAAGCAACACATAACAGACAGAATGGGTGCATATAAGAGGACAGCAACAGTAAACACCATAAGAGGCAGTTAACCCAATAATGAGACCGGTCTTTAGCTTTTGAAGGCCACAATAGAGGTGAAACCATGGAGATTTTGACGGAGTTCATTCTAGAGTTTACAGGCTGTTACACTAAAAGTCCTGCCAATGATTGAATTCTAAAACTGGATAGGTTGGTGTCTCATATGGGCAACGTATAAAACTTTACATTAGTTTGGGGGCAAGCAGTACAGAGTCAGGAGTTCCCCAGGATTTACTGGCTCCTTCGTCCAGTTCCCCAGTTCGTCCAGATCTGGTACAGTGAAGTAATGTCTAATAATCAGGTTTTACCCATGACCTTTTACTACAGATCTTCAGGACATTTGGATCAATAGAGAGGGTCAACAAAGTATGTGGGTATCTCATGTGGGGGAACTGTAAAGTGTAAAACTTTACATGTGCTTGGAATTAGGTGCTTCTCAGTTATGAAGTATGGCCTCTCAACTGTCCAACAGGTGTAGCAGTTTCGTGACATCACATTTCTTTGATGCCTATGTGCATTTTTTTTCTGTGAAATGAACTATAACCTTTCATACATAATGGCATGAGGGCTATAATGAGGGAACTGTACTTTAGCACTGTCACTATCTTGTTTTGTTCCTTTGCATATGAAAATCATTAAGAGCTACAGACATATAACTCATTTTGGGGAAGTAAAAGTAAAACAAATCCTCTGTGGCTCATTGGTGAGTGAACATGTCTGCATTCACAAATATCCACTACATGGCCAGTGGACACCTAACCATCGCATCTATAGGAGCTTAAGACATGCAGGTCCAAAACCAAATGCATTAATATGGAGTCCTCCCTCCTTTTTGCAGCTGTAATGGCCTCCACTCTTCTGGAAAGGTCTTTCTCAAGATTTTGGAATCTGTCTGAAGGAATTTGTGGCCACTCAGTCAAAAGAGAATCTATGATGTCAGCCTCTCAATTTGGACTCATAATCGTGTTCAAATTCATCTCGATGGTGTTCGATGTGGCTGAAGTCAGGGCTCCGTGCAGGACACTGGATTTCTTCTACATTTAAGTAGTCAAACCATGTCTTTATAGACCATTATCCTTCATCACCATCATTGTGCCTTGGTAGGCAGCATTCCGTTGGCAAATCAACCCAGATTTGCCCATCAGACTGCCAGATAGTAAAGTGTGAGTTATCACTCCAGAGAACACTTTTCCACTACTCCAGAATGCAGCGGTGGTGCACCCTACACCACTCCAGCCGACACCTGGCATGGCACGTGGTGATCTCAGGCGTGTGTGCAGCTCAGCCATGGAAACCCTTTTCACAAAACTCCTGATGTTGCATCCAGAAACAGTTTGGAAGGCTACAGTGAGTGACGTAACAGGCGAGGTTCACATGCTCTTCAGCACTGGGTGGCCCCAGTCCCAGAGTTTGCGTGGTCTATCACTTTGTGCCCGACACGTTATTTCTACTCTTCCGTTTCACAGTAACATCATTTACAGTTGACCAAGATGGTCAAAATTCAGAGTGACTTGTGGCAATGGTGACATCATATGCCTATGCCATCCTATCCTAAGTCTATGGAGAATGTATGGCAGTTTGTTTGTATATTTTTACATACATGTTAAGAATAGGTGCAGCTCAAACACCCAAACTCAAGAATTAGGAGGGGTGTCCATGTGCTTTTGTCTATAGTGTATTATCATCCTGAAAGTGAAACAAAATGACACCCTAGAACATAGTTACACGCAGGCATTTAGTGGCTCATTATGGTCAAGCAGTACAGCGCACATCACAACTCTGTGCTATCCTGGTGAACACTGAGGGCAGACAAGCAGAACATATGGCTGCAGGAGTGAGAGAAGAGACGACTTCTCAGCCATGGAGAATTTTTATGATAGGCGAGTAAGTGGTAACAACAAAAAAAAAACTTAAAATAAAGTTTGTTTTGTTAAAATGGCGATTCCTTCGTGAAATGTGTGCTTCTAAAATATTCACAGGGTTGCAAATCCATTATTTGGTTCAGAATTGTATAACCGTAAGCACACAGTTCAATAACATCACGTGTGAATTCTGAACTGTTTTAGTACAGTTAAAAAAAAATCCTACCATACAGAACTTCTGACGGTACAAACTTCAGCTCCCAGCTACTGTTCGTGCCTGTTCTATCTGCGTCACTACCGGCAACTGCCAAATTAGCAGAAATGAAGCAGGAAGCAGTAATACAGTAATGAAGCAGGAAGCAGTAATACAGTGCAAGTCACGATGGTTGGAGAACAATATTTCACTGCTTCATCATCACCTTCTATTCCAATTGGAAGATTATGGATCTTTCGCCTTATCTTTGCTAGTGTAAAGTTCCAAAGTGGGCAAAAACATAAAAAAAACCCTGAAATGTTTTTTAGAGTGAAACATTTAAAAAATGCACCCTAAAAAGGGCAGGTGAGAGCACTGCTGATGGTCAGAGGACTGCGACAGGACCTGCACTCCCAGGCAACTAATTAAGAGATGTCATAAGAACGTGTGCTCATGGAAAACTGATCATAGGAAGTTGGTTACAGAGTTTCCTTCAGTGGAACGCCGTGGGCCACATCAACACCAGCCACATGGACGTCACGCGCCATGAGCAGAGCTCCCGCTGGAGAGCGTGCAAAACTGTGGAGTGCGGCGAACAAAGAATGTTTGTGATGCGAGTGGAGCCGTCGCTCTGTCCTCGGAAAAAAGCACATGGAAAAAGCACAGGAATTTCCAATCCGCGGATCAGAATGAGACAAAAAAACAAAAAAACAACAACAACACAGAACAGCAATGGACAGTGATACCACACGGCCATGTTTAATTCACAATAACATGTTGGACGTGAATATATGAAAAATATTTCAGCTGGTGGCTTCTAACCTAAAATACTCAAGAACTACAATAGACACTGTGCACACATCTCTGCTCTATGGTTAAAAAAAAAAGACTAAGGTATGACAAAGACTAGGGACAAGTACACATGTGCTGTTCTCCACAATGTATACTTTTTACCTCAGAAATCTAAACTGCATCCATAAATTACCATTTAAATAACTCACCAGTGCAGGGAATGATCAGACATAGAAAGGACAAGCTGAGCATTTGGAACCCAATTTAAAATACATTCCGTAACGAGTGGCGACCAACTTACTGCAACAGCGAGTCTATTCACAGCAGTGAGAATTTACAAGGCAAAAAGGAAAAAAAACAACAACAACAACAACAACAACAACAAAAACCCTCCCATGCAAACACCAACTTTGCAAACGTACAAAACATTCATAAGCCTTGTGTGCATTTCAATGAGGGATCACAGAATGGGGCGGATGAGTAGTGTGGGCTTGCAGTGGCCACTGAAGGCGTCTTCGTGTGGAGGGGAGAACGGTAAGGGCGCGTTAGTGTGGTGCTTAAGGCCAGCTTAAGCTCCGCATGCTGGGGTCTGGGGAAAGAACGTGAAAAAGCCACACAGAGTCTTCGGCCTGCACCCACCCCCGCGCTCGCGCCTGTGCTCGCATGGCACTCGCTGCGATTAATTATTCAAAAGCAGACACAAATGTGTCCGATTCATTTTTTTATTTTATTTTATTTTTTAAACAAATGGGGAAAAGCCAACGTGACATGAACGTGGTTCAGTCGTGGAGGATTAGTCCCTCCGCGTGCATCTACACACACGACGCGAGCGGTCCTTTAGCTACAAGCCTGTCTGATCTCCCATCACCCCTGCAGACATGGAGAGGACACCTCCCTCATCTTTTGGTTCAATAGTGTCATACGCTTTCCAGTTCGGCGTTCCACAGTTACTAAGCTACGTGGAGGTCGGTAACGCAAAGGAGCCAGACTAACATTCAGGACTCTAGAGCTCTGGATGTCGGAAATGCAACCGCCCCACTCTCCCCCTCACGTGGCCATTTTGGTTGTTTTGTTGCAATCCTGCTCATGTGACATAACGCCACAACTTGCATCGCGTCAGCTTTTCTGTAAATGAACAATTGCGAAACGTGACAGCTGCTCCGATTCCTTTCAAAACATTTTCGGTTCTGAGCTTGGTGAAACTGCGCCGACTCTGCTCTCAGGGCCTGATACAAAGGACTGCTGAGAGACAAAAGGGACTGCTGGTAAAATAAAATAAGTCTCAGTATTACAGTTCATTAAAAACATGACTACTAAAAAAATATTCTACATTACAGCATAGAAGTTTTGTTTTTAAAAGAGGCAGAAAAAATTTTTAATTTCCTTTTACTTATTAGCAAATCTAAATATCAAACAATTCTGGAAAGAAAAAAAATTATTAATTAGTAATAACTTAGACATATATTATTTCTGCCACAAAAATAATCACACATAGCAGAGAAACACTATTTACCCAATTTAGGAGAAGGAAAGAGGGCTCTTATAATAATACTAATAATACTAATAATAATGATAATAATAATAAGATCAATCTTGTAAGATCATATAATAATGCAGATAAGATTCAAGTCCCTAAACTTGGCCAGCAGCTGTATTTGTTTGTTGCTCTAGATCCACAGAAACACAAGGCTCCCTAACATCCAGCATAGAGAAGCTTTTAGCACACACACACTGACTTAGACGATGCTTCACAACACGCTTGTGACACACACGCACATGCAGGTCTTGCTCCTGTGGCAGAGGTCACCCCGAATGAATCTTCAGCATGCTGCCACAATACCTGGCAGTAAAGGCTCAATGTCCAGAGGTGGCTGAAGGTGTGTGTGTGTGTGTGTGTGTGTGTGGCTCATGTATAAATGTGTTTGGACACCTCATAGAACAGTAGATTGCTCTCTCTACGCAAGAGGCAGCCATGCAGGTCCCTTTGGACGGATCGCAGGTTATTTCTGGCCCCTCGAATTGCACGCGCCGTCTCTTATAAGGACGACTCCACCTCTCTGGGAACGCTCACGTCCTCCTTGGCCCCGGGCACCACCTGAAACCTCGCGTCCTGTTCCCTAGCCGTGCTCTCCAGTGTCTCGTTAATGACCTGCAGCGTAGCGGCGGCGTCGGCGGCCGCCGCCTTCCCCTCGATCGCCGCCCTGGCCTCCACGCCGGCGTCGCCGCCCTTCCCGCTGTCGGCGGCGCCGCAGCACAGCTTGGGGGCGCACTGCGTCCGGCAGGAGAGCTCACAGAGCGAGGCGCGCGACTCCGAGTTGACCGTGACGAACTCGGGCTGGATGGTGGTGGCGTGGATGCCCTCGTCGTGGAAGAAGCCCTTGATGCGCTTGGCCACGTCCATGTAGGAGGCGGGGTCGTGGCACTTGATGTGAGCCGTGGCGATGATGCGGCTGCCCGCCAGCTGCCAGATGTGCAGCTCGTGGACGGCCAGCACGCCGTCCAGCTCCCGCAGCCGGCCGCTCAGGCCGTGGACGTCGATCTGCTTGGGCACCGTCTGCAGCAGGATGAGGGCGGACTCCTTCAGCAGAGGGTAGGTGGTGTACAGGAGGATGCACACCATGATCACGCACAGCGTGGGGTCCAGGTAGAGCACCCAGCAGGGGCCGGCGGTGGACACCCGGGCGGGGCCCTCCAGGCCCACCAGCGTGTGGTTGATGTGCTGGTGGTCGGTGCAGTGGCCCTCGGTGCAGGGGTTGATGCAGGGGCTGCCGGCCTCGCAGGGCTGCCACACAAAGGTGAAGATGAGCGCGTTGATGACGACGATGACGGAGCCGAGCGCGTCACCCAGCACGTGCAGGAAGACGCCGCGCATGTTGAGCTGCGAGGCCATCTCATCGTCGCACTCCTGCTCATGATCGTCGTAGGGGGCACTGCCGTTCAGCTGCACCTCCACGCCGTCACCGGGGGGCGTATCTGCCATAGCAACGGCACAATGGAGAGCATTCAACCACCGTTCACTTAGGCCGACAAATTTAATAACAAACATTCTAATTTATTTATTTTTTATCACGGAAGTGCATATTTTTAATCAAATAATCCTGCATTTTGGATGTTTTGTTATGGAGCATTACCAACACACATTTCATGTAGTCATTATTAAACAAATTAGTTGAAAAAAGTTATAATATGCCATATGCCAATAACTCTACTGATGTTTGAACAGCTTAGGTAGAAAAGGTATAGTAGCTTTAAATAAATAGTGGATTTATCCTCTAAAAACCTTGAATTTAAACAGAAACTAACTGAGGCTACAGTGCACAGATGCTAGGGACATGTTTTATTACAAGACTTTCTTGGTGTGCTAAAGAACATGAAGGATAACACCCTGCCCCCCCCCAGTTCAGTATCTATTGATTCTGCTTGCGCGACATGCACAGCATATCAGAATGCAACTGTGTTGCTACACACTGAGTTTGCAATATTGCTATGACTACAACAAGAATGTCACCTGATACCCCCAAGCAGCCTGGTTAAAGAGAAGGCTATATGGATTCGAGAAACTTACTCAACTTACTTTTCGATTACTGTGATTACACCTACATAAAACTGGATCCTTTTTATTGGATTGTTTTCTTAAAATATTTAATCCAGTCTATAAACACTTTGGATTCTCAGATTGCAAATTGGTTATTTACTTTATCATACTTTATTTGAAATGACATTCTGAATACATTTGTTGGGACATAATAGAAAATATTTTTCTCAGTAGACATTTTGTTGCCTTGTAGCCTATTTTTGGCATTTAGGAAGCTGCTGTGTTTAGGAAGGTTTTATATGGTTGTCAGTTCAAATTTAGAATTAAAAAGCCATTACAATGACACCCCTTAACAGTTAACACATCACTACAGACCCGTTGTGCAGTAACGTTCTTCAAGTTCTTCTGTACTTGGATTAGCTAATCAATGTTAAGGCAGAGGTTTACTGGATGTTTTTCCTAATGTTTAACATCCCTGTTGGACCTCAGAGTCCCACACAATAGAAAATGGTCTCCAAGCATTAAAATTGCACAATGTAGACAATGACGCTGAAACCCAAGTTTTCCTGACTGAAAAGAAACTCGAGTTCTCCTGATTTTAAAAGCAGAGGACTATTTTCATTCATACAGCACTGCAAGTCTTCATCCAGAAAAGCAGCACTGGAAGAGGAACCACAGCAACCATTTTAAATCATAACATCCTAACATGGTACGTCATAAGTTACATTTGAAATAATTAAAGAAGGGATTTTCGATCCACTAGTCGTTTTCTTTAACATAATACTGTAAAGTTGTGTTTTCGACACAGGAGAATGCTGAGTGAATGTTCCTGACTTGCTGCGTTACTGCGGTGCTGTGTAGAGGGCGCGAGGAAGCGTGCCGCCAGAGCCGTCCGTGCGGAGGAGCCTAAATGTCACTCAGTGATTCACTGTCCCAAATGTTTTATTTCGCACGCGTGTCTGACACGGGCCAGTTTCCGATGCCATAACGTTTCTATAGGAACACACGCAATGTGACTCTGAATCCATTCATTTGTGGCCCCTGCCGCTAATACTCCAAATATGTCTACATGCATTTAATTCACTCCACATTCAGAATCACAATAGCCGAACTACAAAAATCAGCTGTCGTACAATATATCCAGGAAACGAACTCCACAAATTGCGCAATATTCCCTCTGTAGGTTAGGTGTGCCGATATTGCGTGCACTTGCAAACTTACCTTGGCAGTCGTCTCAAATGTACTGTAGAACTGATCAGGACTCACACTGCCTGAAGATTCCTACATGTACCACTGTTCATACTGCAACATCTGTACTGATTTCATACGCTATACGATAATTTATTCGCTGCCTTTCGAAACTGGAGTTGAACATTATGAAACACTTCAGGTTAATAAACTGAATTGTTCGGCTAGCTGCTTAAGTAATGAGGGCTCAGTGCTTACCCGTCCGTGCTCGCCTGTCGGGATTCACCCCATTTGGACTGGTCGTGTGACTGACCACAAGATTGTTGGTCTCCTCACCAGTTGAGCAATTGTCAGAAGGTCTCTCGGTTTTGCGAATTTTACTCCTCTTGTTTTTCTTACCGTGCGACCGGCCTCCGTGGGAATGCCCGTGTCCCCCACCGGAATGTCCGTGAAACAAGCAAAGCCCCAGGAGGTTTACTACCAGTCCTGCGGCTCCAACTCCGATGACTACCTGGGGTTTCTCAATCTCATGGGGCTCCGTAAATCGCTCGATGGCTTCTAAAATGATAGTGAAACACAGAGCCGTGAGAAATACGGCATTTACCAGTGCGCCCATCACTTCTGCACGAATCCAGCCAAATGTGTTTTTATTCGTCGCCTGCGTCCTCTCCGCGAAACGTACGGCAACCAAAGCCACAACAAGGGCGATTACATCCGATAGCATGTGAAACGAGTCCGACAGCATCGCTAAGGATGCCGTTATCCGACTGACCACCACTTCCACAATGAAAAACCCAAAAGTCAATGATAGCATGCATAGTAAACGAACACGGTTGTTCTCGCAAGCCATTTTCCTCTTCTTGCTGAATCAATTACTGTCTGGCTAGTTGGCTGGCTAGCTAACTAGCTAATTGACTGGTCAGTCAGCGTAGCTGATAGCAAGCTAATACAACGCCAAACAAACAATGCTAGCTAGCAAGCTAACGGTTTAAAAAATCAAAGTGAGACACTGCATAAGCGGTACTTCTTCTTTTTTCAGCTAGTTCCTGACTACAGTTAAACGGTCGTCTTCTTGTGACTTATCTACGGCGGTTCACTTCTCTTTCAATCGAATCGTGACAACAGAAAAAAGCAGATACATAGTACATAGGAGCGACGTTTGCAGACGGATTGAAACTTTGCACCCGGACCGGCAAAGTTTCCACACGGAACAAGGGTACTTCAACGGCAACGCCCAGCCTCACGTCATTGGACAAAACTGGGGGACCAAGTATAAATTGCTATATTTTGTTAACCACGCAAAGTATTTACTTACACGCAACATTTAGTTCTTCAAAAATCCTGAATTGTAGTTTAGATGCATATAGTTAATTGTTACAATTTGATATCGTCTTAGTATGATCAGAAAGAAATATATAGGTCAATTAATTGTCTGATTTCAGTTACACGTTTTTTTGCAAGTGTGCATATTTGTTGAGGTACATGTGCACAGTCGATTATTTGATTAAATCTAAGGATGATCAGAGACCCCAAAGAAGAAACAGCATTGCCTGTCTTGTCAGTCAGGTTTTATCTTTTGAAACTTGAAAGTCACTGTTTAACACACTTTTTTTGTTTCCATCTAAATGACCAAATATTCACTACACAAGTTCTATTTCATAGCTATTGAATTAACTGATCCTCATTCAGGAAACCATAAGGAACCTAATTATTGTCTGACCTTTTTTTCCGAAGGTATTAAGGTGTTCCTGAGTCATTCAAGTAGGTTTGGGGGTTAAATGTGTACATTACATGTCAAGACTGCACACGGTAATAAACCCATAAGGGATCGTTTCGTCTGGCTGTGCGCAAAGTTTCACACGGCTATGAACCCCACGAAACGGTTCCGTAATGAACGTGGCACGGGTCTGATCCACCGGTCTGAGCACGTTTGCTGAACGTGCCAGTGACGCCACGAACAGCAGGTGAGGTGTTCGTCCATTGCCTTACAAACAAAGCGTCATTTAAATTTATAAAAAAAAAAAAACATTAAACATATAAAACAAAAAGCAACACATTGTGCACTTTGCAACTAATAAACACACAGATACTACTGTTAATGTTTCTCGAAACTGTCAACTCACTGCCACTTTGACGTTTATGACTTTATTGAACGTATTGAAAAATTTATATTTATTATGAAAACAGTTATACGGTCACCTAAAAATCACAGAAATAAAGAGAACAAGTCTGCCTATAGGATAAATGTTTTACTTACAATGGCTATATTCTGCATTTCTAACTGTAAAAGCTGGGACAAAACACTTTTGTTCCTTTTGATGAAGAAATAATATAAATTCAATAACCTAATATATAAATATAATAAAATAACCTAATTCGACCCCATTTAAAACAAAACGATTAAAACCATATCGTTTTTTGTACATGTACTATATGCATTACACTGGTCTTAGGTATGCTAGTTTTTATATATAGTGTACACACACACACAAACACACACACACACACACACACCTTTATCAGCTGGTTCAATAACAATATCACTTCTTTTGTTATATATATATAGATTCTGTAAGATTAAGTAACCACAGTGTACTTAGGTATGTAGAGATATAAAAATTGTAGTAAGGATGATATGGATGATCCCCACTGTTTCTCTGGAACTTTGTGTGCTTTACTACAATTTCTCTCTCTCTCTCTCTCATATATATATATATATATATATATATATATATATATATATATATATATATATATATATATGAGAGAGAGATATATATATATATATATATATATATATAAGAGAGAGATATTAAAAATTGAAGCACACAAAGTTTTCAGAGAAAGAGGACGTTTAGGACTGAAGTATTTCATCAGCTGTGCAAGCAAAGTGCTTCAGAAGCACTTTCAAGCACTTTGCTTGCACAGCTGATGATGAAGGACCTCTGTCCGAAACGTCCCGTTTCATCACTACAATTTTTAATATTTATGCATCCTCCACTGCAGTTACTTACTAACATATATATACAGTCCCCTCCAAAAGTATTGGGACAGCAAGGCAAATTTCTTTTTTTGTTGTCAAAAGATCAAAAGATGAGTATGAAAGAAGAGTTCAGAATTTCAACTTTTATTTTCTGGTATTTACATCTAAATGTGTTAAACTTAGGACATAACAACCTTTGTTTGAACACACCCATTTCTCAAGTGAGCAAAAGTATTGGAACATGTGACTGAAAGGTGTTTCTTGTTGACCAGGTGTTGCCTTTTAAGTTGATTGTTCAAACATTAAATAGGTCTGCATGACCAAGTTTTTTTTGCCTGGGTTTAAACCTATAAAGACTGAATTTCTTGAAGAGGATAAACTAACACAAAGACCAGAGAGCTGTCTATGGGAGAAAAGCAAGTCATTTTGAAGCTGAGAAAATAAGGAAAATTGATCAGAGCCATTGGAGAAACATTGGCGATAGCAAGTACAACAATTTAGAATGTCCTGAAAAAGAAACTACCAAGGAGAACAGTAGTTGATGACAGGAATATTGAGAGTGCTGGGAAGAAAACCCCCAAACCATCAGTAAGTGACCTCACCAATGACCTCCACAGTGCAGGGGTGAAGGTATCACAATCCACTGTTTGAAGAAGACTCAGAGAACAGACATATAGAGCACACACCACAAGATGCAAACCACTCATCAGCAATAAGAATCGTTAGGCCAGGTTGGAATTTCCACAGAAGTATAGAGATGAACCACAAAAGTTCTGGAACACAATATTGAGGTGTAATGAGACCAAGATTAATATCTACCAAAGTGTGGATAAAGAAGGTAAATGCTTCTGATCTGAAGCTCATCTGTGAAGGTAATGTTATGGCTTGGGTGTGCATGGCTGCTTCTGGAACAGGCTCATTAATATGTCTTGATTATGTAACTGATAGTAGCAACAGAATGAATTCTGAAGTGTACAGGAACATTGTTTGCCAATTTATGGGGAAATGCATCCAAACTAATTGGAAGTTTATCATATAGCAGGATTATGACCCAAAGCACACTGCCAACAAAATAAAGGACAAAAAGTGGAAGGTTTTAGAATGGCCAAGTCAATCATCTGACCTTAACACAACCGAGCATGCATTTCACCTTCTGAAGTGGAGTCAGAAGTGTGAAACCTCCTGAAACGGGAACTGAAAAATTGCTATAAAAGCCTGTGGGTTGAAGAATGCAGCAGTATGATGGCAATGGGTTATTGTAAGCAAGGCTTATGCCACAAAATATGAAGTCATTTACTTTAAGATTTGTTTCAATACTTGCTCACCTAAAAATGCTGTGGTCTAACATACAGTAATATTTCCTAAGTTGTCCTAAGATCTAGATGTAAATACCAGGAGATAAATGCTGAAATTCTGAACTCCAGTGAACAAAAAACAAATTGCCTTGCTGTTCCAATACTTTTGGAGGGACTGTGTGTGTGTGTATATATATATATATATATATATATATATATATATATAATGTAACTTTTTATTTATATATGCTTAATTTTAAAAACTATTCCAAAGAATAAACACTATCTTGAAAATTGCCTAAGATTAGTCTTTGTTCTGAACATTGTAATTTGAAAATTCCAAAGCATGAAATCACTGGCCCCATGCTCTGTACTTCACATGGTCCCTTGGTGACACCGTACATGAAAGAACTGGTCAGACAGTTTTCTTTGTCGCACAATATCTATTGAAGATTTCACAGCAGGTATTACATTTTGCAGAGCTACAAGAAACAATTTATAGTCTCTCACAAAAGTAACATTAGTATAATTAACCAGCAAGTACTCAAAAGGCATTTTCTAAGCAGCAACAAAAGAGTACATCTCAAAACACTTGCTATAAAGCATTGTACAAAATATTTCACAATCGGTGCAAAACACATACCTGTTTTAAACTCCAACACATGCTGAACACACATTACACATACGCAAGCATTGTGTCAGAGAAAACCAGACCATAGTAAGACTGGGACTGTGGTCTCGGTCATCTGACGTGTCGCTGGCTGCAAGCAAACAGCACTATCATAGCAGCATTCAGTCTGTAACCTGGGTCCTAGGACAAGTGACCCTCAAAAGGTCACAGAATCATGGCCGCCGCTCCTCAATGTCCTTCGGAAAGGTTTTGAGAACGCTGGCTTTTGCCATCTGACACATTGGATGACGTACCCTGAACCAGCCCTGGCTCTGGTGGGGGACGTGTGTGTTAGCGAATTCCCTGCATGTGCCTGCTCCTCAGTGAGTTACTTCTCTCTGCTTGCCCCAGGGCTGAAAAGCGTACGTCATCTGCGTGCAGCTTCTTCAGAAGCTCGTGCTCTTGGGGTTTCGCCCCAACTCTCCGCTCTGGCCTCACGTTCTCCTTGCTGTCGCCCGCAAAGTGCACCTTCCTCTTCCCTGGAGAGGGGCTCTCGTTTTCACCTAAGAGTCAGACAGAGAATTAATGTCATCATAAACCACGGACCGGTGGACAAGCGACTGAACATGAAAGTGGGCCTTCCTCAGTACAGAGGAGGGGGGAGGTGGAGTTAAAGCACTCAAATGAAGGGTAGATATCAGGAGAAAGATATCCACTAATTACCTTCAGAGGAAACCTGTTCATTTACCACTTACAGCCAAGGGGAGAGCACCTGATATTGGCCAATAACACAGCTCTATTTAACCCTATTTAACTTCTGCTGAGTTTGCGGACTCTGTGTACACACAGACATGCTATTCCCGTGGATTCCCATTTGAAATCAGTTTCGGGTAAAAAGAACAACATATTTTTTTAACATATTAGAAACCAGATAGTTTGACTGTGTGTAGTAATGGTATTACTGCAGTTTTGCACAGGATAGCTTAGATAAATCGATTTTTTAAAGCAACAATAGTTTCTTTGCAAGTGTCAAGTGGTGACTTGTTTCGTCTTAATTTATTTTGAACACAAAAATGTAAATACTATACACCTCACCTTTAAAATAATGTTACACACAATATATACACGTGCACAAACATGCATAAATTTAGATATATACAAGCCGTGGTCAGATGTTCTCTGTGAACAGAGGGTCTAGTGGCCTCAGTTTCACTGCCATACCTATAGCATCTGTATAGAGCGGAGACAGTGCCCTCTGCTGTCTCATCAAATTACATGTCTTCAGCAAGCTCTCTGCTCTGTAGGGAAGACACATCATGAGTTTCCATTGCCAATATCCATCTACAAAGTTGATAAAAGTTTATTATTGCAGTCTCACTGAAGTATACCAATATACCTGGCCAGTTTCTCCTCCGATAGTCTCTCTCTGGCACACAATTCCTGCTCCTTCTCTACAAGAACCCGAAGAATGAATAATCAACAACCCCGCCCCTTCCAGTGTAGGCAATAGTATTGGCTGGGGCACCTGTAGGATCCCAGCCAATTTAAACAGCTCACGGACCGTCCTGAGCATCCACGGCGATGCTGGGAGATCCGTGGCAAAGTAAAACACTCTCGCATCGTGCGCAAGCAAAGATGCGCAGGACCCTTACGCTCCAATCTCTCCTCTCGCTCCTTGAGGGCACGCTCGCGCTCGCGCAGAGCTTGCTCCTTCAGCCGCAGCTCTGCAGTCGTTGGCGCCCCCTCCTGGCGGGCCTTCCCGGAGTCAGCCGACCTCCGCCGCTGCCTCCCCTGAACCTCCTTCTGCTCCTGGGCCACGTGATGGGAGATTAAACTGCACTGCAAGATGGATTCCACGGAAGGCCGCAGGTAGTCCTGGCAACAGAGCAGGGGACATCATCGCATCACGATGGCAATGCAAGGGGCACGAGCACACGTCACCTTTGGAAAATCAGAATGTTTTCCTGGCTCATTCTCCTCGAGCTTCAGAAGCACTTCGCTTGCACAGCTGATAAACGACTGTCCAAAACATCTTTGGAAACTTTGTGTATTTCACTACAATTTTTAATATCTCCATATTATACATACATAGACACATACAGATTCAACACTGACTCATGGACGTTCTAGACTTTGTTTTTCAGCCTGTGTATATATATATATATATATATATATATATATATATATATAAACACACACACACACACAGACTGACAAACAAAGTCTAGAACGTCCAT
Source organism: Brachyhypopomus occidentalis (assembly GCA_020368025.1). Lineage (NCBI taxonomy): Eukaryota > Metazoa > Chordata > Actinopteri > Gymnotiformes > Hypopomidae > Brachyhypopomus > Brachyhypopomus occidentalis. The sequence continues at coordinate 7,409,420 of JAGXOD010000021.1, read as the reverse complement.
GAGTCAGTGTTGAATCTTCCCAGTAAAATACATTCAAGTAATTCCCCTTAGTCAAATACCAACCCATTTCCCACACACGTTCTAAACAGAAAGACAGAGGCCAGGAGCCTATGAGTGTGCGGCAGCGAGTGGTTAGATGGGTTAGATGTAATGTGGGCATCAGTAGAGGTCTGTAGATTACGTCTAGGACATTTTAGCAGGGCCTGCAGAACAGGGACTTCTAGGTACATCTGTAAATACACAGTCATCTACATTTTGCCCAAGCATTTTAATTCTGTCCAACATATATGTTTTATTTCCCTTTACTACATAAATACCAAACACACACATGATGGCAACGCTACCTTTAGGTGTAGCATCCGGGATAGAAGGGTGTTCAGTTCTTCTGAATACCGATATGGGATCCTTCTAAATTTCCCCTCGTTGATTTTCTCTGCCAGTTCTTTTTGATTATATGCAGTGAATGGGGGACTGCAAGACAATGAGTGATCAAGTACAAAGAATGGACATGTACATTTATAGTGAAATATTAAACAGATCCTGGTCACAAGTTCTAATACTCACGATAAAGCACAAAGCTCATAGAGCAAACATCCTAGTGACCAGATATCCGACTTCTCGTTGTATGACATGCGATTCATTTGTTCCTGTTGGCAAAAACAACATGCATTCACCATGAAAAATTTAAGTAGTGTAAATGACTGAAAACCTTAAGGTCCAAAGGGGAAAAAAAACAGAAAAAAGGCACACTCACTGGTGACATGTAATATGGAGTCCCCACAAATGTTTTAGCAAAGCTTGTGTCATGCTTGAGTATTCGTGCTAGGCCAAAATCCCCAAGCTTCACGTTCTGCTTGGCGTCAAGGAAGATGTTTGCAGGCTTTAGGTCACGATGCAGCACTGTACTCCCTCCGTAACTTCTGCAATGACACTCCTTCAGTGCTAGAGACAACTGCGCCATAACGCGCAGAATGAACTCCTCCTCCAGGTATCTCCTGTAGAGTGTAACACGCGCGAAATCAATCAAATCGGTTTCAAAGCAGCATTACCAATACATAGCATATTGCTGCCGATTATGTAACTTCACATGTCTGTGCATTTGAATGTACGTGGCTCTTATAAATCTCAAATTCTAACGTGTTGCATTTTGTTTAAACAATAATGCTTGACAAATACTAGGCCAAATGGATTCACAATGGAATTACTAGGCCAAATGGATTCAAGTCGATTGTTACCTCTCTTTAATGCATTTCGTTATGAGGCTGGCGAGATCTCCCCCTTCGCAGTACTCCATGACTATGTACAGCGTTGTGTGAGATCGATCAATAATGCGATCGTAGTATCTCACGATGTTGGGGTGCTTTAACTCACGGAGGAGATTCACCTCCGACACAAGCATTTGTTTCTCTGTTTCTGCCATGGTTCCATAGTCCAACTCCTTCCACACAAGAATCTAGCAGACGCAACAGTTCGCAACAGTGTTAGTTAATTTAAATGAAAGTAGCATAACTTAAAAACTTAAACACAACACAGGTTGATCCAGAAGCGGACTTATTTTGGGCGAGGTTCGTTCATTTAGCTTGGCTAGTTAGCAGGTAAAGCGATTACAAAGACTCTAGCTAGATAGGCCAAGTTAGCGAACACAACACCTAGCGAGCAACACTTGCTACTAACTCTTAACGTTAGCTTAGCTACGTGGTTAGTTTACCTTTCCATCAGATTTCCTCCTAACTTTCTGACATTTCCCGTATGATCCAGAGCCTATGGTGTACAATACTTCGTAGTCATCCGTACGAGACGGCATTTTATCCGGAAAAAACTGAAACACAACAAATGGTCCTGCAGTATTTAATTATTAGTGTGACTTTAAAACAAACTGCTTAAAGATTCAAGTAGCCAACTAGCTGGTTCATTTGACGTAGTCTCTCAAATTCTGAAAGTACCTTTCTTACATGCTTTAAAAAATAAGAATAAAATGTCCAATCACCAACCCAGTTAACTAATTTACGCCACTGGGATTAACACGTTATCGGAACTTGACAACAAGAGCGTTTGAAACTGCCCCTAAAACGCTGAGGCTTTGATTGGCTCAGCACGCAAACCTTGCGGTGATTTCATTGGTTTAAAACAGGGAAACAAAACAGCACGTTGCCTAGCACCAGCGCCAACAAGTTTTAACCGCGAGAGAACGCGGGGAGAATGGGCGTGGCGTCCATTTAAAGGGGCTGCTCAACTGTAGCTGAAGTACACGAAAATGGTTAATAATTTCCAGGTCTGTAGGATTACCTTGGAAAATCTCAATGTAAAGCCTGCTAAACATATTAAATCTGTACAAACAAGTAAAATGTTGATTGAAATATGAGACAGTGATAAGTGACCGCTTAAAAAGACACGTTTTATTTAGACATTATGTTTGCAAAACTTCACACTGCACAAAGTACACAGGGACTGTGGACATTTCACTTACTCTTCTGTATCACTCAATTTTATGCGTAGTCTCTACTGTTTAAAATTTGGTCAGTTTGCAAGGGTGTATAGCCTATAAAGTTCTGACTAATCTGAAACACCTCATAAAATTAATCACGCTGTTCAGTGAGATGGCCCAGGCTTACTGTAACTAACCCAAAGTAATGTCCAGAACAGTAATGTCCAGAGTTTGATATCTAAAGTGGCCTGTGGGTCCACTGCTTTATATTCCTGTTACAATTTAAACTTCATTCTACTTCAAAGGTACGGTGAAGTACAATGAAATTTAAGTTTCATCATCAGCAGTCAAAGACTTATTAAAGAGCAGAATGATAAACATGTATTTTTAACATCAATGGAGTATAATGAAAGTATAATATAAAAGTTAAATTCCTGCAGTTATAATGTAACGGTATTTTAGTTTCAATGTCTTAAAGGAATAAACAAGATTACTGAAATACCCATTAACTTTAAAATTTATTGTGAATAATGCCTTTGGATTTAGAATGGCCTTATGCCTTTAGAAAAACTTCAGCCTTTATTGAGAAATGTTTCAAATACATTTTATGGCCAAGAGAATGTGGACCCCTAACCCTCACTACTATATAGAGCATGTTGGACATCTTATACCAAAACCACAGGCATCAGTAGAGTTCTTGCCTGCATGCTTTCATTCTAGCTATAACAGCCTCAACTCTTCTAGGGAGGCTTTCAACAAGATTTTGGAAGTGTGTATCTGGGAATTCATGCTTATTCACTCAAGAACGTTTGTAAGGTCAAGCACTTGTATGGGAGAAGAAGGCCCAGCTGAAAGATTGTCAAACATAATAGCATCTTTCTATTGTGTAGCATTCATATATGCCTTTATTAAGTGGTTTAGCCAAAACCCTGAAAACAGCCCTTTACCATCATCCTCCTCCACCAAACGTCTTCTGTTAGGTAGCATTCTACAGCAAAACCAGCATACTGCCAGATAGGACAATAAGATTCATCACTGCACAGAACACATTTGCATTGCTCCAGAGTCCAGTAGCAGTTGACCACTTAAGTCAATGCTTAGCATTGTGCATAGTAATTTTAGACAAGTGAGGCTTGTGTTCAATTGCCCAGCCATGGAAACCCATTTCAGGAAGCTATTGAAGCACAACTCTTGTGATTATGTTCCTTCCAGAGGCTAAAGTTTTCTAGTGTGTGATGGAACAAAGAACAGGCCATTTTACACACTGCGCTGCAGCACATGACAGCCTCATTCTGAGTTCATGTGGGTTACCACTTGGTGTTTCAGGTGTTGCTCCTAGATGCTTCCATCTCACACCAACACTTATAGTGGACACAGGAGAGATTTTGTTGGGAAGAAGTTTCACTCACTTGTGGCAAAAGAGGTATCTTGTACCAGTGTCATGTTTAAAATCACTGAGCTCTTCTGAACCCAGTCTACTCATGTTTGTGGAGATTACATGCTTCATTCTATAAACCTCTCAGCAAAGTCTATGGCTATAAGACTCAAATTGAATTAGGAGGGATCCCCACAAACTTTTGTCCAGATACTGTAAAATCTGGACTATTCTTGAAGAAGCTCAGCCTCACTATTTATATTGATATGGTGGGCAAAAGCAGTGTGGATTAACTTCTTGCGGGTTCTTCAGGAGGGGGCGACGATCCTCGCCACATCCCATGAAACCTCAATTGTGCTCATGATGATCAAATGCGCAGGCCACAACATTCATCCGAAATCTCCAGAATGTTCCCCAAACCAATTGTGGACAAGTATCCCAGGGAAGCTAAAGAATGCTGAACTAAACTGAATGATATACATCTGGGGCCTCCTGCATTGAATGTGGATGTGATTTCTGCCAGAATTGTTTGTCTGCTTGCACAGACAATTCTAGCCAGATGCTGAAGTCACAATCATTAAGCATCAGTGGGTGGCCACTGTGTGTGGTAGTGCCTTCTAGGACATACACATGTGACACTGGATTGAGGAAAGTTAAATGCCTGCACAACTTGGAAGAGAATGTCCCATCACTCTCTCACCCACTATCATGGATTATTCAGACTCCAATAATTCACGTCGGCTTGCCATGAGCACACTGGCCGGTGTTCAACCTCACGCACAAGATGACGCCCTCACAACATACAGGTATGGCTGTTCCCAAGCCGTCCCCCGAGTCAATGGCACTTTATAATCACTTTACATACCGCTATATCATGACTTTTGGCACATCAGGGTATAATCCGTCTGGCATGAGTCATCTTCATATGGATGAAAAAACATTTTTAAATTAAAAGCAACATGTTAACTCATATTTTAATTTCCTACTTCAATATAAGTGTGTTTTTTATAGAGAACTTTGGAAGAATCATACATTTTGATATTTTTATAACAAACAAACTCAAATCAAAATGTCAGTACATTAGTCACATACTCTGGTGAAAATGATTCATTAATATTGCAGTATCAGGATACCTTCAGTCAGTCAGACTCAGACACTGAGGGGGGTAACTGATATTTATCAGTTTTTATTCCAGCACAATTAAATTCTGTGTTGTAAAATGGCTGGGTAGCTAGGAAAAGGGAGTACAAAATGAAAAGACCATTCTAATGCAATTTGTTAAAATTCCTAACCCCCCCTCCCAAAACCCATCTAAAACATCCCCCCCCCCCATCTCTCCCACTGGAAAGACAGTGATGACAAATTGAGGGTTTCCCCCTGTATCTCACATTGGAAGGTAGTCCTAGCATGTTTACAGTGAGAACACCAGTTTGAACAGCCTGCCTTGAATGCATTCCGCATCTGTGACATCACCACAGCTCTCCTGCATCATACACATTTCAATCTTCAGCAAGCCCGGGAAAACAAAAACCAAAAAGAACATCAAATGGCATGTTTAGGAAATGACAATTACGGCACAAAAGTTCTGATCTACTAACTTGTCTACTCATTTGTACAGCTGAATTCCATCCTCTCGGTGCAATGCCTTGGAGTACATTATTGCTGGACCATGTCTAAACATCATTTCAACGCGAGGAGCTGTTCCACGAAGCCAAACAACCGTGCTGGAGAACGGAGCTCTCAGCTCGTTAGGAGTACAGCGCATAAACGAGTCCTGCTTCATGTGTCGGTCCAAAGGGAAGGCTTACACATGGATCTGAGCGAGACGCTAGCTCTCTGCTGCTCTACCCATTATGAGCCAAGAGGTTAAATCTACTGTAATTAGGCAGTCCTGTCCTAATAGTTCTGCATTAACAATAATAGAACGTTTATTTCTTTTTTTATTTGAAATGACATGACCTAGCAGACAGTAACGTGACAGACATATAGCCTATTGCCGAGGATTGAGTAAAGCAAGCGTGTAGACCATACTGCTTTGAATCTTAAATCCGCTCTTCGATGAAAGGACAGACCTGACCGATTCAGGATCTTGGTACTACACCCAGGTACAAAGAGAAATTCTATAAACACCAGCTTTAAGGAGTACTCGTTTTTTTCTTCTTCCATTAAAATTCATGACATTTCAAAACAAACAAACAAAAAAAAAAGCTCAATTACATGATGTTTCCATCACAATATGGATACTACCTCATGTTTTGTTATATACAAGGCTAAATTCAATTTTTGTAGGTTTATGTAACTGAAAATTAAACAAATTAAAAATTTCCATCAATAAACAGTGACTTGCCAACACTGATATAACATGTAGCCACCAGACACCAATTATATGCACCTTTAAAAAAGAAAAAGAATAAAGTAAAGAGAATAGGGAAGAGGGGTCAAATAAAAAATAACTCAACTGTCACATACTCACTTACGCTGGCAGGTTACGCTGTTAGAAATTTACAGTAATGACAACTGTAAGCCTAATTTTTTTCTTTTCCATCTTTCTTTCATTTTTTTTTTAAAGAATGCTGCATTTCAGCGTGATTCTGTAAGGAGTCTTTCCTGCTAGGATCTGCCCCCATCAGTCTCACACGCTAAGCATATGGCTTAATTATATCTGTAAAACATCAAAATATACTTAGACTAGGGTGAAGGGACTGTATTTATTTTTAAACACCTGGAGCTTCTGTTTAAGTAGTCCAATGTACAGACATGTCTCCACAAGTCGCGTGTGTGTGCGTGTGTGTGTGTGTGTGTGTGTGTGTGTGCGCGCACGAATGTAAAATGGAAGGAAGTAAATGGGAGGCCTTGCTAAATTAGCAAGACCGTTGGTTAATCAGTGATCAGCTGATGATGTCTGATGTGTATCTGTAGGAGACTGCATGGCCTTCCAATCCCACATAGGGTGGCGAGTGTAAACGTGTTGAAACCATTCATACAGCTCACACTATATTGTCTACACAGACATACACTATCAGTGCACAGACAGCACAAGACAAATGACACTGACAAAAATTAAACGCACCCCCCCAAAAAAAAAAAAAAAAAAAAATCACAAAATAAAATAAAAATGTTAAAAAGCAGAAGAGAGCCACAGACACAGAGCGGTTTCCAGGGTTACAGGACGGATGGCCACAATCCATAGTTGAATAAAGTCCGGAGGATGACGTGTGGAGGAACAGCTTAGGGAGGTAGACCCCCTCGTCTGTGTCCATGTGGAGGAGTGAACACACACTCATCGCTGAACAGCTCCTCTCACCGTTTGGATGCAAGGAAGAGCAAATCGTGTTAACGATGACAGGAAACTTAAAAGGGGTAAAAAATATCAACTACCTCTGGCTTTTTCCTGAGCCTAATTTTGATTGTAGTTTTAAAAAAAGAAAATAAAGGAAAAAGGGCCACATGTGCATGATTACATATATATAATATATGTGCATCTGTGTAAACATGATGGAATATTCTCCCACATTTTTAAGTGACAAATGGAAATATGTAAATGTCTGTATTGCAGGATTGTGTGTGTGTGAGTGCACGCGTGTGTGTGTGCGCGCGCACGCATGTGCGTGCCTGGTCGGTCTCCGGGTGGGTTGGAGGTTGGGACTTAGAATCAAATGGAACAATTCAGATGTCATTTTGCACTGCCTCCACACTTCTACAGATGTCCGTAGCGCCATCCTGCAGGTGAAGATGGCTTCTGGGGCTGTCCAACAGATCTGAGGTCAGTAGCTATGGCCCCTGCGTTCTTCTCCGCTCTGTCTCCATCGTTTTCCTCACCACAGCAGTGAAACGAACCAGCAGTAGACGTGCTGTAGGATACAGTACCACAAGTAGCCCGAGGCAAAGGCAAACGTCTGGACACCACACAGCCAACCAAGGTCAAGGGTCATCTCCCGGGACAGCGCCTCCTTCTGTCCTGTTGGTGGAGGAAAAGTTCCTGCAAAAGCAGCAACGACAGATCCGTGAGCCTGCGGAAAAGCGTGTAAAGACCATCAATAAGAAGGTGCCCGCAACGCTCACCGTTCTTGTAGAAGTGGTCGAGAAGCTGCTCCTTCTCCTCGAACCTCTTATAGAGCCAGCCTGTTAGAGCCTCCGCCTCCACCGGCACGTCTTTTATGGGGTACGTCCTGAGGAAGGCACACAGATCATGGCGTTCAGAGCTGAGGGTCATCCATCAAGTAGATGTTCAAGCTAGCAGTATCACTGCCCAGTTGGTCCATCAGCCCAAATTTAAGAATGGGCCAGAAGTTGAGAAATACGTTTATGATTTGACATTGGATTTAAAATGAACAAAATATACCTCAGTACCAAAAAGCAGTTACATGCCACTTTGAAAAAGGACATATGTATTTGAAAACTTGACATTAATAGAACATTGCCAGGGTAAAACTGACACGCAGGTCCAGCAGAGGTTTATGTTTCGCACTGCAGCAGTATAACCGTGCAAAGGTACAGCAATGGTTCTGAACACTGGGTTTCGTGAACGAGTTACCCCTGCTGAAGTCTCAGCATGTGTCTGCCTCTGATGGAACAGAACATCCTTCTCACAATAGTCCCGCCACACCCAACCCAGAAACAGTGACTTTCCCCTCGCCCTTTTTTTGGTTGTAATCATCGTTATACAATTAATTCCAGCTGACCTGAGGGCTCAGGTTGGCCACGCCAGCGGTTCAGGCCTGATGAAACGCAGTACAGGAAGTGCTGAGCAGGAAGTGTGTGTGTGTGTGTGTGTGTGTGTGTGTGTATGTTTGTATGCGTGCGTGTGTGTGCGTGCGACAGCTAACGAGGCGGCAAAGCCCAGACCGCCTCGAGCATCAATAATTCACCAGCAGGCTGAAAAGCAATAGGTGACATGGACGCCGCGAGCCCTACAAGGACAACTTACAACCTGAACCAGCCACACAGAGTAACACTCTAGACCCCCGACACCTGAGAGAGGGCAACACTCTAGACCCCCCCCCCCCCCCTGACACCTGAGGGGTGGTGATTTTTTACTTAAAGACAAGGAAATAAAAATACATTACTATGTAAATACACAAGGAAAGCAAACAATGACCTTAAGACTGATGGTGTCACCTGATCAGTTATATACTGAACACACTGCTAAGGTTACAGTAAAGGGGGTCTCTGAGGAAGAGGGCAGAGAGGACGTCCAGAGAGCAGCAAACAGAGCGTTAGTCCCAACACCGGCAAGGCACAGCAGAGGACGACTACGAAGTGCAAAATCAATCAATCAATCCAACACTCCACTTAGCATCGGTGCTCTAATGAACACTTCCTGTGCGCTGCCGAACATCAGATGCTCCTGTCGAGGGTTTGGTGAGCATCGTGACGAATCTCAGCTGTTTCACAGCCTGAGGAGAATCTCTTCCTCAGCGTGTGCCGTGACTGTGTACTGACACCAGATGCACTACAATTCCAAATCGCTACACTACAAAATTGCTTAAAATAAGCCCAGAGTCGCCGAAGTGAGCTTGACTTTCCACATGAAGCTATTTAAATGCAGACGGACGCCTGCTGAAAAGTCTCCCCAAAAACCTGTCTCTGCTTCATGGTTCCCTGATGTAATACCCGCTGCTGAAGTTTCCGCACTATCACTTGCAGTGCAATTCATGATTTCCTGAAGCAACCCTACTTGGATGTAATCTGGAAGACGGACCATACGCAGAAATTCAATTTAGAAGTGCGTAACATATCCCACACTGCTATTAAGTAAGATAATTGCCCATGCACCCGAAGAGGTCGCCGCAGATGACCAAGCTTATTCTGGACTTGCTCTGTACGGTCTGAATGCCGAGTCTAGGCCCAAGGCCTATTTTAAACAAACTGAACCATGGGTAGTGCATGTTCAGCACCGGTGACCGCCAGCAGGGGTCCCCAGCGAGTAAGCCTCGGACAGGCACCGAATCACCTTCAAGCACACTAGAGGTTACAGTCTCCTCTGAGGAACAAAGCCAGCCCTCACATCCGCACTAACACAATAACGGCATAAGCCCCACTTAGCAGGACACTGGACCCAGGACCCAGCACTGTCCATTTACTGCAGATAACATCAGAGAGGCAGGCAGCAATCGGCAGTGGGTGGGTGGGGTTGGGGGAGGGGCTGTAATGGAAGAGCTGTAGGTCTCAAAATTGCATCCTGATTAACTATTAACCACATCCATGGAAGTATAAATGGTCGTCAGAAGCTCCCATCCATCAGAGCAGGGTTGTGCGACAGTCAGAAGACGGAGAAGACTCAAACACGGCAGGCAGCGGGAGGCTAATGCATGCCCAGGCCTCCGTAAATGTGCTCCAGGCCTCCGTAATGTGCTCCTGGCGTGTGGGGAAACGCAGCAGAGTCATTCATGGGGAGTGGGCGAACACAAAGGCACGCAGACCTATACGCCTCTTCCCACCCAGGGACACAGGGTCCTATTTTAAAACGGTAACATCACACCCCACAGCCCCCCCCACACCTCCTTCCCACCCCCGAAAATTTCTCAACAGACACATTTTCGTGAGAAATGCAATTACTTTCTATTAATGCAGCCAGGATACGAGACAACCCAGCGTCAAGGTAGGATTTAAGCCACATACGTTTTCAAGAGAAATCCAAAGCAAATTCCTAATCTTACAAAGTTTAAAAAGACACTTTATCTATATGAACCATGGATGTCTAGCCCACCCACCACAAATTCAAAACTTTGAACAAAAACAATTTTTTTTAACCCATAATTATGAAGTTCACATCAAGCAGGAAGCTAATTAGCATAAGTGTACAGTGACTGTTATACAGCTGCTCCATCCAAAGTACCACAGAGAAGTCAGCGGTTCGACTTCAGCCAGCAACTTTCCTTTCTTCCATTCGTTTCATGCAAGAAGTGCCCCTTCAGTGTTGCATGGGCCAGTGACTGTGTGTGTGTGTGTGTGTGTGTGTGTGTGTGCGTGTGCAAATACTCGCCTCAGCCTCAGGGTGTGTGCTGTCTTCCCTCGACACGTCGCCTGGGCTCTCAGGACGCCTAGCAGGGACCCACCCCCCCTCGAGTCCAGAACACTGAAGGTGTTGCATCTTGTTAGTTTATCTAAGAGCACAAGCTCCCCAGTTAAGATAACTTTCCACACAACACGCGCATATATACGAAACCAGCGGCTTGTCCAACCCTTTAAAACGGCTTTAACGCCAACGGCTGGAGCAAAAGTCACAGAAGGGGAGTGGGGCGGCTCTATGCAGTGGGTTTGAGTCTCAGTCTCAACGTGCCCTCCAGGGTCAGGGGTGGCGACCCGACATTCAGCCCGCTGCTCTGCTCACAGACGCGGAGCAACAGGTGCGGACACGGCGGCACTCACCTCGCCAAGCGTGGCGCGACCTCGTTAGCGAAGGTCAAAGCAGACCCTCGACAGAGCTGCGGAGTAAAGGCGATGTTTTTATATACATTTTTTTTACGGCACTCGTCATCAAAAAGCGGCTCTTCTTGTAAATGGAGCAAACGGCTCCTCCAAGCAGGTGGGAGGAAATCAACTACGCGCACAAGTGCTGATTAGCCGAATCCAATTATACACATGCAGCATAAGCAGGCTGGTCAGGCTGCCGGCCCCTTATAGGAAGGAAGGGGATGGGTGGGGGAGGGGGAGGGGTGGATTTTGGGGGACACGTCTTCAGTGGACCAAAAAGTCCTTATTCTCACAGGCTTTTGGTAAAGGGACTGCGACGGAAACAAGACGCTGGCAGAGGTAAGCTGGCTCCTAATAAATCTAAAATATTCATGCTAATGTCTGACGTCCAACAAACCGGCGGTGGATCAACTGGTTCTGCTAAACAAACAGAAAGACGCCCGGCTCGCTGAACACCTCGCATGCTGGTGTTCAAGCCCAGTACCACAGATTCACGTCAAGAAGCAAGATCAGTATTTTTTGGGGAGGGAGGCTCTTAACGAGACAGGACCGATTTGGGCAGGTTGTATGAATGCTAGGCAGTATAAATCTCTGCACTGAACTGAACCCAACCCGTAACCAACAGTTCCATGAGTGACACATCAGGAGTGACAGTCATCCAGATTTCCATTCCTGACTTCTTCGACCAGATTCTCTCTCTCTCT
>JAGXOD010000021.1:7082500-7392500 GCA_020368025.1 Brachyhypopomus occidentalis | reverse complement strand
TTCAGCTCATGTATATTTCGGGGATGGCTTGGATGAGACGCCATGCTTCATGTCACGGGGACGGAGTTCAGAACTCAGTCGGCCGTACTAACGTCTTAAATAAAGACTTTCTTCCATTTGATTCGCTCCTGTGCTTTGGGTGACCATAACACTGTAAACCGCTTGAAGTTTAGATCACCAGTACATACTTTGACATTGCACAGCAGAATTTCCTGTTAGCACTTGAAATTCTTTAGTCCCTCAGCGAATACAAGCCCTGAGGTGGTGTGGAAGACATGAGCGTTCAGGCAGAGGGATGTCTGAAGCAGGTATCTTTAACACAAGCGTACAGGGGAGAGCCTCTCACAGAATGACTCGAGTAAGTCTACAGAAGACGAACTTTAAATACAGCTCAGTACAAAGTCACCATTTGACTGAATGACAGGATAATGTGAAAGTCGTCAGCTGCCTGCTCGAGGCTCCATGTCTGAATTCCAAGCGGGAGGAGAGGAGTTTTAGCACTATTTGGACTATTCAGGACACTCAATGGACAAGGAGACTTCATTGCCTGTTCCTCACCTGAAACCACAGAGAGGCTGGTCGCACCAACAACTCGAAGGTTGAATTTTCCCTAAGACCAGGGAGAAAACGTAAAGACCATGCCTCATTCTTTAAACGTCGCAACAGCCAGGAGGTCAAACACCGTAGCAATCCTTCAGATGTCTAGCTATGACTACACAATTGAGAAATTTTAACTTGGTAGGAAACTAACTATTGAGGTAACTATTTTTCTGTTAGACTGATTTGTTTAGAGGTTAATGTGGTTTTATGTAAATTATATATATATATATATAAAACTCTGAGAATTTATTTTTAGTTTTGTTTTGGTCTATAGAGGGAAACAGATGACTGCAGTAAGTACAGGTAGCAAGTTTGCTTTGTTGTAACCCAAGTTGCTTAGCAACAGTCATTGTTACACATTTCACATGGACACGCACCACGACTGGTCTTGGTTGAACCTAAGCATTAATGACCCATTACTTGGTTCAACAGGCATAAACGCATCTCTGAAAAATGGTCTTAGCTAAGAACCAGTTTATGACCATCTTGCTTGCAGCTAATTTACAGCAGGAATCTGCAGACTTAAAGGAGACTAGTAAACATGAACATTTCTAAAGCTTCCATAGTAACAAAGTCTCCACCATCCCCTTCTACTGACTCACCTTGCTTCACAGCTGGGTGAGGTTTCGGCAATGGAGAGTTTTTTTCCTAACACACACTGACGATGGTCCTTCATGCTTCTTTACAACTCCACCCCCCACCCCCCCCGAGCATTTTCGTCACATTTCCGTCACATTTCCTGCCTTGTCGTCAGTCGTCTCCTGGCACGGAGCAGGTGCAGGGAGATGATGACCAGGCAAGCTACAAAACCCAATAAACCCGCGGCAGCTCTCCCGAGCGTGAGGGCAGCAGACAGCATCAGCAAGCAGCAGTCAGCTAGAACAAAGTGAACAGGAGGAGTGGGGATGTGAGGGAGAGAGAGAGGAGGAGGAGAGCAAACGCAAGAGACACAGCAGACCCGGCCTCTACAAGGAAAGACCACAGGTCACTGACCTCCCCCAAGTTTAATGCTCCATCCCAGATACAGATTATCCATGGGAACAGGATATGGAGATATGAGACTGAACTCTAAAGGAAGACAGATTAAGGGGGGGAGGGAGAGTGAATTATTACCACCTCAGACTTGAAGCATCACCAAGATATATTAATGTACATCACCTCTAAAGAGGCCATATTACACAACGTTAGTATCTCTGCTTAAATTCCCAGATGTAATAGCCAGAATGTCCCTACCCTTCTCTCCCTGTGACACTATATATCATTATAATATTCTGTAAACATAACAAACCATTTCCAAAACCCTTTAAGGATGCTACCAATGCTACCAAGCTCCACAAGTCACTATATATATATATATATATATATATATATATATATATATATATATATATATATATATATTCTATTAATTCTACCCTTCCAGTGATCCAAGGCATCTGAATCAGGACTCACAGGTCAGCAGTTTGAGTCCTTCACAAAAACACACACACACTCATCAACATCAACACTCTCCTCTTAATTCATTTTAGCCTGGTGATTGGTTTGTGTGTGTGTAAGAGAGAAAGAGTGTGTCATTGGTTTTAGGTATTGTTTTCTAAAGGCAGTGAAATCAGGGTCAAAGCAGTTTAATCCCCCGCCCTCCCCACCACCATATTCCAGTACTGGAGCTGTCATTCCATCAGATCATCCTGTCCTGATCGGCAGGTAAAGGAACGAAATCCGATCTGAGCATTTCATGCAGCTGTGTAAACGCTGTGTAAACCCCCCCACATCTCCAATCCCAAAACAAAAGCTTGGGCTCCTATGCAGGGCCGTACGGCGTATCGCAGATGAGCTGCTGCCGTATCACTACTGGAACACGCAGCGCTGCGGACATGACGCGCCGTTTCCTCCAGTGTCGTGCAGCCCCGCCCCCCACGTGTAGGAGTTCAGTTCAGGGCTGGCAGAGTTCACGACCCCCGCTGAGATAACAAAACAGGAGAGGGGTAGGCGGGACGGCTCCAAATAGCACAGAGTCATAAACAAGGGGAAAAAAAAAAAAAAGAAATTATTTGTTTTTTTTTTTGTTTGTTTTTTTTAAATTAGCATTCGTCGCCGGTGCGCAGCCGTGCCCGAAGCGTGCCTACGTCAGCGTCGCTCGCGCCGCCGTCTCTCGTCCGAGGCAGCGGCAGGGCGAGTCACCTCCCGCAGCTCGCGGCGGCAGAGACGAGCCCGGTGACGACGCAGACACGCTTGGGGTAATTACCCAGAGCGATGAGTCTTAATTTAAAACCGCCAGCCACGACCGCAGAGCCATTATCTCCACTTTTACAACACGGCGAAGCACTTTCTGGCACCGAGCAGACGCCTTCGTTTCCTCTTACAGGAGACGGTCACGTTTAGCACCGAAGGGTTAGGAGCGTTACCCTGCTGGGCAAGACCTGCTCACGTAACCCCCAATCGCAACTCCCCGAGCTGGGCACAGCAGGAGCGGCACACGCAGTCTCTTCTTAGTGCTTGTTTAAAAGCAGACATTTCGCACGGATTACCAGTGCAGATATAAATAATAGTGGACTATGTAAATTGAACAATGCTATTTCGCAAGAAGGCATACTGCAATTTGATTAGACAAAGAGAGACGATTGCGCCGTGTGGCAAAGCACTGCTCTAATTTCACGTGGAAAATTCAAAGAATGGAAAAAATCTGCTACTGAAGCAAAGGAGCGCACATCTTCCGGGGGTGTGCACTCAGCACTCAGCAGCCTCCAGGGGCATTCAGACCTGGAGCAAACAAAATCCTCCAGCCTCCTCGGTCATTATGAGTGGCGGCGTGTGTCTACGTCTCACCGAGACCCTCCCCAGGTAGGAACCCTGGTGTGAAAAACAAGGGGCCAGTTGAAACGGAGGGAACAGGTGTCCCCGCGGCAACCGAAAGAAAGAAGCCCCCGTGCCACACTCGCTCTGAGGTAACGGACTCCATGGCGACAGCCGCCCGGCACCCACCAATGAGGTGAAACCTGTAGGGCCGCGCCTCCTCCACCGCCTGCGCCTGGCAGGGTGGTGCTCTACTCGCAGCTCAAACACACGGGTGAAAAGGTCAGCACGAGACAAGACGCAAATCCTTAATTGGCCGGAAAAGCAAGTCGTGTTATGACATTATTCGTTTGATGTCACGTCGCTGCCAAATGCCTCTTCGCACCATGACCAGCTTAACAGCGGACATCTCGTAAGAGCCACGAAAACAGAAATGGTGCAGCCTTTATTTTCTAAATCAGATGTTGCAGCTTTGAAGAAACCATTTCTGTGGTTCCGCTTACCCAACAAGCCTCTACACAATTACGTGGCCTGAAAGAGTGTAGAAATAAGCGTACACTTAAAATTTTGGCCTTCAAAGCCTCCGTACGATGGGAGGAGCATTAGACCTGAATGAAACGGTCCTACCTGTAGTGCACATGCGTGACTGTGGGTGGTCTGTAGCCAAAGATCCATGTCTGAATGTCCATGGGCTTGGCGTTGGGGTAGGCTATGGTCACATCCACCACCCACCGTAGTCCTTTGCGTTTGTTGTCTACACAGATTCAAAGGAGAGACGGGGAAGGAACACGGCTTAACTTCTGGGTGAAGACAAACGAGGAAATAACATCAAAAGGCACCAGCGTGCACTGTCCAGAAAGGGTAGATCAGTGGGAGGTTGAGGGAAAACCAACACATCGTCTGTGACGGTGGCAAAGCACACGGCCCCAGACGAGACCACGAAGCGGAGGCGTGCCAATGCCGAACCACCGACACACTGTTACACAATGCCTAACAATCTCTCCCCAACGCTGCTCTTATTTTTATTTATTTTATTTTAAACTGCAGGGTGTTTGGGTCTTGCTCTGTGATCTTTACTCTACAGCCAGCAGCTTGGTCAGTGTTTATTCCTGTCATCCATTTTAGTTTATTTTATCCTTCACGTCTTCTGAAATGATGAAAAGGAAAAGGTGCAATGTGTGTGTTTTTAATAGGGTTTCTCCTACATTTCAGCCTTGGATAGAAGGCAATTAACCTTTTTGACTTTGATTGATGATTAAATGAAATAGTGGTGGATTTCAGAGTTTAACCACTTGATACATTCAGGACCGGTCTCCAGATAGACAAGTCTTCCATAGCAGCTAAAGCTTCAGTGAAGTGTTCAGGGTCATTTCAGCTTCTATACATTTCCTTTGGCATAGGAGTTTGAGGAGTCATTGTGGGAGTGACAGCTAGTGTATCTAATGACAAATCTATTAAAGGATAGTATCAGCATCAAGCTTCCACTACAGCAGAGTCTGACAGCACAAAAGCCAGGATGCGGGGGCACTACATTCCTGGAAGTTCAAAAATATCACGAATTCTTTTAACAACCCATAGGACTACGAGACTGTGGGTAGACACCAACAGGAGCTCAAAGTAGGGTTCTGGTTTCCAAAAGCAATGGAGAACAGTGACCTGTACTGTAACATTAAATACAATATCATCACCTTAAATCTTAGCCAATGTGCGACTTGGGTGATGTCACACTTGCTAGTCCAGACTACGGTTCCCAGTTCCGTCGCTACATCCAGTGCCGCCAATCACCTCAATCTCACGGGATCTCACCTCTCCTGATTATTGATCACTTTCACCTGTCTTCCATAATCATTTCCCTATTTATACTAGTCTGTCCGCACTCTGTCTTTGCCAACTAATGACATGCCTCATGCATACCAAGCATTTTCACTGCCCATTTCTCAACCCCTTCTGGTCCGTTTGCCTTCTTAGACCGATTCTTGATTATGTAAGTTCTGGACTGTTCTGCTTGTTTTTGCTTCGGCCTAAACCTTGTTTTGTTTGTGTTCCCTCTCGTGCTGGCTGTTGAGCCGTGTATGGGTTTTTTTTTACTATGGCTCTGAACTATCCTCTTGCTAATAAAACCTCAACACATAATTGTATTTATGAGTGTCTCCTGCTGGACAATTTGCCAGTTTCAATGTCTTGCCCATGAGATTATTAATTACCTATGAACAAAATCTGTTTATATACGTGTGCATCATTACTGGACTTAATTTTTATGACACGCCAGTTCCATGATTACCTTTTTGTCCCGGCAGGCTTCCGTCTGTTCCCAGAGTGCCGTTCTCCTGCTGGGGTCCCAGGCTCTTCAGAATGACCTGAGTGGCTCCGAGACGTGGCAGTGTCACATGTGTCAAGTACGGCAGGTCGTTCTTCTTCGCGAACGACTGACTTGTCTCCCGCCTTTTCCGCAGGAAGCCCCCCTCAGGAAACAACACGATCCACTTCCTGTCCCTGCTGTTGTAATACTTGTCCAGGTGATTCTTTAGGTAGATAAGCTGCTTGTCTCGATGTGCTTTGCCCTGTTGTTCAAACAACACAAGGTCTGTGTTATTACAAGCTTGGGACTTACGGAGTCGTTTGTGATGGTAACAGTTCTCGGTCATGCATGCACTGGCCTACTTCCTTCAGCTGTAGTTACGCCTTGACCAAAGGTGAACAGTCCTCACCTGTCTAATGAAGAAGTCTCCGTGGATCAGAGACACCAGTCCAAAATTGGTGTACTTAAACACATGGTCCATTAACCACATCATCTTCCGCACCACCTACAAAGGAGTCCATTAAATAAACAAATGTTTTGAAATCACGATAGATAACATCATTCATCATCACATTTTTTGGAAAACACTGACTGTTCTAGTATCCGATCAATAGTGCGTCATCTATTTTTTGGTGATCTATCAAAATGTTCGACAGAATTCAGAAAAGACTTCAGGGGTTAATTGTACCGAATCTTTCCCACTGCATATCACTTTAACACACACATGCATGGACAGAGAAAGAACTAAAGTTATTGAACTTGATATGTAACCTGCAACTGAAATCAGAGGAAAAGCACCAGCTAAAGATTTTGTCCCATGCGAAAAATACACATTTGTGCATTTTTGGATGCAGAATTCAAATGATGTGTAGTGCTGTAGCATGTCCAGTGGAGCCCCTCTGTATAGGCGTGATGCTGTGAAACACTGAGGGACGTTTCTCAGGTCAAATATAGCTGTACATATCTTACATGTAATAACCATTTATAATATTTACTCACAGTAAAATTTTATTGTTCAATTACTTAAAAACCATGCCCCTAAAAACAGACTCAAACGCAGAGTGAGAAAGCAAAAACTTTGAAAAAACGGCACAGAAGATTTGTTTAAAGCTTAAACAAATTAAGCTTATTATTATAGAAGCTTAAATTATCCCAGTGCCTGGGAAATGTGCACTGCGCAGTAATGGCAAAGGAACTGCTTCTTAAAAATGCTGAAAAACACCAAATCAAGCTCTCATGATTTGATATACGGTCATCGGTCCCCATGATGAAAAAGAGCAATTTCTTACTGCATTATTATAAGATTGATGGATTTGCTCTGCGCAAGAGAGGTTTGTCCTTACATGACCTAGAGCTGAGGGCACCAAATTCAGTGGGGCATGTATCTGAACTGTGTGTGTGTGTGTGGCGGGGTCTCGCCATCAAGAACGAAAGTGCGGATCCGGCCTGTGCTACTGTGCTTGCAATCCCAGCCAGCCGAGAAGGTGGGGAGGGTCAGCTGGTGCGTCTCTCCAGCCCACACGCAGCACAGAACTTCTGGAATGTCCGCGCGCGACTGC
The DNA here is from genome assembly GCA_020368025.1 of Brachyhypopomus occidentalis. Lineage (NCBI taxonomy): Eukaryota > Metazoa > Chordata > Actinopteri > Gymnotiformes > Hypopomidae > Brachyhypopomus > Brachyhypopomus occidentalis. The sequence goes on along the minus strand of JAGXOD010000021.1, from coordinate 7,385,249 downwards.
CTCGGTCTCTCCCATTGGCTCACCCACCCACGATCCCCAGCGTCGAGACCCTTCAACAAGAAGGGCCTTTACGATCTGCGCGTGGACGTCCGTTCATAGCGCGTGTGGACTTTCCCCCTAAAATGTGCATTTTAATTCCGAATGCTGATCACGCCTTGTTCGGCTAAGCACTTAAGCTTCTCGTCTTGGACGGAAAACACATACTTTAAATAAGCTACAGGCCACGCCTGGAAAATCGTGTTGATATTTGATGAGGAACTAAATTCTCTTTGGTTAAACATTTGTTTAAATGTTGGCTATAAAGATTTGCACACATGCAAAATCTATGTAAGTAAAAACGTATTTTGACAGGGGGAAAAACAAACAAAAACACGAGACATGGAATCACACTACAAAAGCACCTTTACTGCAAAATGATGAGTTTCTCTCTCATCGATTTGCCAGAAATACAGCAGACAGGCCACGGGATCGATATCAAATGTCATAATATTCAGCGCTGTCCAATGATACGCTCCTATCTATGACCACGTTTCTCACGTTGGACACAAAACAAGCATCACCAACGTCCTAATTTTGACACTTAGGGTTGTCTGACAATTGTCTTGGATTGATTTTTACATGCTACGAGTAATGGGAGAGTTCTAATAAAAAAAAATAATAAAAACAGAACACTTTTCTAAAATTATGATGGCAACTTCGAAAAGAGAGGCATCTTTAGACTCACCATGTTTTTATTCTTCCAATAAATATTACACACACAAATAATATATATATATATATATATATATATATATATATATATATATATATACACACACACACACACACACACACACACTTTCACTTTGTACTGGGAATAACAAAAGCAAGTCTCATGTATCTATTGGTGCACGTGTGACCCATGAAACAGCTCACACACAGAACAACGGACAGGAAAGAAGGACTTAAGGACTGAAGATTGTACCCTTGGGTTGATGTGTAAAGTGTGCTAGAACATCAGTGATGACACGAACACTCTTGCGGATGGACTCCCTGGGCTTTATAAAGCTCTGCTCAACTTCTGGAGACCCACTGTACTGTTACCTCATTATCCGGTCATGATCTAGAGACGCTTACAGCAGGGGCAACTTACAAAAATGCTTACGGCAACCCTTATGTTACCCGTGTCATCCATTACATCCACGAGTGACCAAAGGCTTCCTCTGCTAAATGTTGCACAGAAAAAGAATGATTTATTACACTGTAAGGTAGGCTAGGTACTTTTATCCCACATATGGGGAGCAGAATTGTGTTTAAACATCAATTTCCAATATATTGATATAATGTGTTCAGCATCACACGCACACCAAGTAACTTAACAGTTAAAAAGAGAAAAATAAGCAAGAACTGAAGATGTGAACAATCGCAATTATGGACCAAAAAAAAACATGTTTATGCCCTAGGTTCTGCTCCAGCGACTGATTAATCTCCTAAAGTGAGAAGGAGATTCTGAAAACAAACACATCCAACCGTTAAATATTCCCGCGATACAACAGAATGATTTCAAAACTACATGTGCGAAGCACATTGCATGGCAAATACCAGGAAGCGTGACCAAGTCACTTCCCTTTGACCTGTGTCCTAGCAACACCCAGCAGCGCCAAGTACAGGGGCGGGTAATGCTCACGCCCGTGGATGGCCTAGCCAACACCACCCAAGGCCCTGTTCTACACCCAGAAAAAACCCTGCCGTGTAGCCCCACCCCTTTAGAGGCCAGAAAGTCAGTTACGGCGGTCTGATCGATCAATCAATCAAATCAAAATCGGCGCTAAAAGCGCGTCAAATGTCGCAGCGAACGGCAGATTTTTTTTTAATCGAACTGGGGCTCCAAGTCCGATGACACACTGTTATTCAGGTTAGACTGAACAAAGGTAAATTATGCACCACCTCTTTATCTACCTTCCTTTATCTCACGCGCAGTCACGCTCCTCCGACCAGTTCTCCTTTCGACTCTGGCTTCCGCTTATTCACGCTGGCAGCAAGACCACGTTCAAAATGCACCATGCTGTAAACTAGATCTCAGTATGGTGACAATGGGGACTGACTGCTTAATGCCTCGGTGAGAGCAGTCATAAACGACACAAACTTGCAGGTCACGGGTATTCTACATTAACCCCAGGCAGATGGATCTAATGTATTTTGATGACGGTCAACACTCTTTTGTACTTTTTTTTTTTTTTTTTTAAACAGACATAATAAAACCATGCTGATTACGTGCTGCGACAGACAGCCTTAGCTGCATGTCTGATTGGCTGATGAGTAACTTGAACACGGCCTGGGGATTTCCGGTGCTCGCATCACGCCAGAAGGCCTAGTACAATAAACACTACACATGCCAAAAAAAGATCATGCTGACCAAGGGACCAGCCAAGCAGTCAACATCCACTCAGGATCAATGTCCGCCGAAATGCAAACTCCAGCTGCTGAGCACAGATCACAAAATTGACGTCATTGCTATGTGGTCAGCAGCTTACAACATTACAGACATACTGTATGCATTTAGGCCGTGATGCAAATGTACATGTGCGTGTACTGAGTGCATGTGAGCGGTGGCCAGTGACACGGTTCTTCTCCATGCTGGAAGAAAAAGCCGTGTCACACGTGTGGGAGAACACTACAGTATGACCTCACATCCCGCTGTGTCGCTGGTTTCACTGCAACGTTCCCAAGGTAAAGGACGCAGAAGAGAACCTGTTCTCTACCAGCAGGCAAGCAGAAGTAGTTCCACACACGCCGGCAGAACATGATAATACAATATTGCCCGATTACAACAGACGCCCACACCTGGGTTATATACAAATAGCCCATTTATTTACAGCTTGGTAAAAGCTTGACTACCATCACAGCACTAGAGTGCTCACACACACACACACACACACACACACACCTATGAGCCTGATCCCCCTGCCACAGGAGTGAGCTTACCGTTCCCTTGTCCTGCAGACACATCATGAGGGTGCAAACATCTCCCGTGGCCTGATGGTTGACTATGACCATCGCCTCGTCTTCAGATATGGGCCGAACGTCATCACCCCACTCGGTCACTGTTGTGGACACACACGCACGCACACACACACACACAGATGGGGGGGGCAAAGTTAGAGAAAGAGCATTAGCACGAGAGCTGCTGCTTTCACGGAGTACTGAGAGAACCGACCAACCCAGCCTTCTAACGCAAGACCACTCCACAGTCGTTCCAACCACACAACTGCGGTAGTGATCTTTTATTTATTTGTTTAAGGATGTCCTTGCTTTCCAAATTTACATCCATATTTCCCTGTGAAAGGCTACTGTGTGTGTGTGTGTGTTGGGGAGGGATTGCTCTCTGAAACGGTGTGATATTTGGTGATGGTGCGGAGGATGCTGGAAGCCCTGACAGGTTTAGCATGCTCTCCGTGGCTTGCGCTCCGCTACGCCTACCCAAACTGCATGTGCTGGACGCACCGCTCAAATCACACGGGCGCAAAATCTTCTTCTGCAGCATTTCCCTCCGACTCTGGCGTTTAGCAGCGACATGAAACAGGATGCACAAGAAAAGTTGCACCAGGTTTCAAAAACAAGATCAGCGCGGAAGAAAACTTACAACCGCATCGACAAATGCCATGACTGATGCGGCCAACGGGTTAGCAGCAGATCAGTCGCATCAGTGTGTGTGTAAGTGTGTGTGATGGCACAGAGAGCCCCGTACTCTTGTTTCCAAACAGGTTAGAGGAGAGGTTCTGAACCCAGACTAGCTCAGCCACATCTACATGCCTTCTCACCTCCCAACTCAGTTCTTAGTCATGGACGTGGACACAAGAGGGCCAGATTCATAAAACATATGAAAATATGATAATGTTACCATGCTGACAATTAGCGCAGCAGCATCGATTTTACAGCCTATCAAAACTGATGTAAATAAGTCCATACATATTAAAGACCCATGGCCCCACTCATGGCACCACCGACAAGCTGAAAAGTGCTAGCTACATAAAAGTGTAACACATTTGTAACTTTCACCAAGACGTGCATAGTTGTGCAAAGTTCATGACTTCTAGATGGCAGAAAAGTCAAACATCTGTATCTGCTTATAGTTTCTTTCTCCATTAGAAATTTGCGTTTCTTATGGCAAAATTTCATGGCATTCCGAGATCCTGCTCAAGTCAAGTCGAGCAGCCTTCATGCTCACTCCGTACATGCCAAAAATGTTCGTCTGAAACAAACGTAACAATTAGCTAAATGGTCGAGTGTGCGGAAATTTGATGATGACTTGCAGTCGCAATTTACGATGGGGACGCGTCCGCGCCACTCTGCGAAATGACAGATTTTGCCGCTTTCGGAACTGAACGCGACACCCGGACCTTGTTTTTCCACTTCAGCACTTCTCAAAGTCACGCCCATCCCTGCATGTGTGACAAAACACTGCTGGGGAAAAGATCACCCAGCCGGTATCTTAACACAGGTAATCCGAGCACCGGTGTTTTACAGAAGCAGCTAAAGCAGAAGCTGCCATCTTGACTGGAGAAAGGTCACGTCGCCATCTGTATTTAGCGTCTGTGAGAGCCTCAACATGACTGAACACAAATAACATACAAGTTCACACACGATCTATCGCCCTGTGGCAGTACGCTAGTCAGTACTGTGGTCATGTGGTCCCATGTGTGCATTTAGTCAAACCTCAGCCTACCAATAAGAGAGTAATTACTGTTAGACTAGGTCACACAAGAAGGTCAGTAAACCTGACTCAGGAATTTATCATGTGTCCAAGTCAACAATCCACAACCCAATCTTACCAGTTCTGGGATTTAAAAAAAAAGAATTTATCTGAAGTGGCAGACAAATCTCTTCAATTTGCACTTCTTACATCAACTAAGTATCTGAGCAGAATAAAAATATTTGTAACCGGAAATCTAATGGACACCTACTAACTGAGATTTGTTCTCAAGTTGCACCAAAAGCCAGTGTAAACGCATCATCTTAACACTTATGCGTTTGACGCCTCAGATCTTTAAACCACCGTGGCACTGGTTTCCTTGGAAACATATACATACACACAAAACTGCAAGACCGCACAGAGCATTGGGAACTTAACAATGGGGCGCATGGCCTAACTTCAAAATCTCTCTTCCATGCAGTCGGTCTGAATGCCCTTCAAAAAAAAAAAAGGACAGAAGCACAATCATCTGTGCCATTGCTGCTGTTGAACCGTGCCTGGTACATTTCGAAACTGGTCTATTTAGGTTGACCTACAAAATCATCTTTGTTGACTAGTCACCGCACAGGCACCTTCCCCCCCCCAATCATCCAGTTCTCCGGTCAGTCGCTTCGGGGTTGCTGGCCAACCGTGGCCCCCGTGTGAGAAGAGCAGGAAGAGGAAGGAGGAAATAGCCAGCCAAGCAGCCAGCCACCCAGCACGTGCTGGCACCGCACCCAGTCTCCTCTCCCTGGCCGGCCGCGCAGGTGTGGGGCAGCACCGGGTCTGCCTGCGGACCGAGGGCCTGTGCGGAGGGAGCACAGAGCATGCTGGTCCGTGCGGCCTCCCCGGGAGCGGTGGAGATGGAGCAGCTGTGCTGGCCAGCAGCCTGGCCAGCGTCCGCACTGCTAGTGCGCTACAAGAGGGTGTTTCTGCGCACGAGCGAATAACAGCACCCTCACAACGCCAATTTCCATCAGGTTCTTGTCCAGGCTGGTAGCTCGAAGAATAATTTGAGTAGTTACGATCCAATCTATGCCCAAGCTTTGAATAACTTGGAGACCACAATGGAAAATCAGTTTCCTTGCTGTTTTCTTCGATAGTTTTTAAAACAACTACTCAAACCTTTTCCTTTTTTTTTTTTTTACACACAAAGGGAGCCTATATAAAGAGCTTAAAAAAATAGATGTTGAGCAGTTACAGGCTACTTTCCTACTTTGAACAGTGACACACAAACTATTCCAAGTTTATGGATCAGTCCAGTCTGGTCCAGTCATCAACCTACAACTGTACTGCAGGCAAGCCCAAGACCATCATAATTAATGCCAACAGGCTAAATATTCATAAGTCATCAAAATTATGTTATTACAAAAAGTAAAGCAATAAACAATGTTTTTTTCAAAATCTATTGTTTATATATTAAACATTCCATGGTATAAAATTCCAGGTTGTATCACATTAATTATTTAAATGTTCCAAAGCCTGTATGACATAGTATAAGAACAGAAGCACACAACACAAATAACCAGAAATGGCTTTTGGGACAGTGCAAGAAAGTTAAGAGGAGACTCAGTTATGAATGTATGTGGCTATTTTCAACATGCAACTGCTGTCTGCATAAAACAAGTCATATTGTACCATAACACCACCTCCAAAACCACTCCATTCGTGGTTGTAATACTCATTAACAACAGGATGTTAGACTTTAGGACAGGTTACTCTGTGAACTTAATAAGGCACTGGACACTGGTTTGGGAAAAGCAGCAGTGCAAATGTTTCACAAGACAGACACGATGCATCATTCAGCACTGGCTACCTACACACCGCCCAGCTCGCTCTGAACTTTGAACCAGGCTCACTGCGGCTAGTCACCAGAGGTCAGGCCACACCCATCTCATCCCTACAACCTTGTTTTTTGTTTTTTTCCTTCAAGGAATAAAGAACTGCTAATGGGCAAACCGGCCAAGCAGACCTTTATTGAGCTGGTGTAAACACTCCTGAAGCATGGCGGTAAAGTGTGGTCGGCCCGGTGAACCAGGTGGACCCACGGTAACTATAACAAAAGTGACTGTGCCCATGAAAAAAACCCTTTTAACACTACAAAATTGAGAACTAATGCTTAGTGAGTGGTGCACGCCGGCCGTGCTTGTGTTGTCTGTCGCGGTGTGCATGCAGCTGGGCCGGGCTGAATCGGTTTTGCTCTCTGCAGGCAGATCGGTTACGCGTTAGCGAGCGCTTGCAAATTAAACAAAGCCGTTGTAAACACAGACTTCATTAACTGTCTCGAAGCCTGACACTAACATTTCGAGCATCTGCGACCTGGCACACGATTGGCAGATCTCACCCATGCTTGGCGTGTGCATGCGGTAGATCCTCATCAGAGAGTTAAAGTGTGAGGCGCTGCTTAATACCAAGCTAATAAGGTACAGAGGGAGACGGTGTGCATTTGTACTTAAAACTACTGTTTTTTTCATTCAAATCTAGACCAAGAATTTAGCATTCTTTAAAAATAAATAAATATTTTTTTAAAAAAGCTGAAAAAAAAAAAAAGCTCTTACCTGTGTAGCCTGCAAACCAGCCCCACGAGGACACCATGGCTAACAGCCAGCGGAACATCACACCTTCAACGTACCAGAACGCTGGACTGTCCATTATTCTCAGAGGCTGGAGTACAATCAGGTAGAGGCAATAGGATGGAATCGCAACACAGTTATTGATGAACATGAAGGTAAATCGCAGCAGAGCCTTGAGCACAATCCAAGCCAGCCTGTGGACTGTTTCCAGGAAGGGTGTCATTCTGCCACAACCTGTCTGTAGACACAGAAGAAGAAAAAACATATGACTAATGAAGACCACCACTGACACGTACAAGACTGCAGATATCTATGGTGTCTTGAATTGTCGTCATTTGTTTACCCACTTTTTTATTATTTGAAATTCATCGTGTTGGCAGTTCTGAAAATTAAAATGTAACTGACTGAGTAATAAGCCCCTTCACACACATGCTACATAAAAATATTGTTCCAAACTGCAGAAAATTACTTCTAACTTGGTCGTCTCATTTTTATTTTACATGTTGCAGTCATGGAATGAAAAGTCAAACATAAAACCTGCATATAAGAATTAGCTAAGTACTTTTGAAGGGTAAATAGTTTGTTGCTAGTGTTGACACATCCTGAATAAAGAGGTGTTTCCTCTGTGGAGGTAGCTTAATCTGACTTGCACACAGCCTCTAGCAATTTTGGTGAAGTCAGACTTAATAAGAATGGTGCAGCTGAACAGCGGACTGAAATACACATGAACTGAAGGGGGGGAAAACACATTAGCGGTTAATTGTCGTTGGATCGGCAGTAGAGATGCGCCAATCTCTGCACAGGCAATGCCCAAATGGGTCGAGCACTGAAAAACCACATTTAGAGGTTAAGGATGCCAATCTTAAATATGGGAAATGTAGCAAATTATGGACTAGAATAGTACAAAGCACAACCGATCAACATTTATATTTTCCAGGGGCAAACAAGGACATTTTATGCACCACTGACATTTGCTAACCTGTTTGAATGTAGGCTACATGAAGTACTTTATTTTTTGTTTAATCTGCCAATCTCCCCCTTGCTTTCCACATTCTCGCGATTACATATTGTAACTGTTCTCAACTGAAATAACGGCGACTAAAAAGATTCACCAAATCTTAGGAACGCCGCTGGCATGCCTTAGACAGCTAGCTTGTCAGCTAACTAGCTACCAAGCTAGCGATCCAACTAAGACACATTAATGCTAGCTTATGTAGCCACACAACCTCAGTTTGCGCACAACATGATCCGAAAATCGTAACAGTGAGGTCAAAAAGACACACGACAATAACTAAGGCAGACACGAGTTTACAGAGGACACGGGCGGAGAGCTCACCTAAACGACTTCCTCAGCCTCAGACTGTAGCAACTAGTCACATAGGACAGCTACGGCGGAATAACTGTGGCTCCACACCCATTCGAGCTAGCGACGGACAGCTAGCGGCTTAATGATTAAACTAGAAGTTACTAGCCAGCTAGGCACCGTCGGCTCGGCCAGCCATTTCAGGCTAAGTGAGAATGCTGAAATCTCAAGAAGGACGAAAGGGAACGAAGATCGAAAGCTAGCAAGTTATCAGTAACTATTAAATCTCACACGACAATCACTTTTCAAGTTGGGGTTTCAAGTTTGGCGGTTGGCTGGCCAGCTAACTAGCAATAGACTACGGCAGAGGCTCGTAAAAGCGCAAAATGTTAGATTTTTATTGATGTAGCTAGTTATCTTAGCTTAGCAAGATTCTTATCTATAGACGTCAACGGCTTCCTTCTAGCCGAGGAATAACTAAAGCTACGAATAGGTAGCTAGCGTTATTAAAAATGTAATTATTTTAACGTTATCGATACAAGAAGCTAACCCAGCTAGCTAGCGTTGCTGCACCCGGACCCCAATAAGGCTAAACATGCATTTACAGCCAGCGGGCGATGTAGCCAGCGAGCTACAATGTTTTCAAGTGTACAAATCTGAAACGACGCCGACTGCCAAGCCATTAAACATTTTCGCAACAATTAAATAGTTATCTAGCTCGGCGGATAGCTATCCATCTACCTTTTATTACCTGCCAGATACAGCAATACTATTTTTTGTTATCCATCATTCTAATGCTTGAAAATTAAAACTAGGTAAGCTAGCTGGTCCGTCGCTAGCCGTGGTTTTCTCGGCACTCACGACTGACTGTGCCCGTTCAGCCAGCTAACGCCACAGCACGAATGTGGCAAGGACACCGCTCACAACCCGGCGGCGGTCGGAGCAGATGCTGCGTCCCATCTCCCGAAGGTGACCGACGGCGCTGGCACTTACGGGCACGTCGGTTACAGCGACCTAGGGCTCGTCTGTCACATACACGTGTTATTGCCCACGTCGTGCGCGACTTAACTTGCTAGCTAGCTAAATGGCAAGGCAAAAGTGAAACAATAAACCCACCTTTTAACTTATACGATTTTAATCGAGAAGATCTAAATCTTGCACGGCGGGTTGCCAGATTGTCAGGATGCAAACTTACTGAGCAGCTCCTACTAAACTACCCAACATTAGTACTTGCAGAGGTTCTCACCGTACAAATGCCGGATGATGATTTAATCAGCCAGCTAGGGCAGCTGGCTAAATGACGGACGAATGTCAAGTCACATGTAGATTACGGTGAATCCTTGCATCTATATCTCGTCCGCCGAATAAAACATGTCCATTTTAACCATGCCAGTCCACGTTCGTTTCCAGTGCATTTGCTTCAACGCTGTGAGCTACAGCAACATAATTCCGCTCAATCAACGGAACTGGAATAATTCCGCCGATGCATCGAGCGAGGGTCGCACGAAACCCTGCGCCGCCAAGTTGATGATGGAGCCGCTGATGTCAAATCCTAACGGCGACGTCGCTGGCAGAAAAAAAAACAACTGAGACCAATGGGACTTCAGCCGGACTGCTCAGCGCGTAACGTTAGCTGCTGTGTTAACAAGACGACAGACATCTAAATTATTCATTATTTATTTATTTTTATTTTTTTCCCCTGAACGACGAGACGCTCGCAGATGTAGTACCACCTATTATGGCAGCGTCGGCGGAAAACGTAACGCGCTTCTTCTTCCTTTTCTTCTTTAAATCTGTGTGTTAGTTTGACGGAGCAAAGAAAAGTGCATCACTGCCACCAACTGGACAAATGTGCAGCGGGACCGTAGCTATCGCCGACAGTACTGGACGTTGGTTGTACCTTTAATATCCAGAGTATGTCAGAATGTCCCTTCTTGGTGAAGTAACGTTGTGCAGAATTTATTTCCAACACACCTAGTATTAATATTCATATGCCACTTAAGGCATTTTAACTAGATCTAGTGTGTTAGGCTAGGGCTGGAACTAAACTCTTCAGTGGTAGATCACCAGGATCCGTAGCAGAAAAATGCCATTTTGAGAACCTTTAAACTGATGAGTTAGCCACTCTTTTCACATTGCCCCAACCGCTTTACAAAAGCAATTGTATTGTAATGTGGCATTGTACAAATTGCCTAAACCAAGTGTCCAATAAATGTAATTTCAGCTATTCCAGTCAACATTTTTCTTTTCCATTGTATATGTTTGAGGTTCCAGGATCAAATCACAAATTTAATTTTAAATCAGCAGGCCACTGTTTAGTGCTGGAATTGCAGAGACAGCTGGATGGCATTTAAAAATGCTATGAACTAATCCTTCTGCAGTTTGTTTTCATTCACCTCCTCAACAGCTTCAGATTGCCACTCAATTGATTTCCTGGTGGGAATGTGTGCTACAATACAGAACATAAAGAATTAGTTTATGTAATGAAATGAGGTAACTTTAACTGTTAATTTGGAGGACAAAAACATACCAAGACCTGTTCAACCAAGTAATTCATTTAAATTTTGGAGCTAATTATTTGGCAACTTCTTGTGGAGTTCTCTTGTGCAGGGGGTTTATTGATGATCTTTTCAAGTCATTTTTGGGACACTTTCATTATGGTCCTACATCGAGTATGTCTGACCTGTGGCCATCAATCTGTGACCTGTGACAAATCAAGACTGACCCAAAAATGAGCATTTAGTAAAGTGAACACAGTCACCGATACCCCTGCTGACGGAGGAGCACGCCACACCCCCACTGTCCATCCCACATTAGAAGAGCCTTAAATGAGACAACTCTTCCTTTATAATGGTCATACTTGCCACATACTTTAATTACAAGACTACGCATCTGGCCAGTAAGTTTGTTTTTCTGCCTTTCATTACACACAGCAGTCAGCATCTGTGTAGAACTATTTTCATTTTCAAAAGGAAGGTTAATATCCTTTTGTTAAAAATAAATCTCTGATAGAATGCGGGGAAAGGTGTGAGGACCGCGCATTAGCGTGATGTCCACCGACCATTTTATTCCATTAACGAACATATAAAAAAAATTAAACCAGCACTACACAGTGAATCCAGCTCCCAGGTTGTTCAGCTTTGGAATTTGCCTATTTCTGTGCGAATCCGGAGTTCAGAGCCAAAGCAACCGGAGCGTGAACAATGTCTGTCGGCCAACTCCTCGATCAGGACGCACCGCCTAGCTGCAGTCACTCCCACAGTGGGCAGAGCCAGGTGGGTGGTGTCACTGGAAGCGGGCGGAGCCAGGTGGGTGGTGTCACTGGAAGCGGGCGGAGATGTTGCGCTGCGCTGCCTGGGCCCCACCCTGCTGCTGCTGCTGTAGCTGCAGCTGATGGCGCTGTTGCTGGGAGTAGGGGTCCTCCAGGGATTTGACAGCCACCGTGCTCCTCGGGCCCGTCTTCCACTCAACACCGCTGTCATCCACCACGGACGCCTCCACTGTAACGCCGTGGCTGCCCACGACGGAGAAGTTGAGCAGGAACTGGGTGCTGAAGTAATCGTTGTGAGGCTCCACCCGCTGGACTATCTCATTGGTCTTGGAGTCTAGGGGAATCTACATACGGAACCGTAACAGGGAGGGCGTTTCAATATCAGACGTTTTTTTTTTTTTTAGTAGTCGATCAAACCGAACTTCAAATTTCAAAAGAACTCCTTTACCTCAGGAATCACATCTGAGCACAGCCTACGTGACGGTGACGCTCACCTTGAAGTCCGGTCCCGGTTTAGACTGGAGCGTGGAGCTCACGTTAAGGCAGATGGACTGGATCTTCCGGAACAGTCCAGGTGAGGAGCCATGCTGGACCACACCTTCCACCTTCAGAGCGAGCTGCTGGCTGTTCTGGACCGGGATTGGCTCATTGGGAGTGCGAGGGGAAGGCGAGAGAGCAAGCTGGCAGTAGAGGAGGGGAGATTATGCTGACAGGACAGTGTGCGGGACATCTTCAGCACATGAAACATTTACTGTACTTTTCAAAAAGGTACCACAGATAACATTTAGTACAAGCTAGCAGGCATAATAAGTGCAATTATGTTAAACCCAACTTATACTTAAATAAATAAAAATGTATCCTTAAATATTTATGTAACACTTATATAAGCATACTTAAATATTTCAGATTTAAATGGTCAATAATGTATGCTAATAAGTAGGAACTTTATGGATCACTTCCGGTGATGCATGATAATGAAGTGAAAGTGGGTGTGACCAACATCGCCACATCCATCTCAGTTATGTAATGACCAAAATTCCCTTTAACGTGCGGCAGGGCTTAAACACGGAGGTCTCTTACTTTGATACTGGTCGACTGCAGCTTCTGGAAGAAATACCTCTGGAAGGAGAGCGGCACCTTCAGCAGGGCTATGACGGCGTCACAGAGACAGCCAGTGTGCTAAAGGCGGGCAAAGCAGGAAGACGACATGGAGCGTCAAATGCAAAGGGAGGGAGAGACAGCTGAGGTTCTGATACTCTGAAACCCTCGCCCATCAGTCTGAATAAGTTCTAGATGGCTCTGTGAACTAAAGACTATAAAGATCGGCGCAGTGCAAAGTGACAGATTTGTGCCAGCAGTGCATCCTAAGCATGACCTTTGCCCTAGGTGGTTACCAGGTAGGAGACAGGGGGGTGCTTCCTGATCAAGGACTCCACCTCCTCCAGAACGAGGTTGAACACGGCCACCATCTTGCGCTCATACTTGCTTTCCGCTTGAACCGAGCCCAGCGTGCCGCAGTCCTGGAAGCTGGAGCGCACACGCACACGCACACACACACGCACACGCACAGGGGAAGGGGTGCTCTGCCTGACGCGTGACCTATGACCCCAAAGGAGATCTTCCCCCTGCTGTGGGTGCTTACCTGGCTGCATGAGGGTCCAGTATTAAAGCTTCGATCACATAAGAGATAAGCAGGCAGCTCTGCTGTTGCCTACGCCGTTTGTTAAGGAAAGTGCTCACCAGCCATTATAATTATTATTAATTATTGCCGTTTGTGAAGTCTTATATATATATATATATATATATATATATATATATATATATATAAGGGGAGGGGAGGGAACCGTCTCTCCCAGCACTGGAAATGAGATCTTGTCTCCCAGCGTAGCAGGATACAGCTCGATATTACGGAGCGTGGCGGAGTCGGCATCGAAGGACGATTGATACAGGTCGGCATAGCGGCCAGCCAGACTTCTGAACTCGTCCATGGCCAGTTTCATCTGGCACGAGCAAGGAACAGGCATTTAGTACAATTTATACACACAAACTCTCACACACACACACACACACACACCTGCAGGGAGATGCGTCCACAGCGCTGCAGCTCGCTGCCCGAGGACAGGGCGATGGTGGTGGCGATGGCGGGAGGAGGGCTGGTCTTTAGGCTGCTGCAGGTGCAGATGAGCTGGGCCAGGGCCTGCAGTGTGTCCATGCGCAGCTTCACAAACTCACACTGGAAGGCCAGGGGGCTCAGGGGGGTGCTGGCCGCCTGCCAGGGGAGAGGGAGGGTGGGGGCAGAAGTCAGCGCAGGCAGCCCTGGTCTTACATTAATCTGGACCTATCCATTAATCTGGACCTAACCATTAACCTGGAGAGTTTGCTTTTATCCAGCCTTTCATTACCCCCGTCAAGGACAGGGCTCAGTGTGGTTCTACACTACACCTGCATTACGTGTTGTTAAAAAAAAAACACAGCAAGGAAACCTTGTGCTCCTTAAGACCACGACTGCAACACTGAAGCTATACTGAGCTTTTTTTAACAGTTCACCAGCTAAATCGAGCTGCAAATGCCCTTATGTGCCACCTAGTACAGCAGCACACGCATGTCTGAATCGGGCTAGTCACGTCACTATTAACACTAACGAACTTCACACTGGAATTGGTAGGTTTAAAGACAGGTGCCATTTTCATAAGGCACACACAGCCATTTGCGTGGAGAAACATTTGCCTCTAAGCGCGCGTGTTGGCGCCCCCAAGGCAGGGGGGGTGCTGACCGTGAGCGAGGCGAAGCCCTTCTGGTAGGCCTTCAGAGCCTCGGTGATGGCGGCCAGTCCGGCGCTGGCGTCTCCGTCGGCCAGGCCGCTGAGGCAGTGCTCCGCGCGCGAGAACTCCATCAGGCCATTCAGCCAGAAGTAGAAGTGCTCGGAGGCCACGCGCGTGCGCAGGCTCTGGTACAGCTCACTGGAGAACTCGTGGCAGCCCTGCGGGGTGGGGGGGAAGAGGCGCAGAGGGGTCAGGTGTCACCCCGGCAGACCCCACCGGTCAGCAGGGCGCGTAGGGGAGGCTCACCATGCGCGAGGCTTGCCGGGCAATGCGATAGACGGTCCAGCCGTTTGCCGCCGCCTCCAGCTGCTGCCGGATCACCGCCGTCACCTCGCCGCCCAGGGACGACTGGCTGGCCACGAACACCACGGTCGCCAAGGAGACCTGGCGGGGGAAGACGCCCCATCACGACCAAGTTCCGAAACCACAATGAAGGTTTACCAAGGTGTATGGTGAGGGTTAGTGAGTCCTCGGTGACTCTTAGAAAGTATGTAGATACATGGTTCTGTGAGCTTCAGAAAACACTCTCTCATGCTTAAAGAATTCTGCTAGTCTGAGGCGGCTGATTAAGGAGATTTACGGCCCCTACCAGCAACTGCTCGACAGCCAACTACCTACCTTAAACCGATTCAAATTCTCCCATGCTAAACAGGGCACAATATTTCAGCCAATCGGCCAATTTTTGGTCTAATTTCGGTCAGTGTGCCACTAAGTCCTGTCCCCCGTGCTCATACCAGCAACTCCTGCTGCTTGTCCACGCTCCTGAACAGCTCCACCAGATCTCCCAGCATGCTCTCTCCCAGCACGGGCAGCTGGGTTGCGATGGCGGCCAGCGCGTGGCATATGGCGATCCGTGCTGGGTGGCAGGCGTAGTGCAGCTGGCCCAGCAGGAACTCCACACAGGCCTGGCTCAGGTGGGGCCGGCCCCTTAGCATGCACACCAGAGACGCCAGCGCCGTCTGGGGGAGGATAGGGGGGTGGAGGTGGAGGAGGAGAGAGAGAGGAGAGGCACATGACCAGACAGAGAAAATAATGTAGTGATAATATAGTAGTTATGGGGTATAAATATCTAGAAACGTGGTTTTTATCCCAACCCAACATGACATTTAGGTTCAAAACAACTGTTCAATCGTACTATGTTTCAGTTTTTTTAATGAATGAACTAATAACGAAATGAGTCTGTCCTGACTGCTTTACAGTGAGAAAGCCCCACTGTGTTAAGATTAAAGCTCCAGTGTGTTAACCATTAAAGTCCCGGTGTGCTCACTTTGAGGGTAGCCTGCGCAGACTTGCTGTCGTCCTGGCTACACAGCAGCAGTAAGGACTCCATCCCAGTAACTGTGTCCTGCTCCAACTGAACAAAGTCTGAGGAGACACACACACACACACTAAATATGTGCAAACTGCAATCACGATGTTTATGTAAACGTGTATTACTTCTCACACACGTAATATTTTAGCAACATGTGAATGAATTGGCAGATACACCACCCTTCTAATCAGAATTCATTTCAGAGCAGGAAAAAATTGCATCCTCTATATTTGGGATACTGAAATCCGGACCTCTAGTCTCAATCCAGTCCTGGCTATTGTAATCACTGAACACGAACTGAACACTTTCTATAGCTCGTGGGTCCATTTATTACAGCTGAACGTGGAGACTCTTTCGTGCGTGTAGCTCGAGGGCTGAGACTTCAATATCTCTGCTCCATACGCAACATCACCTTATACGGGCGCACGCAGGCTCTGCTTCAGGTGTGACGGCGGTACCTTTCTCCGGACAGGAGATGGCTATGTTGGCCAGCACGGCGATCCCGTGAGCTGCCACGGCCAAGTTGCTATGGTAACAGCACTCCTGCGACAGCTTTACCAGGTCGGTGAGGTGCGGGGCCGGCGGGGGTTCACCTTCGAGCGGATGGAGAGGACGTTTACACACCAGCGTTAAACGTTCAGGCATTAAGTACCGTTCAGCGGGGTTGGGGGTGGGGGGGGTACCTGTCGTGGGGAGGAAGTACTGTTTGATGGCAATAGTCCCAGATAGAGTAGAGAGGACGTACATCATGCCTAGTTTCATACTGCTGTACGGGGTTCTGAGGGCACACTCACACAATGTCTACACCACACACACGTAGGCAGACACACACAAACACACACCATGAGTGAACACACATGTACGTGTGCGCGCGCACACTCCTCTCAAACATGTACGTCTGTCTCCTGTTTGATACACTTGCAGTCCACACAACAGGTGAAGCACTTCTAAAACAATGCAGCTCAGATGTTGAATACAGCCCTTTCTCCAAATAAACCGCAGGAAAATAAGCAGTTAGCAGATCACCACAGTTTTCCTCGGTGCCGATCGCGTTTACGAGAACAGCTCGAACCTGGATGTTCTTTCTGGTCCACATATGAGGGGCTTTCTTGGCCAGTAACTTCAGGTCCTGGATTGAGAGTCTTTTAACTGCTTTTCTGGGGTCCTCCTTCAGATACTGGAGAAGCAAGTCAATCTACAGAGACACACAAAAAAATTATACAAGCCAGAACACCAGTAAACAGCCACTTAGCTCAAGAAACCATCACTCTAAAAAAAAAAAAAAGTTTAATCATCAGTCTACATAAAAGGAAAGCACGGGTCAAAGCGAGTGTGTATATGGATCTGTCATTTCCAATACTTTTATAGGAACGTCAGTGACATTATTTTTGGCTTTGGTTTTGTAATCTATGTCTCACAGATTTGTAAGATCATTTGTAAGGTCGGGCAAATTGGTTTACAAAATACAAAAGTAAGACTTGACACTCAAGAGCAAAGCAGTCATTTAAATCTGGTACCACTTTAGCAACACTCACAAGCATATCCTATAACAAAACGTTTCGTCTAGTCTCAGGGTGCGACCGAAACCAACGGCTCCTTGGCGGGCTGTGCGTAGGGGGGAGCTGAGCTTGCCTGTTTGGGGATGTCGATGAGGGAGGAGGTGGCCAGCTGCGTGAAGGTGTGCAGGGTGACGATGACCATGGAGGTGGAGGGGTAGGAGGTCACCAGCTCCTGGAGCAGCTCCCTGCTGCTTGACGCCAGGGCGGCGTCGTGGTGCATGTGCTGGAGCATGGGGATCAGCTTCAGCTTCAGCTCCACCGGCGTGTCCAGACCTGACGCACGCACGCGCAAGCAGATACACACGAGGCACGCGGCGACGTGGAGACAGGTGTGTAGCACGTTGTGATTGAATTAAAGAGGCAACCTCATAAAGGACAGTTATCTGAATTCCCGAAGTAAAGGCCAACAAATGTGACACTCACCTTGAATCATCGTACTGATCTTGTTGCAAATCCCTGCTGCAAAGTCTCTGAAAGCGAACGCATATAATTATGCAGTTCATTAAAGTGGCTGTATTGGGCCAAACCCAAAGACTATCACATGAAACGGCACATAAGGTAACACCTTACAAAACCAACACGTGTATAAATCTTCTCGGGAACGGCCACTGCCATTGGTAATTGGCCAGCGGTGGCATTTTGTTGCCCGTACTGTGTTTGTTATTTTTTCGTTCACCGTGAGGTGCCTACTTGGACTGCGACGAGAAACTGGCGGCGGCGAAGATGGCCGCCTCCACCTCCACGTTGTCGTGCGAGTCCAGGCTCTGGCGGATGCTGTGGTGGGCATTCTTCCTCTCGGGGATAATGGACGCCAGACTCCCTAGCATCCTGCCGTTAACAGGGAGAAGCGCCCGTGTCATTCGAGGCCGAGACATGACGGGCAGAACCGTTCCGGTAATTGCGCTCTGCGGCCTCTTAAGCGCAGGACAGGGTAATTTGGTTGCGGCCCTTGGCTTTCACTGCGATTACAGCCTTTGCGTTGTCCATTGCTCTGTAATGTGCAGTACTTCACAGCACAGCTCCGCTTCAAAAGCACCCATTAGTTTCTTATAGCCAGGCAAATTGAAACAGGAACAGGTGAAATCCTAGTTAGCCGAGCCATGCATGGCAGAATTAACAGCAGTTTGGAAAACAACAGAGGAAGTGAGGTTGTAACCTCTTAGCCAGGGAGGAGAATAATATTTGTTTGTTACAATTTCATCTCGTTTTAAGGCATGGTTACAAGCTGTGTTATTAACTAAGAGAACTCCTAGGATAAACAGATTATTCTTCTGCCTGCAATAAATGAAGGGATAATGACGTTTAGCTAATGACAGAAATGCTCAGACCACCATTTATACAGGTCTGTAAAACACCCCAGCTACCTAAAATAGCACTATTAACATCCAGACAGCTTTGCCAAGTCATGCCCTGTTAAAGAACCTATAGTGTGTGCTGTACCTGAGGGTGATTGCTCTGGCCACAGGGTCATTGCTATGAATGACAGAAAATACTCTTTTAACAAATTCATCCACATTCAGTATCTTCTCCAAGTGCTTTTCACTCTGCTGCGTCACTTTCAACACACACAGCCTCAAGAAGTTATTCCTGAAAGAATAAGAATAGTTTTTTTTGCTACAAGTTTGTGAACATGTACCACAAATCAAAATCACACATAATGCTGTCACCTCAACGTTCAACGCTCAACTGAATTACATGTAATCTGACCTTAGAATCACATGCAATAAGAACTCCACAAATGTAATATCAAGTATAAGCAGTTACAAGAGGGACAAACGACATCATGCCGAACACATACCCCAGTCTAAAGATGTCAGCCAACTTCAGAAAGGCAGAGTTGATTAGGATAGGGAAGGGGTACTTCTGGAAGAGCTTGGGAAAGAGGACCACTGCTTCACACTGTTCACCGAGCTTGCACGATCTCAGGCCTTGGGTTGTTGAAGAGCAAAAAAAAGGAATGTATGTAAATTAGACCACGATGTAGTTACAGGGTAACAACACCTCCGCATTGCAGTATTACTGGTATAAAACACAATATTAAACAATCTTCGTATAGCTCTACCCGATAGTTAATAATGTAACTAATAGAAATGCTATAAATGAACATGAAGCTGAATGGGAAACTAGTTTTTCCCATCACATTAACCAAATACAATTATTAACTACATAGCTAACTTACGTAGTTGTGTGCATAACAAACAAACAAATAAAATTTAGAGTTATACGTTTAGAAGACTACACGAAATATACCGGTCAGAAAGTCAACACCTCGTTAGCAAGCTAACCGGCTATCTTACGTCAAATTGGCTACGGTGAATGATTCGCTATATAAAGGCAAAAGCTAGAAGCTAGCTGAGTTAGCATTAAATTGCAGACCTTTGTCCAACTCCATGAGAGCTGAATTAGCATCTAGCTCCTGTTCCCCATAGCCAGCCTCCGACAAGAAGGAGCGTGCTGTTGACAGTGACATTTTGGTTCGTTCAATCGTCACTGGTTTTGAAAACTTTCTAACTTAAAATTAGGTAACTTGCTACATGTACGACGCTGGGTTCGTTGCCATATTTCATTGCCCGTAGCCATACAGGATGTGACGCATGAAAAGGGGCGGATCTTGTCCATTTACCAATGAGAACCCCCAACGTAAATTTAGCGGGGAGTTTGTCTTTTTCTTCTTTATGAGCAGTTCGCGGGAACCACGAGCAAAGTCAGTTTTTCTGTAGATTTGTTTCTTGGTTAGTTATCACAATGCTTTTTCATTGTGTTGTAGATCGAGGAGTGATTAAAAGAAGACGCAACGGTGAGTTGATTGAGCTGTTTTGCAAGGAAGATCTCTCTCGTGTCCATCGTCTAAATAACCTCTCTTCGAAAACTTGCATAGAATACGTTACACATCAACTTGTTAGCTAGCCAGCAAGACAGCTGTTACATTTTACATCTTATTACATTATCCGGTCGTTCAACTTTACACTCCATGGTTTTATTTTGCTGTGTTTGTTAGATTCTAAAATTCTGTTAATGTTAGCTAACTTTTTTGCTGAAGTTAAAATAACGTTTGCTTTGTGAT
Organism: Brachyhypopomus occidentalis; assembly: GCA_020368025.1. Taxonomy (NCBI): domain Eukaryota; kingdom Metazoa; phylum Chordata; class Actinopteri; order Gymnotiformes; family Hypopomidae; genus Brachyhypopomus; species Brachyhypopomus occidentalis. The sequence goes on along the minus strand of JAGXOD010000021.1, from coordinate 7,364,634 downwards.
TATGTGTAGCATCGATCCTTTTTTCTTTCCTTGTTCTCTACGATTCAGTATTTTTCTGCGTCCTTTACTCCGTTAAATAGGTAATGTAGCTAGGGTAGTCCAGTCATTAACTGATCAAGACACTGGCACACCGCGGTCAAAACCAAATGAATTACCTGCTTGAGCTACGTCTTGAGCATAGTAGGACTATTGTGAAAATAACTGCATTACTTTCAGATCTATAAAATACGATTGGCATTGTCATTGCTAATAACGAAGATTGTAAAAGTTATCTGAAAGTCGAGATAGTTCTCGATGGTCGCCACGCCCGCGCGGTTTTTAGGCTGTATGTTCTGTGTCCGGTTTTGACGTCTTTCCGCCGTCTGTATGTGATCGGATAGACTCCATCCAGCCATGACGACGACAAAACTCACTAAGGCAATTTGTGACCATCAGGCAGGAAAATTATTTGCACAATTTCACTCCTGACCAACGTCGTGCGTTGCTGACCAGCAGGCCTTCACTTGACCACAGTCAGGCCACATGTAAGGAATCGGATTAAGAAGAGTCCCTAACGCAGGGCGTGGAATGTTGGTTATTCGTCTAAGAAACCTGACCCCATGTGCCTGCTGTTGAAATATCATTCTTGCAATACGTGACCCTTTTCCCTATTACATTTAGACAACCGCTGGGAGTATCCACTGTCATCTCTGCTGGAATGTTACCAGTGTTGTCGTCGCGATGAGCACACGTCGTATGGAGACTCGGGGCTGTCGGTGCCTCCGTTTGGATGCACTTTCTCCACAGGTGAAACTTAACCTCTCACAATCATGCCGTAATGGTGCTGCCAGAACATGCTGTTTTTCTTGTGTTCTGGGCTTTATAGCGTTAAGATTATGTTGTTGTGCCATATTGAAATACCGGAATGTTTAAGGTCTGGGTGTTTAGGGGGCAATAAGCATGTGGTTCTGCCATGCACGTGCAGATTGGCGAGACATCTCGTTTTGCCTTTAACATGTCTAGTCATTTGTGGTGTTGCGCAATGTTCAAAGCGGAGTGTTTGGGGGGGGTTGCTTTGTGCTTGATGGGGCAGAGAGGAAATCTGGTGAGGGCAGTGCCCCCCCTAGCGACGGCCCATACTTTTCCACTGTCCTTCAGTGTCCACTGTCTAGCATGCTTGTGTCAGTAAATGTCAATTTAGGCGTTGGCTCTTGGAGCTCAATAAATTGACATGGCAAAAATAGTTCTAGCTGTTCTAAAGCCACCTGTTCTAAAAACACCAAAATTGATAAAATGGCCTCTAACAGGACAACAGAGCCACCTGTTCTAATTCCTTCTGTACGCATCCTTGGATATTGAATATTGATATTGGAGATCAATGTTTGAATTGTCTGAAGACTGGTTGAAATCCCTATGCTGTTGATGTGTTCTGCAGCCCCTGGGCAGTGCAGTACTTTGGCCGTTGCGAATGAGGAAGGCATTGTAAGCATCTACAACACTGCAGAAAACCAGAGCTCAGTTCTGAAGGGTAAAGTGTTCTTTAATGCTCATGTATCGAGTTGTCCTGATCTGACCAGAGTTTAAGACACTTTCTTCTAATGTTTAAGCACGCGAAAGGGCCAAGGTGACGTTTTCTTCATTTCACAGAGTGGTTGGCCCATGACAACGCGGTGTTCGATATTGCCTGGGTGCCTGGAATGAACAGTCTGGTGAGTTCAGCATATGAGCTCTACATTTAAGGTGCTTTGAGTCAACTTTCAGCAGGAGCAGGCCATATTTAAGTAGACCTTGCCTTCCAAAGGTCACGGCTTCTGGGGACCAGACTGCTCGACTGTGGGACGTGTGCGCAGGGGAATTGTTGGGTAGCTTCAAGGGTCATCAGTGCAGCCTGAAGTCTGTGGCCTTTCCAAAGCACGAGAAAGGTACCCTCTCCGCACACAGCAGAACAACCGTGGCAACACCCCTTGGTGCATTATGATGTGTGTAATCACTGAGACTTCAATTTGCAATGCATATTAGTCAAATTGGTCACAACACAGTTGTTAGTGTGGTTTCCTGACCAGTTTTGCTCACCACTGGGGTAGCTCTATGCAGCCTTTGCAAGAATATCCTCAGCTTTAATTATTTAAATTGTGAAATTAAATTATGAAATTAACAAGGTAATAAGCAAACAGTGCATCCTTATGACACATTTATGACTGCATCTATCCGTTGCCTTCATCTCAAGTTGTTTATTTATTCATTCATTCATTTTTGCATATGCAAATGAGTTTTGCAAATGAGACTAAAATGTATTGTTACATAACAAGAACTGTACTATTACATAATAAAAGTGCTATTGTGTCTCGGCAGCTGTTTTCTGCACTGGAGGCAGAGATGGTAATATCATGGTGTGGGACACTAGGTGCAGTAAGAAAGGTGAGGCAATCAGGCTTTATTTAGAACCACCGACTTGCATGGCCATGACCTCTTTAGGCTCACTGAAGGTAACTCCGTCTGTGTAAGGTCACACGTACTGACCTGGTACCTTTTAACAACCACACTCTTTAAATCAGCTGACAGGAAGAGTAAATCCCATTGGTGGACGAAAAGCAGCAAAGTTTCACAAATATTCTGGGATTTGTGTGAACGACCCCTGACCTTTTTGTTGATGTTTCCTGAACAGATGGCTTCTACAGGCAGGTGAAGCAGATCAGTGGGGCTCACATGAAGACGGAGCGGCACACGCCCCAGGCCAAGAAGAGGCGCACGCCGTCCAGAGGAATGGCTCCTTCGGTGGTGCGTGGGTGGTACGCGGGTTGTGGAAGGCAGCATGGCTTGCTTTAGCTCCGTCTCCCTGTGCAAAAAAATAAAACCCCAAAGTGATCTTGGGCCAGATGACTTGGCTGCAGTGTTATCAGTGTGACCAGCATCAAAGTAAAAATAGGTTTCTTTGGGACAGTCTTGGCCTCCTGTACCAAGCCATGTGATTTTCCTTTTATGTGCTGTACAGGATTCACAAAGAGGTGTGACGGTGGTTCTCTTCAGTGATGAAAACACTCTTGTGTCCTCTGGAGCTGTAGACGGGTGCGTGTTTTTTTTTAAATGCGTTTAATCAGCGTGCTTAATGAAGCTCTAAGGAAGAAACCCATCCTCTGGTTAAAATCTTGCTTGTGATGTCAAATGACCGACGAGCTCTTCACACGAGTGTGTTCTCGACGCAGGACTATTAAGATGTGGGACCTGCGTAAGAGCTACACGGCGTACCACCACAACCCCGCTGCTCTCTGGACGTACGAGTACCCGGGTTCCTCCTCGCGCAAGCTAGGTGCGTATCTCTCCGTCGTCATTGGTGGAGAAATGCAGGCATCAACAGCATATAAACAACCTGGCTAATACATCACGCGTGTTTATATTGGCCCGTATCACTTGAGAATTGGAAGGTTCTTGTTGCTATGGCAATATTGGCTCCTGGCTTTGCCGTCCTCTGCGTCCTTGGTGATGAGCCCCGGTTCACTCTCTTTGGCAGGCTATTCTGGCCTCGCCTTGGATTCCACAGGCTCCAGGCTGTTCTGCAACTGCACAGATGACAACGTGTACATGTTCGACGTTAGCGGACTGAAAGCAACACCAGGTAGCGTGTGACTGAACTGACTAGTCCTGCTTCCTTTTAAACTGTGAGCTTGTTTTCAGCCTGGTCATCTTACTGCTTCTTTGAACAATATGCCAGTGACACATCTAGAGTCATTGATTTGTTCATATTTAGTCTGTATTCCCCAAGTAATGAGCCGATGGCTAGTACTAAAAGACTAATATACCCGTTCCTCTCCACTAGATGGCAGTAGGAGGTTAACGTGATAATGACTGTCGAAGGAATTTTACATGATCCATTGTAGAGGAAGTATCAGATCAAAATGCTGTCCACTGAATTTACATAAAATGGAAATTTGTTCCAGCCACTGGCCACAAACACACCATACACAAATGACTACAATGGGGTAATGAGCTTGGACATGTCTGGTTACGTTATTTAATAATAATACAACAGTATAACAGTGACTATTCTTGTACTGACTTCCGAGATGACCATTACCCACTTTCATTAGTGCTTTCTCTCCATGGAAGAACTCATGTTTATTAGGCAAGAGTCCTTAAGAATACCATTAAATTAGAACCCTGTCAGAGGGAATACACATACATGGAGTTAATGTAAAGAAGTAAGTGCAGGATTAGTGATTAATCACGTGGATTGAAGTGGCGTAGGGGTCATTCATTATCGTCACCTTTGCCTGCTGCTCTAAGTGACATTACGGCTCCTTGTGTTGTCCCAGTGGCTGTGTTTCGCGGGCACCGCAACGCCTCCTTCTACGTGAAATCCAGCATCAGTCCAGATGACCAGTTCCTGGTCAGCGGGTCCAGCGATGGACACGCCTACATCTGGAAGGTGAGCGGATCTTGCCAGGAGCTCTGGCACAGGGGCGTTTGCTGTGGGTGGACACTGACGCTCTGACCTTTTCTGCGTAGATCTCTGACCCAGCACAGCCTCCTGTGATGCTTCAGGGTCATAACCAGGAAGTGACCTCAGTCAGCTGGTGTCCCACCGATTTCACAAAGGTGACCTGCGTTAATGAGAAAGTTGCTATGAGTTATTATGAGCTGTAATAAAGATTAAGCCTGTGTGAAGAGATGCTGTATGCTGGTGGCCACTGAATGGGTGTGTGTGTGTGTGTCAGTTGACAACTGATCCAAACTAGGAAATGATAATTATGTCTTTGTAGATTGCTACCTGCTCAGATGACAATACAGTCCGGATTTGGCGGCTTAGTCGTACTGTAGATGGAGAAAAGCCTCTTGGAGAAGCCAACCTTGTTGGCTGGGCGTGTCGTAAAATACAAACGCCTCCCCGGCCGGCTCGTACTTCCAGTAAGTGTGGGGTGGGGGTGGCTGAGTGTGTATCTGTGGAAAAGTCTAGAGAATCTAATCTGTAGATTGGAGTACTGTTTAAAAAAAATAATAACTAATAAAAAATTGTAGAGCACAAGTAATTTCAGACAGAGGTGTTTCATCAGCTGCAGAAGGTCCTCTGTCTTAAATAAAAACAAGTCCTTTGGGTTACTGAATTGAGTAATTCTTAAAACGGTTGAATAGCTCATAAGCCTTAGTGCACCACATTTTGAACAATTGGCTTTAAGACCATGAACATGTGCTTCTCATTTACCACCTCCTGCCTTCCTGATTCCCCCCCTGTTAGGCCCTTTTATTCATGGGGAGCTGACTCCTGCTAGGACTTCCAGGGCAGGGAGTGTGGACTCCCTTGCATCCCCCCAGCCGGGAGCCTGTGCACCCAATGGTGCAGACCTACCTCGCCCTTCAAGCACAACTGCACTTGTGGCTAAACTCAGCCCCCCACACCCCAAAACACCCCCTTCCATCATGCAGTGGCTCACCTGCAGTGACCAGGCCACACCCCCTCTCAATAAGGCCACGCCCCCTCAGCGTAAGGTGCTTAGTCCGTGTCCTCAGAGCTCTGAGCACAATTCGCCCTCAGAGAGGCGGGCCAAGCGTCGCCTGGAAACGGGCGAAGAATCTGCCACGTCCTGCTCGGGCCGCGGTACCGAGGACGAAGGTGTGACCGAACTGTGCCCGGACACTAAGAGGAGGCGGGACTCGTTCTGCCCTTTGACGGAGGAGGAAACATCTCTGGGTTTCCAGCAAGGAGAAGACAGACTTGCCTCATCTGTCCAGGCTGACAAGGAGAACAGCTCGCCATCCAAAGCTGACTGGCTGTCTGCAATGAGCAGAAGGCTTAAGCTAGCCCACGGAGGGCCGGGCTTATCCAGAAGCCCCAACGGTGGGAAGAAACTAGAGTCTAGGACCCAGTGCTCTTCTGTAAGTACTTCCGATGTATTTATTTATTTATTTAGACAGAGCGTAAAACTATGACTATACAGTTGCGAACAGCAGTGGAGGTTATGCAGCAATATTGTAAAGGTTAGGAATGCACTACTGAAGCCTCCCTTGTTTAACATTAGCCTGACATCGTGGAGTAGGTTTAGGCTGTGGTTGGTTTGTTTTTTTGCACATAACAGTAATTAAAAATATTTGAGACATGTTTCAAGGTAATGTTGCATGGAACAAAGGAATGTAACTTATAGAATATAAAACTTGTGCAAATATGTTAATTAGATTAGATTAGATTCAACTTTATTTTCATTGTGCAGAGTACAGGTACAGAGCCAATGAAATGCAGTTAGCATCTAACCAGGTGCAATATACAGTATTATTTACATAAGTGCAGTGGTAACAATTGTAAATACAGTGTGTGCAATGACCGTGGAATGGTAAATATATGTCCATGTATGTAAGAGGCAAAAAATAAATATGCAATATATATAATATAAATAAGCGTGAGTACATGAGTATTAATATTCTAACTAATTACATTTCTAATTAAAATTATTTAGTGTATCAATGGGAAATTCTACACCTAAATTTTTAGGTTTCTACACCTAAAATTTTCATAATGTTTAAGCTGCTCCAAGTTACCTTTTTTGTTTTTCTTCTTGTAGATTTTAAGTTCTCCTCCCTCAGTGAGGAAGGTCACCTCCCCGAGAGCTCAGAAGACGTCTTCTCCGGGTTCAATGAAAAAGATTTCTTTTTACTTTCATAAAACACTCCAAGAATAAGCTGAATGTGGCGGCTCTGGGGAGATCCAGGCTCCGGTCTCTCAACAGCTGAGCTTCCTCCTTCCAGCAGACACGGGCTTGGACTTCTGTGGTGTTGGGGGTGGGGGGGGGACCTTAAGACCATAAGACCTCAACGCCACTGTTCTGGTGTTCGTTCTGACAGTTAAAAAACTGGGCTTGTTTTAAAAGTGAGCTGTTCCACATATGTTATGCTGTGTATATTTTATTTTTTCATTTTTTAAATGAGAAATTGCAGAGAAGAATTTGCATAGGAATTGACGAGGCATATTCAAGCACTATATAAAGCTGCAGGTTTAACTTTACAATTCCCAAAATATATAGTTCCAGATCTGTGTTCACACTAATGTTTTTATGTAAACACATGAGCTGTTAACACCCAATGGATATGTGCTGTTACCTTTTCTATATGTACAGAATACTTTTATCTTTTTGTAATTCTTCATTTTTTAACTGTTGGTTGCTGAGTAATTAAATTAACATTGGATATCTTTGGTCACACCAAGTATTGCCAAAATCACTATATCTCTCCATGAATGATGTTGATCTCATGTAAATGCTGCAAAAAGACACTTTCAAATTGAGCTTTCACTCATATAAAATGAACTCAGGATAAAGTGTATATTATGCAGTCCAAGAGATGTGCATTTCTTTATGATCAGATATGACTAATATATTTTAGTGGTTCTGTTATTATCTCTGCATCCCATGACAACATTCAAATCCCAGTATATCTGAGGGGACTCTTTTACCCCTTCCACTGTGTTTATAACCCCAAGATATACCATCTCTCTGCTAGTGTCTGACTTGTGCTCTATCCAATGTGGTGCTTTTAATGAAAGAGTTTGGCCTTAATGTAGTCTTTATAGTTACGGTCACGTCTATTAACTTGTCCTTACAAAATCAGTTTGATCACCCTCATTGACATTAATGTTCCACTTATAACTTGTGGATTTTTTTTAATTTTAGGACTAACGTGCAGCTTCCTATCAAAATAAAATCGAAACAGGTTTGGCACATTGACAAAAGGGGGCGACAAATGCTTCCATTTTTCTAAGTCATTGACTTAGAAATAACCTTGAAATCGAAACTTATATAAACACTACATGGTTAAGCATGTTGTTTGGTTATTCCAATAATCGATTACGATATCCAGTGTTCATTGCTTGTAAACACAGTAAAACTACTGTAAATGTATAGTAGCTTATGACAATATGGCAGAATATTAACCTAAGAACGACGTTTCAGAGCTACAGATGCAATATGGTGGGAAACTAAGCAGGAAGATGTTATATATATATATATATATATATATATATATATATATATATATATATATATATATATTATGAAAAGCCTGCAAAAGAAAATAGACGGAGGTTTATTAAACAGAAATTTCATCACCTGTTAAAAGCCTTCCAAGATGTACCGTCTCTTTACATTAAGCACTAGTTGCGATTAATACTGACGTGTTTAAGAAATGTTCATTCTTTCTTTATTACGTGCGTGATCATCTCGTAGCTGCGACACTTCATCTGTAACTGGGGTGTAACTGAATTAACCCATGTAAGTGAGTCAGTGGCAGTTGTGGACAGGCAAGTAAAACTGACACGGCTTGACTCGCGTGATCTGAAGCGTCATCCCCTGTGGCTTTGCGAGGAAACACTAGTGCGAGCTAAGTAGAACTGAGTAGCAAATGCAAACGTCCATTCGCCATGCATACACATTTTAATGTATTTGCATTTTAGTTCGCACAAGTGGGTAACTTGGGTGCAAAATTAGGCTAGCTATCATTGATTTTCTTGAGTCTGTTCCAGGTCGAGATCTGAGAACTACACATTTTGCGCTTGACAACTGTCTGCTCATGAAGGGCCAGAAAAAGTGCAGAACTTGAAATGGCTAAACTCAGCAACCGCGACAGCTGGACCTGAGACAAAACAAATTACAGGATTCAAACTCTGGCGGCACTAGAAATGAATGAATTTCGTGCGATTCGTGAATCCTTTCGACATTATAAGCATTTAAATAATTGTTCTATAAATTACGCTGAACCAAAAATACAGATATCTAACTTGGCTTCAGTGCAGGCCCTTGTGGCTCGAAGAACCCGTTCGAATAGGAACCTGATTGGTCGGAGGGGTTCGAGCCTAGCCTTTGATTGGATATACAACCCGTCTATCTGATCAGCAACAACGGAGCACTAGGCTGAAATTACTGTAGCTGTCAATTACAACAGTACGACTGTTGCGTGGTTATAGATTGACCAGAAAGGTCAGTTAACGGCACTCCGTGACCTCCATGCGCGGCGACACCGTGTATATCTTCTGACCGAATGTCGTAGTATTTTGCACGAGCTCGTGTTTGCCTCGAAGCTGTTTCCCTGCACGCGCCTGGCGTAGCGTAGGTTTGGCTGGAGTCTCGTGTGAGGACGGGCTCCGGTACACCGACGAGCGGAGCGGCCGCTCACACCAACGGCTCTGGAAAAAAATGGCAAACTGATGCGCGAAGTATGAGCTATGCCACGGAGACTTAAGCGGACACGACTTCTGGACGGGGTGTTTTTTTTCGCGATTTAATGATGTAACTCGGAATGACCGACTGTACTTTGTAACAAACGACCTAAGTTAGGCTCGCAACCTGTGGATTACTTTGAAGTAGCTTTTCTTGAAGGCAGAAGTTAAAACCGACGGTCGACATCGTGAAAGCTCGTTTGGCATTTTAGACGCCATTGTTCGGTCTTATCAGATGGCTTGTCAGTTCACGGGCTATGGTTAGTTTTGTAAACAGTTCTGTGAGCTTTAAACAAGCGCACCCAGGTCTGCGGGTGGTAACCCTGAATGGGAAATAGGCTATTTGGTTAACACCGCGGCATACTTCGCTGTCGCAGCTTGTTTTAAATATTTAAATGTGAACAATACTTTAAATATTCTCTTCGGACGCCGTACCACTCTGTTGGTAGTCTACAAAATAGTTTAGCAAGCTACAGTGTCTGTATCAAAATGTCGGCGATCTCTGCGACTGAGAAAGTAGATGGGTTCACACGGAAATCGATGAGAAAGGCCCAGAAACAGAGGAAATCTCAAGGGTCGTCCCAGTTTCGCACACAGAGTTCTCTTGTGGAGCTTTCGCCGCTGCCGCAGCTCAAAGGTAAGAGGATAATAGCACTCGAAATAGTCATTGTAACCTAAAATAAGCTATGAAGCATTTTTGTTGTGACACACGCTGTATTATTTGTGGAAAACAGTTTTTTACTGTATATTCTAAAAATAGCTAACAATGTGTCTCCTAAAGCAATTCATACGCGCTATATACTCAAACGAAACATGGTTAATCATTCAGTTAACTAGGTATTTCATTTTAGAGTTACCGTGTGATCAGGTTAAAACGTTGACGCTCACTGGCAACCGTCACACGTCTGTTTGCCTTTTTGGACAATATCCAAGGTGAAAACTTTCAGTTTTGATATGGTACTTTGTTGTGCGGCTTTATTTGAACGCTTTACAGATAGAGTAAATATGAAAGAATCGTTTGCTGCGAATTCCTGACAAATTCCTAGAACATAAGTGCTATAAAACTTGTCAAACTACGTGCAACCGTTTTGCACTACTGAAAGTTTAAACAAATATTTCATTGAAATGCCTGGAACTGCTTATGTTTTATTATGAAAACAAAGTAAAAGCTTGATGTCATACATTGATGCGGTTATAACCTAAGTGACGTAAGAAATAGCGGGAGTTAATCTTGTGTGATTGCAAGTATGGCGCTGGATGGAATAATGGATAGGTAGGCCTACATGCTTGTGATTGTAGGAGGTTGAGTGTACTAACAATATTGGCTTCAGTGGCTACAAGCAATATTACATTACGGACCTTAAATGGTGCTTGCGAGGGGGGAGACAAGTGTTATATCGACAGAGTCATATAGGAGTGGAGTGTAGTGCAGTGTGGATGGAATAGATGAGCCACATTTCATCTTCAATCAGGATCTGACAACCTTTCTGTTTGTTCACTCAGGCTTGAGGTCACAGATAGGTTACAGTATGAAGGGATTTATTTTGGGACGTTTCAGATTGTTCTGCTTGCCTGCATATGCCTTTCCTTCTTGCAGAACAGTCTGTTGTACCAGATCAGATGGATAAATACATTATCTGTTGACTATTCTTGTCTATAGTTACACAAGTCTGGAACCTGTCTGATTCTGTTCAGTCACCTGATCAGACAAGCCGGTGTGACAGGTTTCACCAGCTGCTTTCTCTTTCCTTATTTCTTTTTCTTCTTTTGGACAATTTAGGGTTCGTTAGCTGTAACCAAGACATCAATGAAGTCCATCATGTTCATTTAAGTCCTCATGCTGAGTTTTAATGGATTTTAAAATCTTAAATTAGTTGGATGAGATTATGGTGTCAAACTAAGTCAGGCAGTTAAAGCTGACTGAGAAAAATGAAAGATGCTTCGTTCTAGTGCCACAATGTTATGAATTATGACAACTCTCAGGTGCAGTTACCAGCTACACAACTGTACAGTGAGTTATCAGCTATTCAAGCTTGATCAAACGGTTAGAAGCTGGAAAATCACTTTTTTATTGATGTGAACAGTTTTTATTTTTTATTATTATTGAACATGACTCATTTTGAACAAGACTGTCACTGAATATTAGAAATATACAATGAAACTTAATTATAAATGTGATTGTTTGATAATAGTTCTATGGTTCTGAACATGTCACAAAATTTTATTAAATTAGAATTTCCAGTACTTAAAACATCATGGCTATCTGTTCTGTATTACAAAATAAAATGACCCTGTCACTAGCAACAAAGCTTGCCTTCTCTGAAATTCACTCAGGGCTGGGCTACAAAATGTTTAAGAACCTGTGTCCCTACAGATCTCCACATCACTATGTGTATACTATATTATACTTCCACTATATTATATGTTCTTTTGCATAAGAGACCAATTAGTTTGATGTTTGCAGTTTGATTCATGCATGGTATTTTCCATCTAGTGTTAATGTCAACTGGATGTGTCTTGTAGGCTTTATATAAAAAAAAAAACAAGTTAGCTAATATTGTAAGTGTGTGTGTGTGTGTGACACCACAGAGCAGCCATGGCAGGCTCTGTGGCCAGGGAAGCCCCTGGCCCTGCAGATAGAAGTGAACATAGCAGCGGAGTGAGCTTGACAGTTCAGTCACTCAGGAAAGGCTGTTATATAATACATGTCTGTGTATGGCAGGGCAGAGTAGTGATCTGCTTAAGGCGAGAGGTTTCAATTGATCTGTGTATATGCACTGAACAAACTGATTATTTGCCTCTCTACTGCATATTTCCAGACGTGTTTGGTTTTTGGACATCAGAACGTTACTTTGCCCAGCCCCATTTTGCCATTAAGGGATTAGCTGCAATGCATTCTGGATTACAGAATCCAATAGTATCTGACTGCAATTATATTTTCCAAAAATGGTTACATGAGAATTATTGGTTTGGAATTATTTCAGAGTAGGCCTGTATAGGTCTACAGGAGAACTTCACCAGGAAAACCTTATAGAGAGATGTGATCCTTTCTCTCAGTTATGCTGCTCGTCTCCTCAGCCCCAGCAGTACCTTGCGTGGATTAGCCACTCCTGGATGCCACCCAATACTGAGATATAGGTATCGTTCACATGTAACAACTTCCACTTTAGTTGTGTTGTAGCTTTTGTCTACTGGCACAAAATAATGTCGGTAATCCGAGAAGCCAGAAGCAGCCGCCGATTTGTCTACGTGAAAGCCGCTTCATTGTCGCCAACTCCGTGCTTGTGTGCAACATCTTGTGGGATTAAAATGACAATGATGGAATAGTGGTGCGTGTTTGTCATGCTTGGTTACGGTGAAACCATCCTGACTGCGGTGCCGTTAAGAGATCCGTCTAGCCGCGCATCTCGGGGGGGAACCGTCTCCGTTTTTCTCACAGTCTAACTGAGTGATGCATCATCCTCCCGCTGTGTTCTGATTGGCTGGCAAGAGGAGGACTGGAACAGGACAGATTTGCTCACACTGCCTATTGCCTTAATATTCAGTCATTACTTAAATGCAGGAATATTGTGGTTGATCATTCAGTAAAACATGTGAAGACGCCTATAAGGAAACCATGAGCCCTTCCAGCGCTCTAATAATAACCAGTGCTATTAGGTATGGGCTTCATTTGCACAATTACACAGGCAGGTTCAGCCAACAAAACACTGCTTGCTCATTTTTTCCTATTTTACACAGAGCTTTAGTTCCATATTTCTTACAGGTTCTCATCTCTTGCAAAATCTCTACTGTGGATTTTCCATAATAGTGCACTGAAAGTCCAAAGGCGATTGGCACAGAGCCCTGACTGTACCCAGCTCCTCTATGGCTGCTTCACGTACTTTAGATTCGACTGATTTTCAAATCGTCCACATCAGATGCAGCACGTTTCACTAATCGACACCCTGCTGACCTGCAGATTTGTTTTTCCGTCTGTTGCGGACTATAAATTTGAGGTAACAGTCAATAAACCTCCAACTCAAGGTCCCGCATTGTTGCGGTTCATTTGTACAGTTGCGTGTTCAAAACCTCATGCTCAAGTGTGCTGTCCAACTGGGCAGCTGGTTTGAGTTCATCCTGAGGAGAGAGGAGAGGTAACCGTTCTCTGTGTGCACCCTCGAAGTCTCTTGTTCAACTTTTTTTCTCTGTAACGATAAATGAATGCTGTATTATGAAACCAATCACACACCACCATGTTATTTAAATGAAGAAACTAGATTAACCTTGTATCAGCTGGGAGTATGTCGTGTCCTAAAGTGGTCTTTTAAATACAGATGCCACACAAATGTAGGGCTGGTTCACTAAGTGAGCAAGGTGTGGTTTCTCAATTTCATAATTCCTAACAAATACAACCTAGGGTTATTTCAGCACCAATTCCCAGGTGATACTTAGTCACACTCCAAGTTTGAGCAGAGTTTCTTTTATAGAGTTGGGCACAAGTTAAATTGCATGGTGGTTGTCGTATTAAATGAATGAATTCATTTTCTGCCTTTTCACTCGAGGGCTATGAGATTGTGTGCACATTCAGTCAGAGCTGAACATCACTGGTGAAAACGGTGTAATTTGATTGGCTGAACAGCCTGTTTCACTAGCAGTGTCTATTTGACAAACGGCAAGTAGCACCACCTCCAATAAACTGAAACCAGTCAGTCGATTTCATAGAACACAGAACGTCTGTAGACGGTCGCAGAGATCGCAGTCATGGCAGTGTTCCATATCCCTGAGGCACATTCCATTGGCCAGCCTCTCTGTCAATCACTGGCATTGTTGTGTCAGTTCTGACCAACTCAGGCTTGCTTGACTTATGACCGGTCTTCTGAAATCCAGCAGGACAACTTTTTACTCTGTGCATTCTTCTGCGTTAGCCAGTGCCGGTTGGAAGCTCCGTGTTGGGCTTAGAAGCCTGACAGCTGCTGCCTTCCTTGCATTGCATATCGGTAGGTAAAACCAGGGCAATAGAATATTGTGGGATTTGGGCCCGAGGTCGGTCTGTCTCTCTGCTGTCTAGCTGCCATACTCCCAGCCCACAGAGTGTGAGCGTATGCTTCAGAAGCACAGAGCTGCACCCCAAGTCAGCCGGGGGATTAGTCAGGCTTTAATTAGTAGGGCACTAGGCACAGACCCTTCAGTCAGCGAACCATTCGCTGTCTGTTTTTAGCACTGTTTTAGTTCTCAGCGAAGCTTCCCTGGTGCTTCGGTGCTGAGGTTTGGTAAACAGTGTCTTGGAGGCCGGGAGTGGCCTTTTGGTGGCGGGCTGTAATAATAGGGTGGCTCTGTGGTTGGGAAGGCTTTTTTTTGTTGTTGTTGTTGCTGTGGCTACACAGAAGTGTGCTGTCGGAGAGCACGTGATCCCTCCTATTGTGGTAAGCACTGATTTCCGCAGATGTGCCAGAGATTCCAACATCGCAACTTACCGGGGGACGTGCCTTGTTGCCGCAGCAACGGGAGGCATGGGGTGCTAAACCGTTTCGGCCGATTGACTGAAGGGCTGTTGTGTGTGACTCATTTCCTGTGTTAGTGCGGCTGGGTGTGCGTGCGTGCGTGCGTGTGTATGTGTGTTTGGGAGCACACCTCTGTGTGTGTACACCCGTGGTAGTCAACTGCAGAATCAATGAATGCATTTCACAATATCAAAGAGGCCGGCCCGGCTTTCATGTTGAAGGCCTCTTAATCTGCATGTTTGAAGTGCTTCTTTGCCGCACGCGACGTGCAGACGAACCCGATGGGCCACAGAGGCGCGTGCTGGAGGCACGTTGAGGGGAGGCGTTCGGGTGGCCCCTCTCGTACGCTCTCGGCTCCCTTACGTAAGGGGGCGGTATTATTAGCCCAGCTGCCGTGCTGTAGAGGGTCTGCCCTGCTCCGGCCTTTCCCCCGGTGGAAAAAGGACTTTTGCGGCGCAGCAGGTGTGCCGGAGGAAGCCTGGTGTCCGATTATCGTCGCCCTGGGGAGGGTGCCACCCTCCCTGCGGCTCCGCCCCCGACAACGGGGCTCCGCGGATGACCCGAAAGGAGAAACAAGATGTTCGCCAGCCACAGCACCGTAGTCGCCGCGTCGCCTGTTTCTCGATTAAAAAAAAACCCTCCAAACAGGAGGATCTGGTCTCTGTGCAGATCCCGGTGGACCTGCCAGCCTTGATTCCCCAGTGCCGCTGAACGTCTCCTGGCCGTAGTTGGAGACACGGCATCAGACGTTGTCCAGTTTTGGGTGAGGAGAGCATTTGAGATGCAGGTCTGGCGTTGAATCTTCAATTGAATCGGACAACCACAGTGACCTGCTGAGATGGCTCTCACTGCCCCTACCCATAATGCTTAGTGCACACAACCTGCCTGACTGGCCTCCTTCAGCTGAAGAGAAGGGCCAGGGTTGCAGTTTCACTGCAAAGCTCTGCTAAATCCAGACACCATGACACATGGCGCTTAGCCACACCAGTGCAGTTCATCAGGTCAGTCAGAAGCCTCTGGACCTTTTCACAGCTCGTGTTTATCCTCGCATGTATTTGAATTCTGTGAAGACTTCGCAAACATGGCAGTGTAAGCGGAGACGCTCCTGTATATCGTTCCGTTTTGTCAGCAGCGTTGTCTCCGGGTGCTCGTCTCGCCTGAAACTGGGGAGCCGGCCAGGCGTTGGAGAGGCGGAGTAGCCTCCAGCGTTGGCCCTCCATCTTTCACTGCCCACCTTGCTGCACACAAACGGGCCTCATGCGGAAAGAGCTGCGTAACTTGGAGAGCTTCTCTAGCACACTCCATCCATCTATCCGTCCATCCGTTTATCAATTATTTTATTGATCGGTTTTCTCCCCAGTAAGAGTGCAACGAAGGGGCGCATGCAAAACACCATTTTGAAATCTAAAACGAGTCCGTCCTCCTCACCTGCATTGGCGGCTGGCACGTCTTAGACCTGCAGTAGACGCCACCAGCTACGTACACGCCGGACTCCCACGCTGGCGGTGCTGTAAATGGCCACGCGGAGCGTCAGCAGGGCCTCTCGTGCGGTCGGCCAGCCGCAAACGGTTCCTCGGAGGAAAGTCTTAGCGGTCCGAGCTACTTCGTATGTACTCGACTGAGGCGCATCGCATATAGAACACGGCAGCATCACGGTCAGACACGCAGAGCAAAGAATGTGTATCTCCGCATGCAGTAACAAAGTTCACGTCATTAGACGATGAGGCTGTAGACCGCTGTAGACGATGAGGCTGTAGACCCCTTTTTAGGGCGGCTAATAATAACTCCGCAGCTAATTGACTGATGCCTTGTGTAGTTCTGCCATGTTTCCAGCGGCTCCTTGATATTTATGACTTGTTTTGAAAATGGGGCAGGTGATGTCAGGATATTGTGTGTTTGAGTGGGTGGGTGGGGGTGTGGGTGTGTGGAGGTTTCTCTGGAAACCTACACTATCTCTACATCTTTTACTACAGTACACTGTAGTTACTCCCTGGAAGGAAAATATATATATATATATATATATATATATATATATATATATATATATATATATATGTCTCTCTCACTCTCTCTATCTCTCTCTGTCAGTATATGCTGTGTTTGCACAAGCAATATTTACATGTATATTAAAAGCCTCCAGCGGCTGTACCTTTCACGCCACCACACTTACATTTAAGAGCTCAAAGATGTCTAATTGGCCCAGTTAAATGGCTGACTCCCACATATTGGGGTTTCTCGTTGTATATAGTAAAGTTAATAAAATCTTTTTATAGCTACCCGCGATATCAGCTAGCTGGCTGTTGACCGTAGATGGTGTGACTGGGTGAGGAGTGAGGGTTATGGGAGGGTTACGGGAGAGCACTGAACCGCCCTCTGCCCTGTAGAGGCCGTATCGCACAGGCCAAATGGTGACTGCCACTGCTGCTCGGGATTTCGCGACATGCGACTCGAGCGCTTCACTGTGTATTGGCGTTTATTACACTGCAGCTTCCGATGCAAATCACGATGATGTCTGTTTTGTTTGGTTCTTACACATACGCATCGTTTACTGCCCAGTACAAGCCCATTTCTGACTCGTAGGCACGAGCTTTGAAGCTAGCCAGATCCACAGTTTATGGCATCGCAGTTCCATGTGTCTACACCATACAGGATTCCCTTTGTCTAGACATCCGTTTTGTTGATCACTATCAGAATCCCTTTTGTTGATCACTATCAAAATCCCTGTTGCAGCAGATCTTGCTGTGCAACCAGAAGATGGGATCAAGATGAATCTCTATCAGATCTCTGTTTGTTTTGTTTTTCTTTCTACTTTATAACAAATGCCTCTTTGCTAACAGGATGACTTGCAGGATGGCACAATTACGACACGGTCATTATTTCTACACATCAAACCAACTGCACTTATGCCCTTCTTACTTCATGGGTAAAATAGACCGTGCGATGTCGGGATCTCTGTTCTTAGATGGTTGGAACACATTGATACTGCCTTTACAGATACAGCAGGCTATACAGAACACACACAAAAGCTACAGATTTTGGTGATATGCTAGAGCCACCAGCTACAGGACATGGAGTACTAAATAAATATAGCCTCAGTGGTGATTCCAACATTACAGCAGTCGGCGTCCTCTCGCTCTCTCTCTCTATTCTTTCACTCACTCCACGTCTAATTTCGTCTACCTATAGTGTCTGTCTGTGTGCGTTTCTGTAGGACTTATGTAAGACGTTGACTGCGAGGAAGTCGGAGTAAAAATGTCTGGAGCTTTTGTACTGCTCTGGGTCTCAGGGTAGGAATACATCTGTGCAACCGACTCATGGTGGGATGGGCTGGTAGGGAACAGGTATCTCTTGTTTACATTAGGTGTACTGCAACCAGTCCTGCCTGCAGTTCAGCTGCCTGACCAGAACCACTAACACAGCATCATGTCAATGGAACGTGACTATGCAGAACTGGCTTTCCTCTGTTATCTGTGACCTTAGCTAAATGAGAAAACAGAAAAGCAGAATAGTAAAAATGGAGATCTGTGTTGTCAGGAAATCCACAAGCCAAACCCTCTCTTATATGTCTGGGCTGATTGGTTTGTTCCCATTGCTACATTTCTGTTTCAAGAAATGTAGACAAAAAAATGAGTTTTGTATACGATGCATAAAAGTTCACAGGTTTATCAGATGTACAGACATCCGGCCCCATAAGAGCAAGCCAAGACCAGCAGTGGTAAGCAGAAAAATTCTCAGATGGTGCGAAGAAGAAACTTTGAAGGAGCAAACAAAACAATTCTATATCAACTTCAATTTCTTTAACTGCACGTGACTGGAATCATGAATACTTTGTTAGCAACTGAACGCTGTCATGAAGTAATGCTGCCTCACCAGGATTTTTCCTTGGGTAATGTACTAGTTAACTGGCAGCCAGCACGCAAACACATGCAAGGACATGTTCTGCTGGAACGTTTGCGTTCATTCACACTTGGGACCAAAAAAGTGATTTGCTGGGCCCAGTTTCTGCAACAGTGGGAACGGGGCGCAAAAACAACGTGCGCATGTCGGAGGAGGCACGGGCGGCGTGTGCAACGGGGCATTAATCAGTATCGGCGTGACGCAGAGGAAGAGCATTTCGCAACCACCTCACTCGTCAGTCTTTTGCCCCTCGGCAACACAGCCAGCTGCATTCCTCTGGCTTGCCCGGTGTGGGAGGGGCAACAGCGGGGCAGCAGCGGGGGCAGGTCTCAGCTGCTACTCTGACCTTCCCCAGCAGCTACTGAAGCTTCCGATCAGAACGCTCTCGCCTGTCCGTGCGTGTCCGCCCAATTGCCGTTATCTGTTTGCGTACAAAATAATGCACCGCAAATCAAGTCCTGGGAAACTGTCCGCCGCAGAAGCCCCTGTGCTGTAGTTTTACTGTAAAGCCAGAGTGCTTTATATAAGTGGGCCAGGGGTGGTTCTATGGTTACGCTCTTCCAAGGCCGGAGCATGTCACGCTGGGAAATGCATCACTTCGAACGTTGCCATGGATTAGAGTGTTGCGCAACAGCTGGTGCGTAACCTTCTGAGAATGACAACGCCAGTCTTGCCATGAGAACGACGGAGGCAGTAAGAGCCATGTGGCCGACAGAGGGAGGAAGTATCGGGCAGATTTTTCCGGAAGATTCTTTTGGGGCAGCAGCGTTACGTTTGCACACACGTCTGGAGAAATAATCCAGCTTTGTGCAAAAAGGCACAAACCAAAGTGTATTTAATAAAAACATGACATGCAGATTTTGGAACGTCGGTTAAGTTCATTTGAGCAACGTCAGACCTCCGACACGGTGTTGTGATGAGTAGCAAGGACGCGCAGGACACGTGTGCGGAGATGTGCAAGGTTTATTAAGGGCACGTCCATTATCCTTAATCCTAGAACAGCCCATGGTTGTGTAGCCAAAATGAAGCCCAAGACATAACAAAAGCCAAAAGATAGTGATACAAAGAACCAATATAGAAACATTGGAGTACAGAGAATAACAGCACAGTGACCAACAGTAAAGACAGGAAGCCACGGGGTGTAAACACAATGGTGGATAAAGCGAAAACAAGATACACGACATGCTGGGAAAGGGGGGGAAACCATGACAGAACTCCCCAAAAGAACAAGGAAATGGGGACCTGCTGAGGGGTTGGAGGGGGTCACCAGGAGGAGCAGAGTCAGGGACAGGAAGTGTTAAAGGGCAGGCCTGACGGAGCTGGTGACACCAGCCACAATCCCAGCAGGATCTGGTACTTAAGACAGAACAGGAGTGTGAACCAGACCTGGAATGGCTGACGAAACAGGACCAGGAACAGGATCAATAGGATCAGAAGCCCGATTTTGCTTGATCCAGAAACAGGCACCAGGATCTTCTCCAAACTGCGTACTAGGGTGCTGGAGCCCTACTTCCCGTGAGCCGGAGCAGTAGAAATGACGCTGCCTTGGGAGCAGGGCATGCTGTAGGCCGTGGCCTTCGCGCCAGAAATCCATGGAAATCCTTCCCCCTGGAGAACGGGGCGTCTAACGTGGAGCGGAGCAGCGCGGAGTGGGAATAGCCAAGACCATGGGCCGTGGGGCATGAGAGAGTGGGAACGGGTCTTCACTTTTGGTGTAGGAGCAACAGGAACAAGGAGAGGAACCCAGAAGCCTTCCCAGCTCTCTACCACTTTGTCATCCAGTACTCCGTGAGACCAGTCACTAGCCTCCCCAGTAAAGTCTCATGCTGAATGCTCCATAAAATAGAGCCGACACCACAGGCCGCAGCGCTGAAACTGGCTGAACTCACACCGCAGCTCGGAAGCGGTTCGATGGGCCGTCCTACTACCTCAGACTGCTTACATTAAACTTAACTTTCTTCTTTATGTAAATGTCTATGAAACTGCGTCTTTTTTTTAGTTCACATTTGATGTGTTAATATTTAAAAAAAGATCATCGTGTCTCCTTTTAACAGCGTGACCAAGCAAGTAAATCGGGCATTTCAGTTTCAGTCATCGTGTAATTAGCATTGTTGGCTAGCTGGTCTGCACAAACAGCCTGCAGTCGTTACTTTCCATTTACTGAAGCAGCAGTTTTCAAGTGAGGCCATTTAATGTTTCCGCGAAGCTGCGAAAGAGAGCACGCGTAACAGCGGGCAGGAGATGCTCCGAGCCTGAGAAGCTGGTGACCGAGCTGAAGGATGTTACGTGCCGGCAGGAGTTCCTGTGGTTCATTAGCTCGCTGCTAGAAGTAGAGTGCACGGGTAAAAATAAATAAGCATAGCGAGCATGGGTTGCATCTGAGGATATTATTATATAAAACCTTTACGCTCGCAGCAGCTGTGTTGGACATGTATCCACAGTGCTGCATCGAAACCACATGGGATTATAGAAGAAATGACGTATGTTTAGATGTTGATGGTTAAATATTTGAACCGGTGGCTAATCAGTTTTGCCACCTTTACTGGAAACTGCTGTCATATCAAAACTAGTTTCTCACCTGATGTTTGTGGAGTGAAAGAAAAGCGCAAACAAAGTGTGTGTGTGTCTTTGCGTACGTGCGTGCGTGTGTGTGTGCACGCGCGCTTACAGCGGAAGTCCATAGTAAATGTCTTACCTGACCACACGGACAGTCCTGTAACTAACTCGGTCAGTAGTGAAATCATCCCGTCTGAGCGGTTGGAGCAGTTTGGTGGCGTAACGGTGAAAGGCGTGCCATGCCCAATGCTGTAATGTCCACTGCTGTCTGCGTAGTTCAGCCCTAAACATACCCGAGCTCAATCGTTCACTGATAAGGCACAGTGTTCTTGCGAGGATAAAATGAAGTTGTGCTGGCCGTTGAGTCCCTACATGTGGAGCCGTGATCTCCGAGCGTGACGTATGGCCCAGATGTGCATCTGACTAAACGTGTTCCCTGTTTTGCATGGCCTATATGTGGGCCGTGAGCTGACGATTTGTGTGTTTGCTTTAGCTAGAGAAGCAAGAATGCTGGAAGCAGGAAAAGAAGGAGAAACATTCTTTAATTAATTAGAAGCTCATCAGTGAAAATGAATGAACTTGAAACATAATTATCATTGAGCCTTTCTTTTATTTCTTGAATGGTTGTTTGTCCTTTTTTCCCTGTAATGCCTGTGAACAGGTGTCCATCGTACTTCATTTAACTCTCTTTCAGCACTCTGTGTTTTTCCGTGTTGCGTGTGACCCAGACAAAGCCTCTGATGCAAGCGTGTGTTTGTGTTTCAGATGCTGCATCTACAGAGCAGCAGGATTTGTTTGTCCAGAAGTTGCAGCAGTGCTGCGTGCTCTTCGACTTCCTGGACTCTGTCATCGACCTGAAGAGTAAGGAGGTGAAGCGGGCCACTCTCAACGAGCTCGTGGAGTACGTGTCCACCAATCGGGGCGTGCTGGTGGACTCCGCCTACCCTGACATCATCCACATGGTCAGCATGGTCATCGGTGTAGTTGTTGTTGTTAATGTTTTGCCATTGTCCTTGCTACTGTCAACATAGTTTCTTTGAGTCAAATAAGTCCACATACAGCAAGCTTACCAGGCAGAGCGTCAGTTGCGTGTCTATCTGTAATCCTAATAGGTCATTACTCTTCTCTGTCCTGCGTGGAAAGGTTGGGAACTCTGTGAGTGATCTGGGTCATAGAGGCCTTTCCTTCTACACAGTCTGCCCAATACGAGGCCTTTACCTGCCTGCTAGAATGTAGGGTACAGCTTACATAAGCATTGTCCTCTCCAATCAGAACGTTGTGGCATTGCCCCTCCCACGCATATTTAATTCAACTCTGCAGTCCTGGTTTCTCACCACAACTTGGTGGGAGAAGGCTGTCTAGTGAGCAAAAGCCAAATGTTTTCTGCGTGATTCTGTTGGAGTAACAGTACGCAGTCATGGATATGATTTTTGCCTTGCAAACATGAAACTTTGAATGCTCAGATTTGTGTGAGTTCCAGACGGTTGCACTTTGCAACATCATGAATGAATTGTGAATGTGTGAGAACAGGTTAGGCAGCGCTGGCGCAGTGATTCCAATACTTCTGGCTTGCACCATTTTTCCAGCTCTGGTGTAGCAGACCGCAAATCTAAGACATTAGGCTGTCAACCAAGCATGCACGTTGTAGTATTAGGACCACAACCGGAGTAGTATTGTGTCATTGTGTGGGTATTTTTTAAATTTATGTATCTGCTTGTTTGAAGATTTGTTCATTTAAAATAACACTATATTGTTTATCATGTAAACATTTTTTTAATATTTTGCAGTTTTCCTTTGTCCTCTAAAGCATCTGCATATTTCATTTGCAGTAACATTTGAAATGATTTGCAAATGTACTTTGCAAATTATGCAGAATAATTGTTAATCTTTTCAGATATCCTTTTCTCAGTCAGAAGTGTGCTAATGCTCAGAACTGTGTGTGCACGATCAAGTAGAAAATGTGCGTGTGTGAAATGAGTGTGTAGCATCTTCCCCTGCTCGTCTCTGAGAACACGGGCGGTTGAGACGAACACGAGACTACACC
The DNA here is from genome assembly GCA_020368025.1 of Brachyhypopomus occidentalis. Lineage (NCBI taxonomy): Eukaryota > Metazoa > Chordata > Actinopteri > Gymnotiformes > Hypopomidae > Brachyhypopomus > Brachyhypopomus occidentalis. The sequence continues at coordinate 7,341,485 of JAGXOD010000021.1, read as the reverse complement.
AAATCGTTGTTTCTCGACAGTCTTTGTGATTTGAGACCTTGATGGCAGGGTTGTTTGTCAGCTTAGCAACTGAGGGAAATGTGAGCCTCTCACAGACCCCATCGTCAATCTGCAGCTGTCATAGCAACATTTTTCAAGGTGAGTCCAGGAGGCTTTCAAGAAAGGCCCTGAAGAAGGGCCTTAACAAAGATGGGCTTTTCAGTACCTGACATCCTGTTCAACTGTTGCACAAATTAGTCAGAAATCACTGCAGTAATTCCAGACCAACAGATATAATGGTGTTGGGTGTGTGAGTGTCCTATTCGATAATGGATGTTAATTTGATGTCTGTTTCATATGTTATTTTTTTATTTGACAGATACAAAGATATATTGTGAAATTTTTATTAGAAATACATATGATCCCAATAGACAATAAAGCCAGTCAGTACAGGATTAGAGATCTTTGGCATTGTAATTCACGCCATGGGTTTGCAGAGGAACCCTTTGGAGGAGATGGAGGCACCAGAGGAACCAGCACCTTCACCCTGAGACACAGGCCCATTCTTGCAGAGCATCAAGAATGGGGCATTTCAGCCCAGCTAATGTTCAGGCCACATCAAACTTGATGTGCCAGTGTTGTAGAATAACGAAATGACTCAGCAAAATCTGTTCGGACCTTTCCCAGGATCCCACTGTCTGCAGGACCTCTGACATTGGCTAGATTCATGACCTCGATATGAGAACTGTTCTGTTCTTTATTAAACTGCATGTCTTAAACTTAAAACACAGACTCTATCACACGTCGTGGAAAATGGCCTGGGTTTCGTCAAAGCGCTGAACGGTACACATAGAAACTGGGCGATGCTTTGTCAAGCAGCAGCGCCCGGCCTTGTCTGGCCTATTACGTTGAGATTCAAAACCCCAAAAGCACTGGAGTGTAACTGAGATGTTCTGTACAGGTAGCCTTTCTTGTGCTGCATTTGTGTGTCCGAGCGTGGGTGTTTAGAATGCGTACTCTCACAAAGCAGTGTTCTAAGAGATTTGGTTCAATTTGCTTGAAACCTACGGTGGTTCAAAGACTCAGACTGCCCTCCAAGCAGTACGTTTCCTGTCAGGGAAAGGTGCTAATGAGTGACTGGAGAGAGTATAACGCTGCACCCGCACAGAAACCTCAGATACAGCTATGAGCTAGGGTTATAAACATTGCCATAATTGGAAATATGTTAGGTGGCAGCCAAGGATAATTACTAAACGAGGACAGCAGTACGGCCCGCTAGTTCAGGCCTGACCGCGCAGCGCCTCTTGCTTGCTGCTTCAGGGTTCATGAAGGAAGGCCCAGAGGCAGATAGGGCCTAACGCCCTGTTCAGACAGGCAGGCGCGTTCACCCACGCCATCGCTACCCGTGTTAGCGGCACTGGAATTCGACAGAAATTTGGTTGAAGCACATTATGTATAGTCCGTGGGCGCTGTTATCGCATGCTCAGTGTCTTATATTTAATGTGGTGATTCAGTGAAAGCACTTTGGATAGAGGGAAACCATGAGCTAGATTTCCTTAATCCTTGTTTCCTTCGTACTGCAGTGATTTAGAACAGACATTACAAGAAGACTTAATAAGAAACCTAGCATTAGTGAATGGACTCATGTTAGATTTAACAGCTCTGAATCCAACCGATGAATCAGTTACCCATAAACATCTGTTTGTACATGAAGACGTATCGTCTCTGGCTATTGAGCACCAGATTTGCGTTACTGTTTTAGTGTATATTGCTCTCATTAATACACGCTGCCAGTGGCAGACAGGAAGCCCAAGCGAGATGGAGACACACTGCCATCAGTGTAAAACAAACCTGAATGTAAGAAGTCTCTTTAGAACTGATTGATCCTAACATTTCTGGACCTGCGCTGCATAGTCCGTATAGTCAGCTCTGCTTAGACAGGCTGGCCACTCTTGGTGTTGTGTTGGACTGAACCCCAGGGAACATCGTGTCAGACTGTGTGTGAATACACTGTGTGGTGACTACCACAGGGTCAGAGCTGCACAGGGACAGGTGGAATCGCGACAGTCCGACTCCGCTTCAAACAGAAGCCCACCAATCGGGGTCACAAGCCACAGCTTGTGCCAAGAGCTGCTACATTTGTGTCCTTCACGTTTGTTGAAGTTTTGGTTTGGCACTCCTCCACGTGCCATATGTGTGTCCGACGCGTGTGCTTCGTTGTGATTGAGCAATCCCATCGACTTAAATGAGTTGAAATGTTGCCTCTGCCTGGTGTGAGTGAACGGAGGCCTCTCAGCTATCAGCACAGAAGTCAAAGACTGGACATTGATCTATTTCATTTCTAGTAAAAATGGACATTAAGTAAGAGTTGTTCATTTTAAACCAGGAAAAACAAACACAAAGAACACAAGCCTCCAGCAATAAGGATAATATCAAATAGCTAATTCTGTATTTACTCTTTTGAACCCTGTTACTTTATCTCTTGTCCTTTGCTGATCATAAAGTCAGTGAGTTACAGCTGTGTCTGTGCCAGCCTAATATATTACTAAATGTGTACTGACATTTTTACCCTTCAAAGAAAGCTTAGCATTCATGCAAGCAGCTACCCAAACATTGTGTCTTCCTGTTTATATAAAATGGCAAAAACAGATCTTTCAAAGAAGACTGGATTATTTTAGTTGACATGTAAAATATGTATACTGGTCCCTCTCCAAAGACCTGATGCGTATATTGAGTGCACTATATTTTGCAGGAATCAGTTGACTTATTTATTTTGACAATTCTATTCATTTTTCTTAAGCTACACTTTTATGCAACACCTTTTGTCAAGGGAAAGATTTGTTGTCAGGTTACTAAGTTACAGTTAAAAAAATAAAGAATGAACAATGAATTCATAAATGTAAAAGAAAACTGGTGTTGCTACGGTGCACTAGAAATATGCCGTGTGCTACAGTGGGACCCAGCTGTTTTGGGGGAGGGGCTTCTGTGTTGGGGGAGGAGCTTCTGTCCTTGCCGCTAACGCCACTCATGTACGTCGTTCCCAGGTTAGCACCAACCTGTTCCGAACTCTGCCGCCCAGCGAGAACCCAGATTTCGACCCAGAAGAAGACGAGCCTTCTCTGGAGGCCTCATGGCCTCACATGCAGGTATGGAGCTCTGGACGGTGCTGTGCCTCTAGGGTAAGGGCTCTATGTAAATGAGCACAGGATGAGGAACACCCTTCTGAATAATTCATGACCAGTTTTCACCTGTAACTGAGGAGGGAGTCTTGGATTAATCTTGCTTGGGGACAGCTGGCATGCCTTATTAATTCCACCATGTTTACTTTGAATAACGCTTAACTCTGTATGACGGCTCAAGGAGCTACTGGAATACAACCTGCTCGCTACTGAGACTTCAGGTTTCAGTGGTAATTTCATAGCTGTAGTTGGTTTATTGGTGGTGGTGGTTGTTGTTGTTTTTTGACTTTTTGCTTGTTTGAGTTTATAATTGTTGGTTGTCTTTATTTACTTTATTTACAGCTGGTGTATGAGTTTTTACTCCGTTTCCTGGAAAACCCGGATTTCCAGCCAAGCACTGCAAAGCGTTACATCGATCAGAAGTTTGTGTTGCAGGTGTGTGACTTGTGTGCACATACGCCAAGTGCGGATCCCAAAGTGAGCAAACTTGCAACTTTACTTACTTTGGGAAGATCTTGGAAAGATCTTGAGGACTAGTTCTAAGTCTGAAGCGATTGCTTTGTTTTAATTTTATTATTTAGTACTCTTAATAATCTTTCAGTAACTTTCCATAGGTGGTTTTATATTGGAAATTTTAGTCATGTAGAGCAAAATGCTCTTAGCCATCTCCTGACCAAAGGATACAATAGACAATCCGTCAGATATGTCTGTACTTGCCATAGTGACCTTCCATGACCAGAAGCGTTCTAGGATCTTAAAACATTTGGCTTTAGGACCATTCATCCACAGATAGTAAGGAGGTACAAATGTGTCCTCACCTGAAAAATCTTTTACAAGTCATAACTTGTGTTTTTGGTATTTGCAAGCACTATTTTTGCACCATTCTGAGATCACCGTTTAAGACCTTTATACACCTGGAGCTCATCTTGTTTATTAAGAAATCATAATGCCTAAGAATAATGAGGACAGTTGACTCATGACTGCATTCTCACAGTCTCGCACATGTTGCCCGTTGCTTCCCGTAAATTCATCGAATCTTCATTTAGTTGAACTGTTACGTGGATTCACAAATTCCATCCGAACACGGACAAGGACGGAGTGTCCAGTCCAGTGCGGGCCTGCCTGCCTGCCTGCCTGCCTTTCCTCAGGGCCCTGTCCTCTGTCCCCTGTCCTCTGTCCTCTGGTCTCCACTGGGAGTGTACGCCTGGTTGGAATGGGGCAAGGGCAGAGCTGAAGGTGATGAGAACCATTTTCCATGATGCGGACATTTCCCGCCAGGCCTTTAAATAACACACTGCTGTTTCCTGTGCAGGAAGAGGAGAGGATGGTGTGTGTGTGTGTGTGTGTGTGTTGGGTGGAGGGGGGTGAGTTAAAGGTAGGTAAAGAAATACAATACTAGGGAAGTAGTTTAAACAGTAGCTCTAAATGAAAGCAGGGTGGTGTACTGTGTGGTCTGGTTTTGTTGAATTTCATTTCATTAGTATGCCATGTCTGTTTGCTAACATTGACCCAAGATCCACTTCGATTGTATGGATTAGTCAAGCAGTTGATTTTCAGTGATTCAGTAATTTATAGTTATGACTTGTCATTTAACACTGCACACAGTCCACAAGCACTGCCATCGCTTCTGTGTTCTTAAGCTTCAGGGAAGACGGAAGTCTCCTCCAGCTCTTCATCAGTGGACAGTGTATGGCCACAAGACCACTGTTGGCTGGGTATTTTGGGGTGGCAGACAGCTCACAAACAAGCATGGTCTTAAACTACAGCAACACTGCCTGATCCACTCAAACCATCACAACACCCACTACCACCCCACTACCATGTCAGTGTCACTGCTGTACTGAGAGTATAAGACTTATTCATTACTGAACCTAATGAAATGTCCACTGAGTCTAAGTGCAAGATTAGCATTTGAAACAAAATGGCTGGTGAGTTTGTAGGCTGTAGATGTTTGGGATGAGTTTGATGGTGAGCACACGGGCCACAAGCCTGACAGAATGCATGCTGGGAACCGGACCGGTGAAGAGTGGGTGCAAGCACGGCTGCTCTGATGTCCATGTTTCGCGGCGTCAGGGAACTATGCTGCGAGTGCTGAGCTAGAGGAACAGTTTCCTGTTTGATTCTCTAGAGAAGTTCGACATGCAACAGCGAGGTGAAGGGTTGCAAATGCCTTAATGGGACAGAACGTTCGCCAGTTTTGGTCTTACTGGTCCTGCAAATACGGAAGTAACTTAGAAATGTTTTTTCTCATACACACACACACTCTCTCTCTCTCTCCCTCTCTCTCACTCTCTCTCCTTCTCTCTCGCTCTCTCCCTCAGCTGTTGGATCTCTTTGACAGTGAAGACCCACGGGAGAGAGACTTCCTGAAAACTATCCTGCATCGCATCTATGGAAAATTTCTGGGCTTGCGTGCCTTCATCCGCAAACAAATAAACAACATCTTCTTACGGTAATAATATACACTTCAATAACAAATTCACTAAGCTCAAACCCCCCCCCACCACCACCAGGCACTTGTTGCTGTGGAAACGCACACGTTGAGCAAATGTGGGGTTCCTATCTAAACACGAGTTCATTTCTCGTGGGTTTCCGCATGATATTTTTTTATCAAATGTACAAATGCAGTACTATATCTCTTTATCGAACGTATGGAGTAAGTTCACTGCCACCAAAGGCTTTGGTGTCCTTGGCAACCAGAGGTCACATGACCCGTGGCCACAAAGCTCCGGCGGCCCTTTCAGCCAAGCGGTCGGGAGCATTTGCATCCTCACCATGCCGGGGCGACCGATGCTGAGCTCACAGAGTGCTAGCGTGTTCACACACAGAGTGTGAGCTGAGCGTGTCCGTGCGTTTGTACTGGAGAAGCATGGCGCTGATCTCCAAGGATCTCCATATTTCAATGATTATATATTTCTCTCTCTTTCTCTCCCTCTCTCTCTCTGCATTGTGTGGCCTGCAATCACATTCATGTCTGCGTTGCTGTGCCCACCCTGACCATCTGTTGCAGGGTTGTAAATAGCAGCATGTGTTTGAGGGTTCTGTCATTATGAGTGGGCACAGCAATGCAGAGGCTCCATACTAACCCCCCCCCCCCCGCCTTCCCAAAATAGCCCCTCCCTCGAAGAAACCATCCTCACCCCTCTGTTCAAACCAGTCCCAGACTATTACTACCATTACTGCTCCTAGGGGTGTGTTTTTAATTCTGTCATTCATTCAAATGTTTGTCATTGTGCCATTTCAGAACGTGAGTAAGTGTAGAAGCACTGTGGTTTGGCACTAAGAGAGCATCTACTCCCCAGGTTCATTTACGAGACCGAGCACTTCAACGGAGTGGCCGAGCTCCTGGAGATCCTGGGCAGGTGAGAGCCGTCTGCACCACAAGAGACGTCGCTGTGGCTCTCATCACACCGCACAGACGTCTTCCATGACGTGTCTTTTATATCGCGACTCCCCCTACACTAACACATGACATAGATGCTATATGAAACCAGATGTTTTTACATTTATTATGAGAAAGGGACATTTTTTATTATTATTATTTCAGGGGGAAAAAGGTGTCAGAAGTAAGGCATTACATCAAAATGAACAGCCCCCAAGGCTTTTGTGGTCTTTTGAAATTAAACAAATTGCTCAGATGTACAGCATATACGGTTAGAAGTCACAGAATCAGAGGAAGCTTTGTCGAACCGATGACCTCTGACCCCAGTATTTAACAAATACCTGCTAGGTTTCCTGTTTATAGAAAGTCCAGCTTACCACTCGTACTATTGATACTGAGATGTCTCTCCTGTTCCTGCCAGTGTAGCTTTCCCTTTGTGTATATCTGTTCTGTAAACGGGTAATTTTAGATCAATCGTGTGTTCACGCTTTCCACTAATGAATCATTAATTATTAATTTCCATCTCAATAATTCATTAATATGGACTATTAATTATTCATATCTTGTTAGTTATAGAAATGCCATTGGCAGACATGGTTGCCACCGACAACCTAGATGGCTACAGAGCAGTGATTATGCCAGGCGTTCCTCAAACCTTTTCCTATTGGCTGTGCTGCGGGCGCAGATGCTAAATCGAGGCTGTTCTCGAGCCGCGTGGAGGGCGTGAGCGCCACGGTGCCAAGGGCCCGTGGTCGGCCCGCCAGTGCCCTGCGTTCCTCTTCCAGGAGTCCAGGGGAACATGCCAGACGGCCAGGGCACGTCCCAGTGGCTCCCGCGTGTCCAATGGCCAGCGTCCGGGCTCTCTGGTGGACGTTTTAAAAATGTTTCTGCTCCGCTGCAGCATCATCAACGGATTTGCTCTGCCACTGAAGGCCGAACACAAGCAGTTTCTGATGAAGGTGCTCATTCCCATGCACACCACCAGGGGGCTGGCCCTGTTCCACGCACAGGTACTGACACACCACACACACACACACACACACACACAGAAGCTTGCACGCTATATACATTTAGCAATTCTGTGGTATGATTTTTAAAAAATTAACATTCAGCTCTGATAGCTCTGACTTTCCAAATCGGTGGTCAGTGTAAGACCCGTAATAAATGAGAGTTCATAAAAGGAGTTAAGCATCTAGACAGTTTGGCATGACTAGGCAGTTTGGCAGCTATTCAGTTTTCCTGTGTGTCTGCACATGCCCCAGGTGAGCATGTTTCTGTGCTGGTCCTATGCAGAGAACAGCAAAAATAACTGAAAAAATAGCAAGGAACAGCAGGGAGACAAGATGTCTGCCTTTTAAAGCCTCCTGTAATTGACTTTATTTCATTCCCCTTTCACACCAGTAAAACCCAACAGGCAAGTAAATCCATTTCAGAAAATTTCACCTTCCAGACAAAGTGCAGCGATTGGCAGATATTGGCTGTGTTTGCAAACATCTGCAGTGTGTGGGTGTAAAGAGAGGGCTGAGTGCAGACACAGACCTCTGCCATGCTTGGGAATCAGGGCCATTCTGAACGGAGGAGACAATCACATTAACTAAGGCGCTGTCCACAAGGGTTATCAGTCTGCCGTCGCTTGGATCCCATGTTTCGACAACAGTGCCATCTAGTGGTTCGTTTGCAGTTTTGGTAAGGAAAGCCTATTTGCTGGTGGGCTGTGCTCAGAATCAGAAATTTAGAGGTGTAAGGACATTTTAGTTAAGGTGGATTCAGGTGAGGGGTTCCTATAGCTCTGTAACGTGAAAGTCTTCTTTCGGGTTTATGTATTATCATATGCATTATAAGTAGATGTAACGGTTATAGCCATAGCTTCTGGAGTACAAGACCCGCGGTCTTAAATAAATCCAGATTATTGTTAGTCAGATGCTGAGAACGTCTCTGGCGGTGTGAAGTTCTTACGTTGTGCTCCTCTTGTGTTTCTCACAGCTGGCGTATTGTGTGGTTCAGTTCCTGGAGAAGGACGCCGCCCTCACAGAGCCGGTAGCCCTCGACTCCCAGCTAACACCCTTCTGGTGTTTCCCAGCCCTGATGACGGAGATCCCTCCCCCGCTCTGCCGCACAAATAGCGATCGGTCAGCTGACCGACCTCGTAAATGAGCCGACGAGTTGGGTCGGCTATGTTGGGTGGGCGGTGAGATCTGCCCTGGGTCACTCCGGGAGTCAAGGCTGGGAAATGCTGCCCTAAAGCCCTTCACTGACACGATTTTCCATACCGATCATAGACCAATTAGTATTCCTGTATGTGTTCCTGCAGGTGGTCCGCGGGCTTCTGAAATTCTGGCCCAAGACCTGCAGCCAGAAAGAGGTAAGAAATATAATGCCAGGATGTCACCTAAACAATCCGACGTCCATCAACAGCACTGGGCCAGTACAGATGTATTAAGCTGGATTTACACGGAGCGATTAATGATACAATTATACCAAAGGTGATGAAACGGGTCGTTTTTTTTTTCATCTTCAGTTTTTGAACGTGTATTCTGGCACAATTCATGGCAGTGGATTTAAAAGATGGCCTGCAATTATGTTCTAGCAGTGTCAGACATTTAGCAGTGTAACCCACGCGCCGTCTACAAATAGTGAAACGAAAATGGAAGCTTGTGGAACGTGAACATTTTGTGGATTTGTGGCAGCAGAGCGAATGTCTTTCTCATGTCTCCTTTTTTGACTAAAATAAGCAGCATAAAGATTACAAAAGCAAAACCATCATTTTCTAGCATTGTGGGTTTATCGCTTGAAAAGCGTTATCGTATAGTCTGACTTTCCATGCACGTTAGATCAGTCTTGTGATGGAACTGGTCAAGATCTCAGCTGCAGTATCTTGTACTGTGTGACATGGAACAAACATAAGATGGCTGGAATCACTCAGTGTAAATCCAGCTTTACTCAACAAGTGCACGTATCCTGTAAGATCAAATTTTACATTTCCCATGTACTGAACTATATTAGGAACAGAAAATGTCAGATAATATTCTTCCTTGTCTATAATTCAGTCACTCATTCAATTGTTTATATGCAACCATTTACATTTTACGGCATTTAGCTGACATGTTTATCAAAGCAAAAAACCTTCCAGTTACTAGCCGAGTACTTTAACCACTGAGCTACTATTGCCCACTTACAGTGTCGGTCCTGGTTCTCTTGCTTAGGTTATGTTTCTAGGTGAAATCGAGGAGATCCTGGATGTTATTGAGCCTACTCAGTTTAAACAGATCCAGGAGCCATTATTCAAACAAATCTCTAAGTGTGTGTCCAGTCCTCATTTTCAGGTACGGTCAAAATCAAACATTTACCCATATTCCCCTATTTTAAAGTTTCTTTTTGCTATTTTAACTCCCAAATGCGTTGCTTACTAATTCTGGTATTGTGCTGGATGCTTCCCTGTTAGACATGAGCTCGATGATTGTTTCAGTTTAAAACAAATCAGAAATCTTTGTTAAGCTAACTTTTTTTCCCCTGTGTAAAAGGCATCAGCCAGTTTCTATACACAGCCTGGAAATATGGAACCTTTTGTCTTTTAAATCTAAGAAGCTCAGTGTACAGGCAAGCATACGAGTTAGTCAGCCCTACAGTCACATGATTTGACCCTCAGTCACAGGAGGCTGCGCAGACGCTAGCTTCACCCTAACGCAGACGGTAGCTTCACCCTAACGCATCATCCTTTAGATCACGTTGCAAGAGAATGACTCTTCCACAGGTAGCAGAACGGTCACTGTACTTCTGGAACAACGAGTACATCCTGAGCCTCATCGAGGAAAACGTAGACAAAATCCTCCCCATCATGTTCGGGAGCTTGTACCGAATCTCCAAGGAGCACTGGAACCAGTACGTATCCCGTGCAGACCAGTCGCGTGTCCTCGGTTTTTTCTCCTCTGAGTTGATATGAACCGACGGGCGGAACAATGTATGACCTGCTTGTTTCTCCTCTCCGTCCTCGATCTCTCGCAGGACCATCGTAGCCCTCGTGTACAACGTGCTGAAAACACTGATGGAGATGAACAGTGTGCTGTTTGACGAGCTTACAGCTTCCTACAAAGCTGACAGGCAACGGTGAGACTCCTCCCTGAGAATACATCTATAAAAACCTTCTACCTCGAAAGTACATATTTACTTTCTGCCTTCCTTGGAAAAAGGTTCTCTCTCTCTCTCTCTCATATATATATATATATATATATATATATATATATATATATATATATATATATATATCCATATATATATATATATATATATATATATATATATTAAAGCCCTGGTCCAGATAATGTTGAATTAAAATAAAAAATGTAAATCTAAACAGTCCTGGAATCTCTAAGCTGGTGATGCTGAGACAGGCTGCTCTGAGAAAGTAAAGAAAAAAATGACAAGAAGTAAGACCTAGTAGTCTTTCTCCGCACTGTTAAACTCCCCTCGCTTTGTCTTGCTGTCGGAACTGGAACGTCTGGATCTCCACATTCAAACCTTCTCACGCTTGCATCCTCAGAGAGATGAAGAAGGAGCAGGAGAGGGAGGACCTGTGGAGGAACCTGGAGGCCCTGGAGCTGCAGGATGTCTCCAACAGCCGCGGCCTCCAGATATCCCACAACAGCAACAACAACAACAACAGTAGCCTCGTGATACCAGAGGAGACGAACACCTCAGCCAACGCCTCCACAGACAGTGTTAACTGCCAGACCTCTACTTCAGATACCAACTGTGCCAAATGACACCGGACCGCTTATTTTTTTCCCCCTTTTTTTCTCCCCCAGTTGAGGAGACCGTAGGGACATTAAAACCTGAAAATATATATCGAACAACTTTATTCTTTTGTTGGCATAAAATAATATATTTCAGCTATGTAAGACTATTTTTGGATGTAAAAATGTGGTGATGTTATCTAGCTGAACGTTTGTTCACTGATCAAAGTTTTAACCTCCCCATGGCTAGGTTCGTGTTTGCAGCTCGGCAGTACAAGAGCATGCTCTTAAAGTCGCACTTTATTTTGATGAGTTCCAGTGATGATGATTCCCACTACCCAAAATTCTGAATGCTGAATTCTGAATGCTGGCTATGTGGAATATTCACCTATCATTTTGCGTCACTGGAATTTGCTACTTTAAGATTAAACATAACGTGGGCGCAGCCCAACATAGTTTAGTTTCAGTCTGGTCTCAGATGGTGTTTGATCATTTTTTGCCTCCGTTTGGGAGTAATCATTTACCCCTGGGGAAAAACCAAGATTTGTGTTCAAATCACAGAAATCCGATTCTTCTGAGGGCATGTCCTCATGGGGGCTGTCACCTCTCAAAGGTCTTTGGTTGAAGAGTCCTTGCCGTATTTCAGTGGGAGGAGTCACAGGAATGGGTGAGGAGACCTTCCGGAACGTTCTCCTTAGCATCTGTATAATCCATTATAGTTTAGGTTGAGGTTAAAAGGCCTAACTACTGTCAAAAAATTTTGCATTTCCGTTCTCATCTGCTCCATGCCACAACTTTAAACGTTAAAAGGGACTGTTCTTTTCCTATATATCCATTCTAGTACAGCTAATACAGTGTCCATGGATCATGCCTTTTGGATGTCTGAGAATCTGAACCACAATGGTGAGCAATAAACTACGATTGATTAATGACGTTGATTTAACTTCGGTTGCATTCAAGTTACATCTCACGAGTAGCTGCTGGTTCCTCTGCTGACTAGCGCGGTCGTGGTTTTAGATGTAGATGTTTTAGAGCATGGTCTTATTTAGTGACGGATTTATCTGTAGATGACTGTGATGAACTCTCCGAGGACCTTCCTGTCACAGGTCTCAACCGATAGTCGGTTTTTATTATTAAAAGCCACGGATTTCCAATGAGCCGTTCGTACTCTAAGAAAGAAAACAAAAAGCCTCCTCGGTAATGGCCAAAATGTGAATCGGCGGAGTCTCTGCAGTGTTTGGTGTGCCCATATTGGGTCGTCTGTGATGGGGTTCCCGCCTTGAGCCCCGAGCTTCCAGAACAGGCTCGAGCCCCTCGTCATCCTGAGGTGGATTATGTGCTTTAGAAGCTGAATGAATGAAATGAATGAATATTGGGTTGTTTTCCATGTCATTCTTGTTTTCGTTGTCCAAAAGCGCCTTTGGCTGGAATACCAAAAAAAGTGAAGCGCTGGTCTCAGCCGTTCGCATTTGGGGTTTGTCGATGCGCAACGTTTTCGAAAAAACATCTGCTATTTCCACTGGCAGTCGAACGTTGATTTGTCAAGCATATTAATGGCGTTTCATTCTAGAACGTTGTGGAATGCATTTTGTATTTGTTTTCCGTTGCAGTTTATGATGCCTAATCTCCGTGGCAAGGATTACACTGGGTGGGAATAAATGCATGTAGTGCAACACACATGCCCTCCTCAATATCCTAAACATGGTGCAAGGAAAGAGGGGGTTTATAATCCCAAAAGAAGTACGTACCATTTGTGCAAACATGGCTGAATATATCAGTTGCTGTGAGTTATCTTCTCTGAGTTTCCATAACAGGGTCTGAGCCAAGACTACCGTTTCAGTTTTTTTCAATATTGGGCATTACTCAGCAATTAAGTTCAGTTACCCTGTGCACAGATATGAACACGCCGGCTTTACTGTTTGGTTTCAAGGGTGGCGGGTTTAAGACCATGCTTTTGTATGCAGAACATCTAAATCTGGTATCCTGGGTTTTTTTTTTTTTTTTTTTTTTTTTTTTTTTTTTTTTTTTTAATATATATATATAAGCCTTTAATATACTGCAGGTCTGTTATGTTGTTTGGGGGGGGGGTGGCATTCTGACTTGAATATTTCTGATTATGCTACACTTAGAAACTTGAAGCTTCTCGGATGTAGTGTGTGTGTGTGTGTTTAGTTGAATGTAGAGTGTGTTTTCTGTATGATGTGCTTTTCACCCAGTCGCCACCACTGCAGGGTGGAGCTCGGCCGTCGACACGCCGCTGAGGTGCCACGCAGGCTCCAGCGCCACAGGTGTAGTGATTCATGCTTTTACTGCAGCTATTTGAAAGGAGGTGGCCAAGTTAAAATGGCAACCTACGAACGAGGATCACCTGCTAACTGTAGTAATGCAGTCTGCAGTATTAGCACACTGAAGTGTGTGTGTGAGGGGGAGGAGGGGTTGGGATGTATTGAATTAGGGTGAGTTGTTGTTTCTATGAAAAAGAAACTGTTGCAGGCAGGTGGAAAGTGAGAGCCATATGTTTTCAATGTATTTTAAGGAATTGAGAGAAATCAATCAGGGTTGATTGGACCAGTCCAGGTCTGTAGGTTAACTGGTGTGTAACCCGGTAACCATGTGGGGTTTAAGCAGTGGGGTTTTGTGCTTCAAGGTAAATATTTTTGTTGTTGCTGTAGTCTCTTGTTGCATTTCGCCGATACTTTGTCAGAGTACCATTCCTGTCTATGTGAAATCTAGTTGTGTGAAGAACCTTAACAACTTTGAATACCACTGAAATAAAGTCAACCTTTATGTTTCTACAACCAGTCCCAGGAATGGCTTTCATTTATTAAAAATAAATAAATAAACAAATAAAAGGTCTTCTGAATTTAGTTTCATATGTGAGCCCAGTTAAGAGTTGACAAAAGATTTATCGATAATGTTTTTGTTTTCACCATTTACCTTTACTAATAGTAACCCAAACCAATTAATCTAGAGATTTAACACTTCACTATTAAATTACAAACTTTGTGGTAAATTTTCTCAATTCAGTATTAGTGAGGACTTTGAGAGCATGGAACCTGTTGAGCGGTGTGGTAACCCCTGCTGTTGTACACTGAGGGAAAGATTGTTCTTCACTACTGCAGAAAGTGGGATGGGAGACCTCAATTAGGCCCCTGTTGGACATTAATGCGTGAACAGAGCTCCATGGCCTGTTATTAGCCAGTCTCTTCCATCCTGTGGTAGTCCAAGGGTGTCCTGTGTACAACGTGGTCATATAAGAAGGGTGTCTGTGTGCAACATGGTAATATAACTGCACGAGGTTTAGCTGGAATGCTGTGGGGGTCTCATGGACTAGACCCCCTGCCAGTGCTTTACCATGTATGCTATTCACGAGTGTAGGTACGCCTGTCACTTTTCTCTAAGAATAAACATCCAGTTCCTGTACTAAATTAAACTGAAATGACACGATTTAAAGTCGTTGCCCCTGTCTCCAGTGGAATTCGGGGTGGGGTTGGGGGTTCTCAATTTGACAGACTGCAGCATCCACTTCTTTTAAAAAAAAACAAAAAAAACCAGGGTGGATAACTTTTTTAGGTTTTTTAAATTAGTTTAGGTTTCAGGTCTGGTTAAAGCTCTGCTGCAATTCTTTGAAAAACATCAGCCACTATCACTTTTCACCTTTCAGACCTACACCTAGAACTGAGTAATGAGGAATGTAGGCATGAATCTGAGCTCATGTCCAGCATTAGTTATGTAATCATACTCTGACTACCACAACATTAAAACACCCAGTCAACATTGTAGAGGTGGAGTGGAGGCGGTTTGGGGTTTTGTCAGATTTAGAAGGTAGATGCCATCATAACTATCAAAACTCTGTGATGCATCTCTACAAATTAGTTTTCTCTAGAGGGTTATTTAAAAGCTGTTTACAGTGCACAAAATGGTTTTGAACTAGGCTCAAAGTGTGTATTAATGGTTCTTCAATGCTCGAAATGGAAAGCAT
The DNA here is from genome assembly GCA_020368025.1 of Brachyhypopomus occidentalis. Lineage (NCBI taxonomy): Eukaryota > Metazoa > Chordata > Actinopteri > Gymnotiformes > Hypopomidae > Brachyhypopomus > Brachyhypopomus occidentalis. The sequence goes on along the minus strand of JAGXOD010000021.1, from coordinate 7,326,233 downwards.
GAGAAATGTGAGATTGTGAAATTACAAAACTGCAGAAATGTGTATGTGTCTGAATCTCAGTCTTAACCAAAGAAATATGAGAAATATTTGAAGATGACCATAAGTCAGCAGATATCACAAGCTAGAAAGAAGACGGGCTTACAAAGACAGGCTTACAAATAAACAGGCTTATAAACAAACAGATTTAAAAACAAATAACAAAGTACAGTGATTCACTCAACTGAAAATATTGTTGGAACATGTCCTGCCTAGTGTCAACACTTCTGAATGACCCCTTGAACATGCATACACTTATCGGCCACTTTATTAGGTACACCTGTCCAACTGTACATTAACGCAAATGTCGAATCAGCAAATCACATGGCAGCAACTCAATGCATTTAGGCATGTTGACATGACCAAGACGATCTGCTGCAGTTCAAACCGAGCATCAGAATGGGGAAGAAAGGTGATTTAAGAGACTTTGAACGTGGCATGGTTATTGGTGGCAGTATTTCAAAAACTGCTGATCATCTGGGATTTTCATGCACAACCATAGGGTTTACAAAAAATGGCCGCTGAGTGTACATCACTGAGACAAAAACCCACAGCCAAATGTCTGCACTCATCATCATCCTCATCTTCATCGTGAGCACATGCATCCAGAGAATGACAACCTGCTATTCCTCCAATATCAGACAGGTAATTCACACACATTTAGCATTTATGTCAAGATTATTTTTGTCAGGCCATCGGCTGTGTTGTGCACTGGTCCTGCATCTGTGCTTCATGGGTTCAGAGCTTTTTCAAGGTTTGCTCCACACCTTTGGAACTCTCTGACCTCATATGCCTTGCAGACTCTCTCTTGCTCCATATTCAACTCCAGTCTTAAAATATACAGTATTTTACCCTAGTCTGTTTCCCCAAGACAAATCTGTCCCTGACTTTCCACTATCTTCTCTATATGTCTTATTTTATGTTGCTAACTCCTGTATTATTGTCTTTTGACTGTTTTTATGATCTGTACTCTGTGTACTGTATATTTGTAATTATAAGCCTCCATGGCTTTTAGAAGAGTACTACATAAGTGTTGTGTCCAAGTGTTATGATTTAAAAACATTTTATTATCTGTGTATTTCTAGAATCTTATTTTAGTGCCTTAAATCGTTACAATTTGATGAACTGTTACGAACTTGGGAGACACAACAACAACAACAAAAAAACCCAGCCAGAAATGTCTATGGAGTAATGCAGAAATATGTATTTGTGTAATATATGTTGTATTATTTTATTTTTTTTCTTTACAGTTTAATTTATCTCCAGGTGTGTGGTGCCTGCAAATAATTATGCTTAGCAATTAGATTTTAAACAAAAATCTTTAAAAAAAATTTATCTTGTCCTTTGGACTGATGTTCGAATACTTGCATTTCTACCATTTGGTAAAACTCAGTTTACCATTTTATAAGTGAATCCATAAACTGCAGAAATGTGAGGATATGCAGGGTCTGCCGCAACACGTCGTAGTTTCCTTCGTTGTTTCTCTTGTAGTTTCTCTTGCAGTTCCACCTGCTCCTGTTATGATGCCTCCAACCAGCATCACTATCCCAGCGCATCTGCAGATCCTGCCTTGAAACGCGCCTGCCAGGTCTGGTCTCCAGTGCTCTGCTGGGGCCGCAACCTCGGAGGACGGAGGACGGAGGAGTGTCCACGGCGGGCTGGGCCAGACCCAGGTCGAGAGGAACCCTCTGTGCTCTCTTGCTTTTGTCCTCCTCGGGTCCCCATTGTTCCTTGCGTAGTTCGAGACTGGGGCGGGGAGAGCGGGGTGTTTTTCAAGCGTTTGTCCGCCGTGGTGCCGAGTTGCTGTGCATCGTTGCGGTCAGGCGCTGGCAGCACGCACCGTGGGGCGTTACGCTGGTTTGTTGCGATGAGGAGGCGAAGTTGTGATGATGCCGCCGTCCCGGTACGACCAGTGAGTAGTTTTGAAACATCGTTTTTTTAAAAAAAGAGGAGATTCAGAAATAATGTCTGCCTTAGAAATTTCAGCCAGTTTGCATGAAGTTGGATTTGTGTTGGGAACTTGAAGTAGATTTAAGAGATTTAACGTGAGCTGTGGTCTGATTATCTCAGACTTAAATTAGAAAACATGGTTTTTTTTCTAGTATTCTTAAAATGGCCAGCCATGTGACTTTGGGACAGAGGACTGAATGATTTATGTAACTGCAGTAACCTGCCTAGCAAAACCTATAGCTGTTTTATAAAACCTTTTTTTATATTGTACGCCATTATTTATTGTTAATTATCTATGTTTGGTGTTATCCGAAATGTATAACTTTTGTTAATATACATATATTTTTTGTGGCCCTTCTAAAGTCAAACTATGTGCTAATTATTCTGATAGACCGTGTTAAACACTGTGTGCTTAGGGGAAGCGTCTTGCTTACCCCAACCTATGGTGAAGAACGGCCCTCCTGTTCCACATATTTAGACTCAAAGCAGGAGTCCTATGAATTAATAACGATGCCCTTGTCAAGAAATGTCACTGCATTCAGACATGAGGTGCAGTGCCACATCATTTGTGCCCACACAAGACAGACTGTCACACCATCAACAGCTTCGGTTACTGCCGGCCTGCCTACACACGTCACACTCTTGTGCGGCTACATTCGAGCCCCCTGTGGCTGACATTAACATGAGCTGTGAGGACGCAGGCAGTTTGAGTGACACTGCTGTGTCTCGGGGACGGCCGCAGTCCGTTTTCAGACAAAATGTGGAATGGCTCACTAATTAAGAGAAACCATGGGTGGCCAAATGTGTCTGCTAAGTGCTTCGTACAATCTTACTTCATCATCGCTAATTCATTGACTTTCAGTTCACTTAATGGAGCAGCGGATGTGTTGCTGCAGAACTCCTAGTGTTTGGAGTGTTCACTCCTAGGTGTGTAATTACCTAGCAACCAAATACACCGCCTGGAGCTCACCTGCTAGAGCAGGCGCAGTGCTAACAAACAGCAGGGTCAGGGGTTCAGTTACCAGGGCACCATGTTGTCAATGTGTCAAACTAATAAATATGCAAGTTGCTTAGGAGAAGAGCATTTGCCATGTGTTGCAACTCTAAGCAGAGGCAGTGAAGCAGAGAGAACAGTTATTCTGATACAAACACCATTAAACTATTGTATAAAACCATGGTTCTTTATCACTGGATCACATGCCGAATCTCCTGGTAATTTTCCTACTGTTTGGGGTATGAACGGTGCTTCACAGCTCATGCCAATCAACTCACCATCATTTTTACTCTACAACGTAGTATTTACTCCATCCCCTTAGTATAAAAAAAAAATCATTAAAAAAAACATTGTGTTCACATTGATACTAGTGTCACCAAGTGCCACAAATCTTAAGTTCCACACTGGATTCAGGTCCTTTTCATAGGGGAACTGAGAAATCCGCTGGATCACTCAGATCACGCACGTTGTTCAGAAGGAAAAAGAGCATGGCAGGTTGGCTGTTGTCACATCTCTAGACATCTGCTTTGCTGGAAATGCCGTGTGGTGTTTTAAACATGCCTCTCTTCCCCCAATGGGAGGCGCAATTCCACAAGTGATAGCTCTGTTTTCACAGATTGTTACTAAAATAAAGTTAAAGGTGTTCACTTAGAATTCATGGTTGGGATGATACCAACACAGACCTCAGTCACATGACCATGTCACATGTCACATGTAACAGACCTCAGTCACATGACCATGTTCAGTACTAGCATACCAGTACTGGCAGTAGGTCAAACCAGGTTAACATGCTGACCAAGATAAGTGCAGGCGTCCATGAGTCCGACCGGTTTATTTCAATCCATTGTCTGGCTGTTAAGTTACACATTGCTGATGATAAAATTATTATTTAGTCCATATTTGTAGCATCAAAAAGAAGACTTTCTGGAGTGAATGCTAGAAATGAGAGATATTTCTGGTGATGACCTGAATATTGAGCATAGAGTTTGGTGACTTTGTATTGTATTCTTTTGGTCATTGTTCGGACAAACAGAAGGGATTTCTAACATATTAAAAATAATATAGTAATAATATATTGATAATATAAAATAACATGACAATAATATATTAATAAAAATATGAAGAAGATAAGAAGAATTTTGCAGGTAAAGTTGTGATGTGTGACAATGTCACCATGTATAAAAGTACACGTAGGACACACAAAACGTATAAAAGTAAATTACTTGGTAAATTAAATAAATAGTTTGTGATTGTATGCATGAGCCAATGTGGTCAACTGAGACCTACAATGTGAGCCTTTGTGCTAATATGTTGCTTTTGTTAGTGCTCTACTGTTTTGATTTGGGGGGAGTTTTGTTTCTTTGTGTTCGACAGTGCCAGCACGCCAACATCCAAAACTCATACCGTAGAAGTAACTGTATACTGAAGTCTTCACCTCAATTGTACGGAGATATGGACTCAAGTCATTAAACCTCACAAGGAAGGCCCAATTATGAATTAGAAAGCTACATAATTTCTAATTAAACTAAGCCAATAAAAGTATATTTAAAAATATTAATTATAAATACATATCAGAAGATTTTATAGGTTACTGAAGTCTTTAGCACTGTTTGGGTTGCAATGTTCAACAATGGCTGCATTACAGCAGGACTGACGTTACGCCAAAAGTTGAGAAAACTGGTTATAGAACCATATAATGGGCTAGTTTCTCAATTAACTGTCCAACAGAAGCACCTCTGTAGTAGTTAAAGCCCACTGCTGTCAGTTACAATTACTTTTACAGTCAAACAATTTACATATTTTGAATAGACTTTTGGCAAACAGTAAATAAGCCACAAATATCATACATTCTATTAAAAAAGCATTTCCTTTCCTTTCTAGCTTGCTGAAGGCCATTCCAATGACAAAGTATTGTTTTTCATTATGGGTGCTTGAACAAGTGATCATTGTTTTGGTCTGAATGTCCGCCCCAGAATGCAGTGGTGCGGATGAAAGGTTTCCATCAAGGACACATTGTAATTGTGTCTTGCAGCACCGTTTTACATTCAGCAGCTGATTTGCGCTAAGATTAATTTTTTGACACTGACAACGAGATTAATGAGCGCATTTGTCCGATTAGAGACCGAATGCAAATGGACAGTTTAGTTGTTTGGTCAAAAAGCGCTAAAAATAAATCTGCTCTTAGACCAGAAGGGGGCAGTAATGTATGAGAGCGTCAGAAAGGCACTCCGAACATTAGAATACTTAATTCAAATACATTCTCATTGCATGCACTCTGCTTGCTTGCTATCAAGCAATATCCATCCTTGTTTCAAATCTCCCCAGATTTGCTCAGTGACTAAGACTTCAATCTTTTTCAACCTGAAATAATCATTCACAAATAAAGCCTGGCACTCTAAATAAAGCCTGGTATTATTAAATATTCGTCTGAATGGACCAAGCCACACCAAGGGTGGTATTTGGACAGTCAGTGAAAAATAACAAAATACTTTGTATGCAAGAGTGCTCTAATATGTACTAAAACCACATTTTTATACATTGGTACCATAACCATATAGACTTTGACAAGTATAAATACATAATGGCAAATATGAGTTCCACTGATACACAGCTCCTCCGTGGATCACCACCTTATCGTGGTGGAGGGGTTTGCGTGCCCATGTGATCCTAGGAGCTAGGTTGTCGGGGGCAATGCCCCTGGTAGGGTCTCCCATGGCAAATTGGTCCTAGGTGATGGGCCAGACAAAGAGTGGTCCAAATAAAACCCCAATGGAATTTAAAAACAGGACCCAGATACCCTTGCCCGGATCAGGGTTACCGGGGCCTCACCCTGGAGCCAGGCCTGGGGGAGGGGCTCCTCGAGCGCCTGGTGGCCGGGTCTCTACCCATGGGGCCCGGCCGGGTACAGCCCGAAGGGATTACATGGGTTCACTCTCCCATGGGCCCACCACCTGTGGGAGAGGTAGTACTAGGGGTTCGGTGCATTGTGGTTTGGGCGGTGGCCGGGCGGGGGGCCTTGTACCGACCCTCGGTTACTGAAGCTGGCTCTTGGGACATGGAACGTAACCAGCCTGAGCTGGTGTGTGAGGCTGAGAGATACCAACTAGATATAGTTGGGCTCACCTCCACACACAGTTTGGGTTCTGGAACCAATCCTCTCGAGAGGGCTGGACTTTATTCTTTTCTGGAGTTGCCCAGGGTGAAAGGCGGAGGGCTGGAGTGGGCTTACTCATAGCTCCCCGGCTCGCTGCCTGTGTGTTGGGGTTTTCCCCCAGTAGATAAGAGGGTTGCTTCCCTGCGCCTTAGGGTCGGGGAAAGGGCTCTGACTGTTGTTTGTGCTTATGCACCGAATGGCAGTTCTGAGTACCCGGCCTTCTTGGAGTCCTTGGAGGGGGTACTGGAAGGCGCCCCTTCTGGGGATTCCATTGTTCTGCTGGGGGACTTCAATGCTCACGTGGGCAATGACAGTAGGACCTGGAAGGGCGTGATTGGGAGGAACGGCCTCTCCGATCTGAACCCGAGTGGTGTTCTGTTATTGGACTTCTGTGCTCGTCACGGTTTGTCCATAACGAACACCATGTTTGAGCACAGAGGTGTCCATAAGTGCACATGGCACCAGGACACCTTTTAGGTCGCAGTTCAATGATCGATTTTGTAATCGTATCGTCGTCGAACTTGCGACCGTGTGTCTTGGACACTCGGGTAAAGAGAGGAGCTGAGCTGTCAACCGATCACCACCTAGTGGTGAGTTGGATCAGATGGCGGGCGAGGATGCCGGACAGACCTGGCAGACCCAAACGTACTGTGAGGGTTTGCTGAGAACGTCTGGCAGAGGAACCTGTCAGAAAGGTCTTTAACTCCCACATCCGACAAAGCTTTGACCGCATCCCGAGGGAGGCCGGAAACATTGAGTCTGAGTGGGCTTGGTTCCGTGCTTCTATTGTCAATGCAGCAGATCGGAGCTGTGGCCGCAAGGTTGTCGGTGCCTGTCGTGGCGGCAATCCCAGAACCCGGTGGTGGACACCTCGGGTAAGGGAGGCCGTCATGCTGAAGAAAGAGTCCTATCGGGCCTGGTTGGCCCGTGGGACTTTGGAGGCAGCAGACAGGTACAGGGGGCCAAGCGGATCGTGGCTTTGACTGTCGCAGAGGCAAAAACTTCGGGTGTGGGAAGAGTTTGGTGAGACCATGGAAAGTGACTTTCGATCGGCTCCGAGGAGGTTCTGGCAAACCGTCAGGCAACTCAGGAGGGGAAAGCGGTTCCCGACCAACACTGTATACAGTGAGGCTGGGGATCTGCTGACCTCGACTGGGGATGTCATTAGGCGGTGGAAGGAATACTTCGAGGATCTTCTCAATCCCACCACCACGTCTTCCATAGAGGAAGCAGAACCAGAGGACTCGGACGGGGTTTGCCCATCACTAGGGCTGAGGTGACCAGGGTAGTTGTGAAACTCCTTGGTGCCAAGGCACCGGGGTGGATGAGATCCGTCCTGAGTTCCTTAAGGCTCTGGATGTTGTGGGACTGTCTTGGTTGACACGTCTTTGCAACATCGCGTGTACATCGGGGGCAGTGCCTCTGGATTGGCAAACCGGGGTGGTGGTTCCCCTTTTTAGGAGACCGGAGAGTGTGCTCCAACTATCGGGGGATCACACTTCTCAGCCTTCCCGGTAAGGTCTATGCAGGGGTTCTGGAGAAGAGAGTGCGCTCGATAGTCGAATCTTACAAGAGGAACAATGTGGGTTCCGTCCCTGGTCGTGGAACACTGGACCAACTTTTCACCCTTGCGAGGGTCCTAGAGGGTGCATGGGAGTTTGCCCAACCAGTCCACATGTGCTTTGTGGATTTGGAAAAGGCATTCGACCGTGTCCCTCGGGGATTCCTCTGGGGGGCCCGTTGCTACGGGCTATCCAGTCCCTGTACAAACGGAGCAGGAGTTTGGTTCGCATGGCCGGCAGTAAGTCAGACTGGTTTCCGGTGGGAGTTGGACTCCGCCAAGGCTGCCCTTTGTCACCGATTCTGTTCATAACTTTTATGGACAGAATTTCTCGGCGTAGCCAAGTGGTGGAGGGGGTTCGGTTTGGTGGCCTCAGGATTCCACGCCTTCTCTTTGCAGATGATGTGGTCCTGTTGGCATCATCGGGCCGAGACCTACAGCTCTCGCTGGATCAGTTTGCAGCCGAAAAGCGAGATGGCTGGGATGAGAATCAGCACCTCTAAAACTGAGACCATGGTACTCAGTCGGACAAGGGTGGAGTGCCCTCTCTGGGTCGGGAGTGAGTCCTTGCCTCAAGTGGAGGAGTTTAAGTATCTCGGGTTCTTGTTCACGAGTGAGGGAAGGATGGAACGAGAGATTGACAGGCGGATTGGTGCTGCGGCTGCAGTATTGCGGTCGCTGTACCGGACCGTTGGGGTGAAGAGAGAGCTGAGCCGAAAGGCAAAGCTCTCAATTTACTGGTCAATCTACGTTCCGACTCTTACCTATGGTCACGAGCTTTGGGTAGTGACCGAAAGAATGAGATCGCGAATACAAGCGGCCGAAATGAGTTTTCTTCGCAGGGTGTCTGGGCTCTCCCTTAGAGATAAGGTACGGAGCACAGTCATCCGGGAGGGGCTCGGAGTAGAGTCGCTGCTCCTCCACGTAGAGAGGAGCCAGCTGAGGTGGTTCGGGCATCTGGTTCGGATGCCACCTGGGCGCCTGCCTAGGGAGGCGCTCTGGGCATGTCCAACTGGGAGGAGACCCCTGGGAAGACCCAGGACACGCTGGAGAGATTATATCTCTCGGCTGTCCTGGGAACGCCTTGGTATCCCCCCAGAAGAGCTGGAAGAGGTGGCTGGGGAGAGGGAAACCTGGGCCTCTTTGCTTAGGCTACTGCCCCCGCGACCCGGACCCGGATAAGCGGAAGAAAATGGATGGATGGATGGATGATACACAGTTACTGTGAAACACACGAATGCACAGTAATGAAAAGTAATAAACAGTAGTGAACAGTAGTGAACTTTCAGAGGGACTGTCCCCTCCTCCTTCCTCAGTACAGTTGCAGTGAAGCACATAATGCCCAATCGTTCACTTCCCCTGTATGCAGATTTAGCAGATTTTTTTCATATTATTATGCATTTTAATGGCTGCACTATAAAGGTTTTGAACCTGGGTCTTCCTGGTGACAATCTGTCTACCAGACCACAAGCCCTCTTCTACAGCTGCAGAAGCATTTTGCGCTTCTGAGTTTCCCACGCACTGCCCACTCCGTCGGGGGGTGACGGTCTCCGTTGAACTGTCCCCTCCTTTGTAGAGCACTGCTCACCACTTCACACCTGGCACTTCCAGCGAGAAACGACAGGTTCTCCCGTCTTAGTGTCGCCCCTCCCCATTATATGCAGACATTGTGTCAAATGGTTTGGAGTTGATCAATAATTGTCCTGTTACTTTTTTAAGTCCTCTATAAACTCTTCATGAAGAAGTGGAATTACCTGCTGCTTTACAGCACCTGCGCAGTCTGGCCCACAGAAGACAGTCAGCCCCGTCCCTGTTTTTGGCAAAGACCCTCAGTATGGCCTGGACCCCAATAAGGTATGTGTTAATCTCACTATACTAAATGTATGTATTATACTGTAATCCCCATATAACCCTTCACCGGGTGGACATATCTCAGTTTGCTTACAGAGGTGATGAAGAACCTTTGTCTTGAACATCCTGTTTCTCTGGAAACCTTCTCTGAAACCTTATTTTGACATGATATACTGATTAATAGTTATTAATAGTTATATATATATATATATATATATACACACACATACACAGGTCCTTGCAAGTGAATCAGTTCTTTTTCTCAGAGCTTCCTAAATTCATTGCTGCCATAGCAGCAACAATTCATAATACAAACAGATGTGTCATTATTGCAGTGTGTGGGTTAACGTAAGATTGCCTTGCTGCTTCATCAGTGGAGCAAGCCAATGGTAATTTTTTTTAGTTAAAATTGGTTAAAATTGTCCAGCAGAGCATCACCAGATTCAATTCACTCAGTGTACGCTAAGTGTAGCTGTGCTTTCATTCAAAACACTCGTTTTAGTAGTGGCGCATCTGGGGTGCTTAGTGAGGCCTTCATTCCAAAACACACAGAGGCTGATATGATGAGCTGTTTTAAGAGTATGACTGTGACAGTGTATGCTAACCAGCCACAAGCTGAGGAACACACAGAGATCCTTGGCATAACTGTCGTTGGGATCGTCAATACGTGTGTTAAAATCACCAGCAATTACAAAACGGTCAAAATCAGTGGAAATATAACAATTGAATTGTCCTTTGTAGGCCTGTGTAACCATGTTTCAGTTAAACGCCTAAGATCAAGCCAATGGGTTATAATAAAATAACGTCTTCTCTGTTTCTGATTAGCAATGATGTAATGGGAGGGGTCAGGGGGACGCTGGCTCTAAGCTTATCTGGAAAATGTGCTAGCTACTGACATCTCTGTGGCACCAGGCTGCACTGTTGAAGAATACCAGCGTGGAGCACTGTTTGATACTGGGGGTCTCTTCCTCCACTACAGCAGATGATGGTGGGTGGAGCTCCTGCTGTCTGCAGAGTAGAGAGTGACGCTGCCTTTCCGGTGGTTGAAGAGGTTTTTTTTTTCTTTGAAATGCTACATGCAGGTGTTAGAGGAGCTTGTTGGTTGTTAGGAGAAGGTCTTGTGGGGGAGGGGTGATAGAGGTGATGAGGGTGGATGAGGGTGGAGGAGGAGCTTTGCTGATTTTACACTGCAGGTGAGGGCTGGCTGATGGGTAAAGCGACGGCCTCGTGTCGGCTGATACCAGCTTCTCCACTGTTGCTGGGCGATTTAGGTGAGGTGGGGGTGGGGGGTGGGGTCCTCACAGGATTGTGGCATCCCGCAGTAGCTGATAAACTTGGTCATCATCGTGACTGTCATCTGTGGTCTGTGGCTTTATCAGGGCACAAAGGGTGTAGATGATGTGACTGGAGCAATAACACCCTCTGATATAAGGGCAGATAAGGGCACCCTCTGATACAAGGTCATTGGGGATTTGTGCCGATGCATCTCCACCAGTGAGGATGGATGAGTCATGAACTGAGAGAACCACATTTCTCTGTGGTGGTTTTGACACCCTTCTGTTGGTGTTGTCCATCTCGCTTAAAACATTCTCTTCCCCAGAACAGGTTAAAGTTGTCAATAAAGTTCAGCCTATTTGAGCTGCAGCTTATGTAGCCAAGGGTTTCATCTGAATGGCCTCGAGAATGTATTCATTCTCCATGCTGGCAGTAGACCACTGACAAATGATGGCATGTTGAACTTGCTAATTGTATTGAAGAGATTATTGAAGTTCCTTTTAAAATAGCTTAGCTTTCTTGTGTCATTCTTGCCAACATGCTCAGTAATCTGCGTGATAAGCTTTTCAACTCGGTGATGTGGGGCTGACATCAAACTATGAGTTTCTGGTTTTTCTCTCCATTGCCAGAGACAACCGCAAGGAGGAGTCTGTCTGTCGTGCCCCTGAGCTGGAGCCCTGTGGCTCTACTGTGTGGCTCTGCTGGGGCAGTGTGGCTCTACTGGAGCAGTGTGGCTCTGCTGGGGCAGTGTGGCTCTGTTAGGGCAGTGTGGCTCTGCTGGGGCAGTGTGGCTCTACTGGGGGGCTGAGGACGATTGGCCCTTATTGTTTTTTCCGTGCTATTTTCAGATATCCGCACTGAGGACTTGCAGTGGTTCAAATCTGCAAATGATGTGATCTTTTGTGCTGTATTAGCCTTATTGTTGGCATTAGAGGAAGCTGAATGTGTGATCCCGGTGGGGGTGGAAGACAAGACTCCATCCCTTATCCATTGCTCATGTCTGTTAGCTGCATTCATGATGGTGGCTGTATTCATGATGGTGGCTGAATTCATGATGGTGGCTCCATTCATGCAGTCTTCTGGCCCGACTCCTTCTGCTCTGTTAAGCCACAGTCTCCTGTCAGCACTACCATACTAATGACACTCACACAGCATAGGACCGCAAACCCCGATAACAAGCTCCAAAAGTACATTTTCAACACAGTCATTTTCTAAAGAAGATTGTAACAATTTTTGATCACGTGTTCTGAAACCTCAGCCATTTTCAAATCTCTTTCTTTTGGTATCCAATGGGAAACTTTCCTGTTCCTGTATTTGTAGCACTAATCTTGAAAGCACAAAAGTCATGACGAAAGAAGACCACTTTTGGCTTCATCGTGCTGACCTATCTGTCCTATCTATAAATGATGGAATTGGAAACTGTAGCCTGAAAACTGAGAAAAATGCTGATCTAAGCTGAGAAGCACGATAGCTGTAGTTGTCAATAAACAGTAAACCTGAATTCCTTGGAATCCTGTGAATGTGCATTTCAGCAGTGGGGACGTTATTGTTCATTTATAAACAGCCTGGGGATGTCCTTGAGAGAATAAGATCTCATAACTTTCTCACAACCTTATGAAGTATGTTTTTTTACCCCCAAAACACTTGGCCTGTAGCCAGGAAATTATTAAAATTGTTAAAATATGGGTGTTGTTCCAAAGGTGTCATTGGGTTGGTAATAGAAGAAATATAGAGTAAAAAGTAAAAGAGTAAAAGAAAAAAAATAGAGTAAAAGAAAACGTATCACTAAATTAATAATATTAACCGCAATCCCCTGCAATCCACCCATATATCTACTTATGTTATTAAAGGGAGATAAATTATCACTTCACCTGTAACACGGTTTTTGTCATTTTTATTGCATAATAGAAATGCATGTCCAGCACAGCCCTGAAATGTGTGCGTGAGTGTGCATGTGTGTGAATGTGTGAGTGAGCATGCATGTGTGTGAATGTGTGTGTGAGCGTGCATGTATGTTAATGTGTGTGTGTGAGCATGCATGTACTGACAGAGGGTTAAGCCTGCATATCACATAAACCCTGCATTTAGTCTGACCGGTATGATTAGATTTCCCCTTGTAGTCTATAATGTAATCAATACTTTTCTGGGCAGTGTGATACATCAGTACGTGGCAACCATGTGGGTGGTCTGAGGCAGTGTGTCTCTGTAGCTGTGTGTGGATGCTTGTGGATGCTTGTGGATGCCTGTAGGATGTAATCTGTGCAGCTGTGCAGAGCTGTAGTTGGGCACTTTCTCACAACGCTGGCTGCTGTGACAGAAAGCTCGCATGTGCAGCATGACTTTAAAGCATTCATTCTCTCTCCTGTGATGAGGCATAGCAATTTTAACAAAAGCCTAGAGAAAATCCCCATGTCTCTACCAGATTTGAATGAGATCCGTGACAAATGGGCTGGAGGTTGAGGGCATTACAGATGAGAACATAGGGCCCAGCAATACCATGCTTAAATTAACATGTGAAAAACCCTAGAAAAACCCTATTTGAATATTTTTAAATATATACATTGATAACCACTTTAGCTGTACTAGCAATTTAGCTACCTAGTTAGCAAGGTGAGACCCCCTCACAGGAAATCAGTCGGACGGCCGTTCAGTCAGTGAGCGAATACGTCTAGGCGACGTGGCAACCGAAACAGCTTTGGTGATGGGTCTGTGACTCTAACCTGAAGGGAGGAAGACGTGTCCCCTGTGGCGGTGGACCAGTGTGCCTTCGTGCTTGGCCTGTGTGGTGAAGACTCCACGCTGCTTCTGGATGACGCCGCGCAGGTGACGGAGGGCATGAAGACCAGGGAGAGACGTCTCTTTCTCCTCACTGATGTGCTGGCCATTGCTAAGCTCAAGTAAGAGTGCAGGAAACGCACACACACACACACACACAAATATACACGCGGTTGGTAAGAGGTCAGGGAAAGTAGTTAAGGTTTGGTTCGCTGACCAATCAGAGGTCATACAATGATTAGGAGGGACAAAGCAAACGTGAGAGCCTCATGCAGCATCCTTACAGCTATCGCATCAGGTCACAGGTGTTATTCATCGTGGTGGGATTCAGCATGGCGTAAATGTACAGAGCATCAGGCAGATCATCAGGCAGGATGAGTTTAGTGCCAATTAAGAGCAAATGTATAGGCACAGCGTGTATTTAGAATTATTATATTGAGAATTATTTAGATAACTTGACAAACTGGCCAAATATTACACACCTACAGCAACAGTAAGATCCTTTTGCCCTGGATCCTGCACTCTTCCTGTTCACCCAAGAGCATCATTTGTGCGACAAATACATTCCACGACGCTCTGCCCCTTCTCAGCTACAGGAAATGCATGTCTAACCAAAGTGTGCATCATCTGACAGGCCTGTGAGAGTTTAGGTGTTTCCTTTTCAGAATGGCAATCTCAACATGAGAGAGAGAGAGAGAGAGAGAAAGAGAGAGAGAGAGAGAAAGAGAGAGATTCACATTCACACCTCATTTGTCCATTCACTATTTAGTTTGGTGAGTAGCAGAATATGCATACAGAATATGCTCTCCACATCATTCTGTACAGTCATGTGTAGTAGAATCACTAAAGGCCTGTGTTCCTAGGATGCACAACACACACATACATATATAACACCATGGTAGCAGACTGTGTTTAAGAGGACTCTACCTTCATGACCCTTTAGATCCAGTGCAAGTTACAGACTGAAGCACAGAGTCAACCTGGAGGACCTTTGGGTCTGCGGATTCCAAAGTGAGGATGATGTGGATGATGAAGATGGAAATGATGACTTACAGAACACCATTCTTCTGGCCTGGTCCATCTCTCTCTGTCTGGTGTCATTTGGGTGAGTGTAGATGAAGTAGTGTGCAGGATGATTCTCTAAAAGAGACTCCGAAAATGCTTCCACTTACAACATGATAATGCAAGCATAATCATCAAGACTCTAAAAACATTTGTCATTATATTCGGAAATACATGAATTGACTACAACGATACCAAGCTATTTTCAGAAATATAAGCCTTTGACCCAGGTAGGATGATAGAAGAAATGTTTCAAAGGGCTTCATATGAAAACATTTAATTTAGAAATTAATTTAGAGATGTTTGTGAGTTGATCTTAATTGTATTTAAGTGAATGACATCATTCATTTTCAGAAATGTTCCTCAGAAATCCACTCTCTTTGTGTTCTTATATAGTGCACTGAATTGGGTTGGGTCTGTTCAGTCCACAGGCATGCAGTATGTACATGTATATTCTTGTTAAATATGTCTCTGTGTGTAGGTCGTGTTTCTATGTCGGACAGCCTTGATGATTTGACCCGTGCCTGTTTATACGACCCCGAGTTTGGATTGCCCTTTTATAATAAATCTCGCTTCTCTAAGCATTTGTGTCCGCCTCACAACTCTCCGCCGCTCCCGGCGTTACACCCAACCCTGAAATGCTGGTGAACCAACCATTGCAATGAGCCCTTTCACTGCTATTTCTTCCTTTCTCGATTTCAGTGGTCACGCAAATATGATGCCTGCTATTCCTCAATCGCGTTTGAGTCTTGGACGTAATGGCATTGTTATTTTTACGTGCGCTGTCACGTAACGCGCCAATAAAAGGAGAAGTCACCACTTTAACAGGAAGAATGATGCCCAGCTCTGGACTGGTCACATGCTCTCTAACCGCCGTAAAGGGGTATTCCATAGCACACTGAAACACTTGGAGGAAAATCGCTCATGTATAAGAAAGACTGGGGGCTTTTGGCAAAAACCCTTAAGTTAGCCTTGAAATGTCCCAGGCCTAGATCACAGTGTTCATCAATAGCATTCATGTATTCACATTTGCAGGATTAGGTATGAGATGGTCAGTTATAGTATAAAGGAACTGACTGAAACCTTTGTA
Source organism: Brachyhypopomus occidentalis (assembly GCA_020368025.1). Lineage (NCBI taxonomy): Eukaryota > Metazoa > Chordata > Actinopteri > Gymnotiformes > Hypopomidae > Brachyhypopomus > Brachyhypopomus occidentalis. The sequence continues at coordinate 7,310,485 of JAGXOD010000021.1, read as the reverse complement.
ATGACTTTGATTGTTATGTAAAGGACCTCAGATATTTTGGGATTTTCTGCATTTTGGGTGAAAAATAGGTAAAAAATCATCATTTTTATGTGTGGAGGAGTTTGAAACCTATCATGGTGAAGACAATCATGTATACATTGTCCATTTTGTGTTGGTGAAGTTCCAAAGGTATACACACTGGTAGTAACCCACAAACTCACATGCTCTGTCACTGCTGTCACACATGTCCTATTGCCCCAATAACCACCATAAATACCTCAGGTGCTACAGCATCATAGAGGGAGAATTTCCATTTTTTTTAAGCCAAAAAGAGGAAATGGCGGTGTTGCCATGACGCTGCTTCCTGTACCCATGACTTGTTAAAAGAGTGTAGAGCTCTAGTTCATCCACAGATGTGACTTCTACTCTGGCGACGCCTTTTGCAGTCTGTGGACTATTAACTTCAACAATGCTGTTATTTTGCCTGCAGTTTGCCTGAGGTTAAAGAACGCTGGTTAGATACTCTTCAAAGGTGAGAGATTATCTATGTATGTATTATGTACACTTCTTTATAATGATTTCAGTTTCATTCACCTCATTTAGATTAATAATATAATGTATGTAATGTATCAGGGGTACATGTGGGGGAAACATAAATTGATATATACAATAATTATATAGAAGCTGAAACTTTACTTGAATTCCATCACGCCATAAACCATAAAACTTTAAATACAGATCAGCGACAGTTTAAGCTCATAGGAAATAGTGCAGAATTCAATATTGTGTTGTGTGTACGAGAAGCCTCTGTTGTCTTTGGCTACAGTTTCAAATCTGTTCTTACCATTAAATGTCTATTGCTATTTATGCTGTTAATACTGATATTTGAATATTGAATTTGAATTTTGCATGAACTCATGACCATCTTTTTTGTGATTCTGTGTTACCCTTTTAGTTTTATTTGAAACATTCATTAGTCAGTCTCATTTCTACTCATAAGTTCACCGTTATATATTGCTTAGTGATTTTCACAGGATTTTTGTAATTTTTTTAAATCACAGGACATTTTACTGTACATAAATAACTTCTTATTTGAAATTGTATAAGAAATTCCTAAAACAATATAGTATCAGTGTACTCAACACTCCTCCCCCATCATTCGTGGACGGCTACGACGTGGACAGCACTGGACGTACATGTTAAACCATTTTAAAAAGCAACAACTTTACGTATCTTACCAGGACAATCGCAGAGGCAAGGAAAAGGGCAGGCACGAGTTCTCCACCTCCGACTGTCCTCATGAAGGTCTTGACCAACACCACCACAGTACGTTCATTTATTCCTATGAGCAGCCTTCTCAGATCAGTCATGGGGTTCCTGGACTGGTCAGTGCATCTGTCTATGGCTTGTTCAACTGTTAGGTACTCAAGCCTCTCTCATCTTTCGGTTTTTATTCGACTCCTTTAGAACAAAATCCTAAGTGGTGATGGAATGGACTCTGTTATTGAGCTGCATATTCAGGTGAGTGCTGTTTATTTTAAAGACCCCAAAGTCAACTTTGCTCGGTTTTCAGTGTTTGGAATGTTTGTGGCATGTGCACTGCTGTGAACGCGTGTCTGTGATGTACACGTTCAGGAGTCACATGCCATACTATGGTGCCACATGCTTCTCTCACATGCTCACCACCAAATGTTCTTCACGGTCTCCAGGACAACGACAAAGTCCCCGCCCCATCGATGGAGTTGTGTAAGCAGGAACTGCAGGGTGAGCAGCCCATTGGTGAGTTTAAATGAGGCTCTGGATGGCTGGTAACATGTGGTTAGAGAGAGAGAGAGAGAGAGAGAGAAAGTGATAGAGAGAGAGAGAGTTTTGTCATGAAAGCCTATACTATTCTGAAACCATCTAATGAAAAAGTTTACGTTGCAAAAATTATTTACATCACCACTGTATCTGTGTCATGTATTAAGTTATTGACTCCAAAAAACAGCAGCCTGTAGTGACTCAGACTTTGCTCTTGTAGCCTAGGGCAACCTGATTTATGTTTACATCATACGCTCAACAGAACACGGAGGTACCACTTTTGGCCGAAGGAGCCTCTTCTCCTTCAAGCTGAAGAGAAGTTCTACACACACTGGCTTGCCCACCCTGAAAGGAAAGCGTCTGCTGTTTGGTCAGCCTCTCCATGGAGACACCGCCCTCCCAAAACCAATAACGGTATGTCTGGCTTCTTTTTTTTGTAATGTACTTTCTTCTTTCTTTTAGTTCCTCTCCCTTCATTCAAGCAATTTCCTCTGAGTGCCTCTGTGCGCACTCAGAGATCTCCTGACCCACTGGGTGATCTAGATTTGTACCAGATTTGTATCAAGATGGTGCCAAGATAGCTGGGAAATGATCAGATCTCCGAGATTTACTTTTGTGCCTAAAAACATATGTTGATGCCTAGAACTGAAACAGCAACTCGAGTATCACAAGATATGAGATGCTATTGCATACTGGTCCAGGCCTCTGTGAAGTCAGTTTAGATCCTGTCTGCACTGCAGTCGTAACCGAGTTGTGGCTGTACCAAAGATCTAATCAGTGGTAAATGTTCCATTAGATAAGCGTGAGAGGCATGTTGTTTTATCTCCACTTCAGTACAAATACCTTAAAGTTCGATAACAAAAAAACTACCAAAAACAAAACTGATGTCTCTTCTGATGACTCACCACTGCAGCCTATAGCCTACAGCTATCCTTCTCTCTACCAGCACTTTCTCTTTCTTTTTTTCTTATTTTTTTGATTCTCTAAAATGATACACATACATGCGTCTCCTCTCATACATCTTCTCTTCCTTTGTTCTTGTTCTCCAGGAGATTCTTGACCTGCTGTGGAGGAAGGGTCCCAGCACTGAGGGGGTTTTTAGGAAAGCATGTAACAACAAGAACCTCAATGCCCTTCGGGAGCAGTTGGATAGTGGTGCTGAGGTGGACATGGAGGCCCTTCCTGTGGTTCTCCTGGTTGGGCTGTTGAAGGTAAACGTGTTCTCTTTCCCTCCGTTCCACCATCTCTCTCTCTCTCTCTCTCTCTCTCTCTCTCTATCTCTCTCCTTCTTTCTCTCTCTCAAGATGTTTATGTTAGCTTAGCATGAGGAGATGCCTGCAGGTGAATGACTGACTCTCTGGTTTGGTTGTAATGGCAGACGTTCCTGAGGGAACTCCCAGGACGTCTGTTGGTGACTGAGCACTATGGTGAATGGGTGGAGGCAATGGAGAAGGGGGCCATGACGGAGAAGCTCTCTGAGATGAGGAGGTAAAGCTCTTGGCTCTAAGAAATTTGTATTCGGCATGATGCTGTAATGTTGCGCAGTGGGCGGTTGTTATGCTGACACACCCAGAGAGACACACAGACAGTTGAATATGGCATACTTAAGTTTGCTTCAAGAAAGTCCCTAACTTCACTGGCCGTTGTCTCAATGGGGTGGGGCGCACACAAACACACAAACACACGCACACACACAAACAAATACAGTTAAGGAGATGCCACAGCTAAGGAGTTGTGGAAGCTTTTACTCGAAGAAAGTCCCTAACTTCACTTGCTCTAACCTAAAACAAGAATAGCAAGAGGGACTTTCAGTGGACTTTTCTGAGAGGGAGCAAAATGGGGAAGGCTCACACGTCCTTGTCCCACTGTCAAAATGTCACGCCGCCACTTCTGCTTTCTCCCTTTCTCGCTGAACAAAACACGTGGTTTCAAAACAGCAGCCAAAAACAAGACAGAAAGGCACGAGATTGAATATGGTGTCCTTCCTGTTGCTTATCCCGACTGTGTTCAGGACGGCCTACAAGCTCCCGGCAGCCCACAACCTTCTGCTGCAGAACCTGCTCTGTCTGCTTCACCGCATCAGCAAACGATCACAGACCAATAAAATGAACACCAAGAACCTGGCCGTGTGCATCGCCCCCACGCTCCTGCAGCAGCACGGCGAGCATGCCCTGGACGTGAGCGCGGTCGAAAAGGTTAGTCACCTGTGCTCTCGTTCTGACGGGGCTGTTGACATCAAAAGGCCGCCGGAATCGTGCACTTGGTGTGGTTTAGTGATACATGACAGACCACAGTATTTTGGTTCTCAGAAACTGGCACAAGTTTGTTTTTGTTTGCTTGAACCCGCTGTAAGATTTTGTTACATACAAAAACCCTCCAAAATCCATTTATGAATGCTGAAAATGCGGGTTGCGCAAATGTAAAAGTGACACTGATCAGGTGTCTGTTCACAGTCACTCTGGCATGAAATAGTCATGATGGGTATCAGAGCTGTGGGTGAAATACCTGTGAAATATTCAGTGTGAGTCAGTCCAAACCATTTTGAGACATAATGGAGAACAAAAAAACATCTTGTCTTATTTGCTAAAGTCCTTTAAGTAATTATACAGGGTAAATACTTTAAACCCGTTTTATGGTTGACACAGGCATTGGATTGGGGTAAAACATAAAAATGTGCTATGCTATGCCGGTTTGCCATTTCCATCTACTATATACAAGACTCTAGTATTTTACTATCCTGAAGGTCATGCCTCTCTGCATTTCAGGTGACAAGCGTCACCCAGTTCCTCATTGAGAACTGTTGTGAACTCTTTGGAGAAAAGATCCTAACGCTCCTCGGAGACCCAGAAGATGAGGAGTTGGGAGATAACTCAGGTAAAAAAAATACTATATCAGAAAAGCCAAACTCCTGCATTTAAATAGTAAACCACCCTACTCCATTTGGGAGCACACCTGGCGAGCACTATACATTTAAAAAACAATATAGTGTGCTGATAATGTAGTCTTACACTTTGGGATTCCATTGCCATTTTAGTTCATGCACTATATCATATTATCAGATTATCCAAGATGGTGGACACACACCTGAAAATCACTGAAGACTCTGGACATTAAGTTCTTAGACTTATAATCCAAGCAATTATTGTTTGCTAAGGAGTTTCAAACTGATGTCCATATAATCTTTATATAGTGATAGTATGGCAAAAGAATATTTACAATATTCCATGGTTGCAACCAAAAAGGTCATTAGCTGAATTAACTATAACACAACATCCGTTCTCACCTTGTATGTAATTTAATGCAATTCAAATTTTCCACAGATTCCATGCCTTCAAATCAGCATGACTCTGCATACGATAGTCCAGACCCTGACGCAGATGGAGAGGGTGAAGAGGCAACAATGGGACTTCCTCAGGAGGAAGAAGATGATGGTGCTCTGGCCATCAGTCCAATCAGAATAGAGTATTTCCATGTTCCTTCCGGCTCTTCGGACGCCATTTTCGAGACTTACAGCAATACTTTCGACCGCCGCTCTTCTGAGCCCACCATTTTCCCCTCGGTCCCCATGAGGAGTCTCCGAGGCCTGGCACGCAGTCACGACGACTGTTCCTCTAGCAGGGACGAGTACGAGAGTCAGCCGCTGAAGAAACGCAACTCGGACAACACTCTGCTGCACCCGCAGGGGTGTGACAGGAGGAGGTCGCAGCCCTCGCTCCAGAACACACGCCTGATCTCTTCTGCCCCGGTCTCGAAAACCGGCTCGTGCTCCTCCTCCTGCTCGCTGGAGAGCGCCGTCTCCAACGCCTCCGAGAGCTCGCCGTTCGCCAGCTCTCCTCTGCCGTCCCCCACCGCCTCCCGAAAGGGCCCGTCCATGAGGCACTCGTCTACCCTCGTCAAGGCTCGCCCGGACGCCCCCAAGATGTTCAAGAGGGCCCGTAGCCTGGGGAGCTTCTCCATCAACAGGGCGGCCTCGAAGAAAGGCGAGGCGCAGAAAGACGGCGCATTTCCCTGCGAGACACTCCCAGAGGACACCCCGAACGAGGCGGACGCCCTGGACGAGCCTGCCCGCCGCCAGCGTCCCCTCTCTGCCATCGAGGTCTTCAGGCACGTGGACAGTCTCAACTCCCGCCCCCCATCCTACGAGCAGGCTATGCTGTCCGAGGCACTGCCACTCCCTCCGCGGTACCGGCCAATGACGGTGGGCGACGCCCGGGAAATAGGCCGAAAATCCCGCCCCGTCTCCATGAATGAGAGCATCCTAGACACTTGTCCCATTAGCCAGTTCACAAACACGGTTATGTCCTCAACGGACGGGCCAGTCGCACCAGAGTTAGTCCCATTCAGGCAGAGGGCCATGTCAGAGTCGGTGGCTTGCTTCAAGATGGATAAAGTGATCCGCAGGTGCAGTCAGCCTGTGTTCGAGGAGTTCGCCAACGCAAAGGAGTCCTACATCTAACTGCTTTTCATTTCGTTGTGAGAATAGAACTGCACGCTATCACCACCAAGTTGGAATATCTTCTGTGGTGCAGTGTTTTTGGCCCATTTATAAAAGCTATTTAATATGCTAATGTAAATAGTGTTTAAATATCACCAGTGCAAAGCTATGTAAATAGAAAGAAAGATTCAGTCTGAATAGTTTATTCTTTGTTTGCTCTACGAGTCTCTTTCGGCACTTGTATGATAACACTTGTACATTAGAGATGTTTGTGATTTATAAATGTTGCTGTCCCTTCTTCTTTCACTACAATAAACGTGGTTGACTTCAAATTTGCAGTTCTCCTTTAGGAGTGTCAACCCTCCCTTTCCGAGATGTGGATATTGTAATTTTCCACTGCAATTAGGATACAGCAGACAGCAGAGGGGTTGCTCTGTTCACTCCGCATGTATGACATTAAATATGGCCTGAAGCCTGAAGCAAAAGGCACGGACATCACAGTCTGATAAGGCTGCACTTATTTTTTTTAAAGCCAGCCAGGAGCTCAGAGTAAGCATTAACCAAACCCACCACCTCCCCCCAACACACACACACCGCCTCACCCTTCTATCACTACATTAAGTAATGGACCCCGCTGAGCTTCATTCAGAACAAAGTGTTCCTCTATCGAGGTGCAGATAGAGGAAGTCGACTGTGAGCTGGCGGATGGAGTTGGTTTTTCGCTGAATTTGGTCTGTAGCCTTTCCTTTGCCTGCTGAGCATACGCCACCATTTCCTCCTTAGATTAGAGCCCCATTACCGAGAGACAAATTTAGAGGCTTCAGTCAGAAGTAGGTGAAAAAAACAGTATATGCCATTTGTCGTTCTAAATATTTCTGCAGAATGAAAATATAACTAATTACCGTTCTGTGCTAGTTATCTGATTGGCTCTGCAATACAGAGACAGAGCGGGTGTTTCACATGAAGAACATTCTAGTGCCTATTTGTGGTGATGGCAGTGGTTCTTGTTGAGCCATATTCATGGCAGAGTGTTAACTTTCAGTCCTTTGTTAGAGAACGTTACATAATCAAAATCATTCGTATACTGTCTCTCTGTGTTATGTAACACAGTGGAACTTCATCTGCATCGACTGTTAGTTATATAATTAGGAGTGTACAAGGGATTTTTTTTAATAACATCTCTTTTTTTATTGTGATCTAGTGGGACTTCCAAGGTGCGACTTAGCATTTCAAAAATGTCTGACCAAAAGGTCTGTAACTTGTTGCAGGTTCAGATGATCCACTAGTGTAAATGATCCGCTTGTGAGTGACCACATCTAGCACAAGAATCGGACCTGCCTGGGAACATCCTCGCCAGTTTGGCGTTAATGAGCTGTAGTCTATGCACCACTTTGAACTGTAGAAGACAATGTCTAGCACAGATAGATGGGTACCAGGGATTCTGATGTTTGGTTTGGTATTTTACCTGTTGGTCTTTAGTGGTCTTTTGTGTAGATTAACTGGATGAAAAAGCACAGCAGAGAACCTCAGGACAAATGTGACAAAATGCTTTAAAGTAGTGTAGTTGTTGGGTACCTCAGGTCTGTACTTTAACACAGAATGAAAAACAGTAAAAAGCAAAAATAAAAACATTACCAACCAAATTTAGTTTGTATGTGCAATCCACTGATGAAGCATCTTAATAGTGCTGCACCCATTTTCAGAACACTGGGTGCAGTTCAGATGCATTAGATTATAGAACCATGTCCATTCAGTGGCAAGAGATTATAGAACTTCAGTGGCATTCAGTGGCAGGGAATTACAGGACTATAGGCATTCAGTGGCAGGGGATTACAGGACTATAGGCATTCAGTGGCAGGGGATTACAGGACTGTAGGCATTCAGTGGCAGGGGATTACAGGACTATAGGCATTCAGTGGTAGTGCAGGGCTACTGTGCTTTAGAGGCTCCTGCTGGTCTAGAGGCAGCTGTTCACAGTATGGCCCGCAGTGAAAAAAGCATGACCAATACATGAGCAATACCGCCAGAGGTTTGTCACCTTTGTGTCAACATATCACCTCCACACAGTGTTTCCTGTGTTCTATCTATGCCTCTTTTTTTCTTTAACACTCTTTCACTCTTCCCCCCCCCTCTCTCTCTCTGACACACAGGCTGTGTTTTATTCTATAGTGTCTGAACAAGAGGCTTGTGGCTTTCACAATATGTATATGCAGGTTCTGCACTAAATAATCCTTGCACTTCTGAGTGGGTTTTGAAACTTTCTGATGTTACAAGAGAACTCGAGGTCTGATGAAACATCTTAAAACTCAGCAGCACTGGCATTGCAATGGCAACTATATCAGCGCAATAACAACACAGGTGTGTGGTAGCCATGGACAAACTGATACAGTTAAATGTTTCACCGTTAATCAAGCGTTACTAGTTGCCCAGTTCTATATGAATCCTGCCTCATAATTTCTGATTTAAATGGTTATGTTCACAACTGTTTCAGAATACAATAGCTCAAGACGTTTTGACACCTGCTAAGGAGTTTGTAAATGGATGGGACTGTGCAGGTCTGCTGGTGCTGGTGCTGGTGTGGACAATCACCAGTGATGGATCTGTAAGGATGAACATCACTGCTGTGTCCCTGCAACTCTGCAGTCTGAAACCAAACAACATGGCATTTGAAATAAACTGTAGGCTACAAAATGAATCAGACTACAGTGTAATAAATGAACTTGTGTGAGTTGGGGATTAGATGAAAAGATCCATGAATTAAGATTACAGGATATTTGATGTAAAAAGCATTTATTTAAAAAGATATTTTAATATAAATTTTGAATACCTTTACAAAATGTGCACTTTAGTTCATTGCAAACGACTTGAAAAATAACGAAATACATACTTTAAATGCATGTTGATCATCACTTGCATGTAAAGTTCATTCAGAGTATTTCATGTATGATGGGCACACAGCCTGCTGCAGTATTTCTGGCAGGAGTTCTGATTAAGTCTATTAAAAGACAAAAAAAGCTGTACTTGTACCTCATACCCAATGTTCACACTTGAAGGTGTCATGATCTTTTCTTTCACCACATTTATTGTATATTCACTATTATCTATTAGCACTTACCTGTTGCTTGGCTGGGTGTTGGCTACAATATGCTTCCTGTTGTGCATCAGTTGCTACATCTTCACAGAGATGTGCATTGTGCAGGATCATAGCGCAGTGAAATGTGCTTGGAGGAATGCACTACTCACCCAGTTCTGAACCCTGACAGTTCAGTAGTATCGGTCTCCAGTTGGTGGTGTTCGCAGTTATGGTCTTTAGGGGTCGCAGGAGTAAAACGTAATCACAATAGTCAGCTGAAACTGCTTGACTTCCCTTTCTAATCATTGAGTTCAGTTGTTTTGGCCAGACCCACATCCAAGAGGTGAACAAGCCGAATCAAACGGCAAATAGATGCAGATTGGATGTAATGAACAGCTTGGTTCCTTTAAATGAGATCTTGTCATAGGATGGTACCTCTGCCCCCAGTCGGGTTGTAAAATCTCTGTCCTGCTAGACAGCAGGATGTATTGTTCAACGTAAGCACTCAGGAACAGCAACAGCTTAGCCAAGAAAGTGGTGGACCACACACACTCACTGAGTGGGGACACCCACGCACGTGTTACATATCAAAACTGCCCATCCGTCAGTGTCCACTACAGGAGTCTAGATTCCCTCGGGAAGCATCAAGGACTGCATGTCTGAATGCTATTGAAATGGGTTTTTATGGCTGAGTAGTTGCTACACTCGGGCTCTAAGATCACTGTGTGCAAAGGCGTTGGAGAGAGTTGGCAGAGAGCACGGGATCATGGGACTCTGGAGCAGTTGCAAATGTGTCCTCTGTGCTGAGTCATGCTTGTTTGGAATGCACAGTGCAGATAGTAAAGTTTGGTGGGGGAAGGATAATGGTTTAGGGGTACAATCTCGGCCCCTTAGTTCCAGAGAAGGGTAGTGAAAGACATTGCACACAAACATATGCTTCCAGTTTTGTAGCAATAGTTTGGGGAACAGGCCTGCACATACAACATTTTGGCACCGAGCTCATAAATGAGCTTTTCACTGAATGAGCAGAAACACCCACAGACACATCTCACAGCCTTGCCAGAAGAGGCTGCTAGTGGAACCAGATTCATATTAACACCCATATATATTGAATGAGCTGTCCAACCAATTCATAAAGTTGTTACGGTCAGGTGTCCATATGCATTTTGCTATATAGTGTACATCATAATTCCCATTTGGGGATAGTGGACTTAATGTGTTCTTTCGGTAACACAAAAGAACAGTCCGGTAACAGTCCTTCTATCATGTAATGCCCCCTATTGATTACATATAATTGTATTATCACTATGTATCCGTTAATATTAGTTGCTCTAGTGAGTATAAGACATTCATGGGAAAACAGCTAATAATCATGCATCTCTAAGTACACAACAACAAACACAAAGCGTTACAGGAGCCAGATAAGGATCTAATAAGACAATATAACTAATATAACAACAGCTAAATGGAATACAAAATAAAACAATTACCTGGATAAATTCACCATATTTAAAGTAAAAGCAACAAAGTATCTCAGAATGGAGGAAATATGTAGTTCATTGTGTTTTACTACATATGTTTTTTTCTCTTCTGTAAACCAAAAGTAAAAAAATCCATTCTTAACGTATGAAACTTACCCGGACCTAGAGCGGAATACCCCTGATACGGCCTTTGGAAGAATAGGAAGAATGTCGTGGCTCAGATTAAAATTTCTCAGGTTGCAACCGATAATGCCATCTGGTGGCTGTCAGAGATATTTCACATAACCATGCGCACGGAATGTTTTTCAGACCGTTCATACACGGCATATTTTTGTGTTTTGTGTGACTCAACACTCCACACCCTTCGATTGAACCACGATTTAAAGCAGGTCATATTCAACAATAAGAACATTTTCCCTACAATTAGCTTGCACCACTGGTGGTTCTAGGGGTGGGGCCTCAGGTGCATTGGCCCCAGCTGAAATCTGATTGACCCCCTGAAGTTCCCCTGTAGACCAGAGGAAGAGCAGGGAGAGAGAAGACTGTAGACCAGAGGAAGAGAAGGGAGAGAGCAGCAGAAGACTGTAGGCCATAGGAAGAGCAGGGAGAGAGCAGCAGAAGACTGTAGACCAGAGGAAGAGCAGGAAGAGAGCAGCAGAAGACTGTAGGCCATAGGAAGAGCAGGGAGAGAGCAGCAGAAGACTGTAGACCAGAGGAAGAGCAGGAAGAGAGCAGCAGAAGACTGTAGACCAGAGGCTGGTCAAGAGCAGGGCACCTCCAGTACATCACGGCAGAAATAATTTAGGGAGAACAGTTAATGCTGTAATGTATGAAATGTCTGATATTATCTTGTGAAATGGCATATAAGTTGACTAAATTCTTACACCTCATGGTGATAAGATTTACCATAATTTACCATAACATGGCTTTCTTTTTACTTGTTTTGTATATAGCCACATCTACCACAACTCATTGTTATATTTCAAGCTTTCAGATTTAAAAAAATAATAATGTGGTCATATAAACAACATGGTTTCAGCTGAATGCATGCTTGGAGTTTGTGACAGATACGTTTGTTTTAGCCACAAACTGGGACAGGACTCTCTGATATGGAGAACGTCGAGCTGAGTTGTCTTCCACCGGCACCGCTGGGAGAGCTACAGTATCTTTGAACATTTTTTCAAAGGTATTGTTCTGGTCATTGTGACACCAATGAGCAGTGCTTCATGTGAGCACAGCTTTTGAGTCCCAGGTCTGATTAAAAGTCATCTACAAACAACAATGAAAGATGAGCGTTTGAGTCATCTTGGAGTGCTGAGCACCGAGTCCCGATGAGCAAAAGCATTAGACATGAGTGAATCTGTGAGACGGTTCAAATCCTGTCACAAAAAATTAATTATGCTGTTTTAGAAGAGAAAAATGTACAGTAGTCACCCACATGGAAGTTTGTGTATGTTTGTGAGAGAGATATTTTGAACTGACTATATTTGCAAAAAAAGTAAAAAGGATTTAAAAATGAATAAATGCTTTATATTTAATGTAATTGGTTGGCCACTTTGCCATCACACCTGACTTCTATATAAAGGTAGGTTGGAAAGTATTTTGCAGTGTAAATAATGCCAATAAAGCTGAATGAATTGAAATCCTTTCTTTCACCCTTCACGCTATTGAAAGTGATGCGTTTGATGGAACCTTTATTTTGAAATACACGGTGCGATTTCGGCGCAGCCTCACTCCCGAGATTCCTCGCCAAACTTCGTTGCGTGTATCTCCCGCCGTTTGCCGTGACAGGATTGTTGTTGTGTATGTGCACAGCCTCTACCGCCTCTGGTGGACCTCCAGGTTGTGAACATGGTGACTTTTTCAAGAAAATGTGGAGCGTTAGCTAGTTAATTCTACATAGCTGTATGGCGTGGTAATAATGGATGGGGTTGAAGAAAAACCCTTATTACCGTCCGAGCAAGACAGTTCTGTTGAAGTCAAAATATGGTGTTTAAAGCGAGTTGGGAAGAACAGTGGCTGGCTACGTCTTTTCGAAAATTCTGAGGTAACGCTCAAAATGCAGCTAACTAGTTAATGCTAGTTTTCTGTGTGATTGTCCAGATATAGATTTTATAGTAAATTATTATCCGATTTGATTCGTTTAATCGATCTATCTACGTTGTCAATATAGTTGCTAACCGACGATGTAACCGACGTGATGTAAGTTAGCAATATCTAGTTGGCTAGCTAGGTAGATAAGCTAACTAGTTTACTAGTGTTTTGGTATAGCATTCCTCTTAACATGGATAACAAGACTCCTTTAGCCAGGAAAAAGAGCAAATCTAATGTAGGGAAAGTGCTATTAACGTTAAGCGCACATTTAACGTAAGATAATTAGCCAGATAACTAACATGGGTTAATGTTAGTAAACAGCTAAAGCTAGATAGGGTAGCTAACTATAGTAGGTTGTTAGGCTAGCTAGCTTCAATAATTAGCTGCTTTCCTTTTCTATACTATTTTCTGAAATAGGTTACAATTGGTCGTGGACTAAATGTCACACATCAGATTCTGTCAGCGAGTTTTCCGCTGATGATATCCAGAAATCACTGCGTGCTGAAGCAGACAGAGAATGGGCAGTGGACGGTGACCGACAATGAGGTACAGTGCCGTAACTTACGTAGGTCAGGTTATTTTTCTGAAAAAAGGTTTTTTACGGGTTTAGCCACAAATGCACGCTGTAAAGTGCGTAAAAACAGATTGTTTGCTTATATGTTGTTTAGGTGACTGTACTCTTGCCTGTCATGTTCTTCTTGGCGATGTTGCACAGGGTTAGAAAATTTTAATATAGTTATGGACCTTTTCCCCCTACTGTTTCAGAGCATGAATGGAGTTTGGGTGAACGGAACACGGATACCCCCCAGAAAACCTCGTCCTGTACAGCAGGGCGACACCGTAAGGTTTGGGGTTGCTTTAGATGGCAACCAAGTCGGGTTTGAGTATATCCTAGATCACTGCAGTCTCAGCAGAATAAAACATTTCCTGACTAAGACTGTTGGCTCCGAAGCCAGCACCAGTGCCTCCCTCCCAAAGCCCAACCAGGCTAAGCGCAAGTTTGCCACAGATGAAACGGGACTGCTCACTACGCCGGACTCTGGTTCTAAGCTCTATCGCTCCTCTGACGTGGACAAGTCAAGTGCCAGGCCCTGCCCAGAAGCTCCGGCGGAGCACAGTACCGGTCCGACCCCTGGGCCCCCAGATCAGGCCGGAACCACCAGCCCAAATGGCGGTTCCGCCAACCGGGGCGTCAGCCGGCAGCAGCTCGCTGCTTTGCAACGCTACAACAACAACCTGTGGGCATTGAAGGAGCGCATGGGGCAGACCCAGAGGCTGGCGGCGGAACTGCAGGGGTCGGCCAGTCCCAGCCAGCAGCAGAAGATGCTGGCACTTCAGGAGCAGCTGGTGGCGCTCCGGGGCCAGTTGAGCTCACAGCAGGAACAGGCCCTGCAGCGCGTGGACATCCTGGAGAGGTCTGTCTGCGAGGAAGAAAGGAGACTGGAGGTGAGTTTTTTTTTTTTGTTTTTTGTTTCCTGGGAGCATGTGGTCATCGCACCTTATAGCATAAATGCAGACACTCAACCAGAATATCCAGATTAAAAAGTATTCTTATTTTTATATAAGTGGAAAGTTCATTTATTTTAGTTAGTCTCTTGGCATGTAGGTGATTTTTTTGTTTGTGCTTTTATTTTTATTCAGATGCTGATTGAATTTCTATAGTCTTGGGAATGCATTATAAACATTGTTTTTTATTGAAGGTGGAGAATTCCCAGCAGAAAGAAGATGGCTTGAAGAAACAGTTAGAAGAGGCATTAAAGGAGGTAGCAGTAGTTGTGTTTGCTTGCTTGCATGTAGGACATGTATTTCATGTTTAGCAAAAGAGGCCAAAGATATCCTGATTTTGTTTTCTTTAACACCCATGACAGCACCGGAAAGTAATAGATGAGCTCCGACATGCAAAAGAAGGATTTCAGGAGGTTCTTCAAGCCAAAGATAAAGAACTGGAAGTTACCAAGGTAGCCACTCCGCAATGAGTAAACTAACACCGTGTATACATCTTAACCCCTGTATGTTTTTCTTCCCAAGGAATGAATCAAGATGTTCACTGCCTGCTAGTCTTTTAAATCTTTAAAATGAACACATAGTACTTTTGTAAGTCGCTCTGGATAAGAGCGTCTGCTAAATGCCGTAAATGTAAATGTAAATGTAAATCAATGGGTAAAACCTAAAATGTAAAGAAATTGTGATGAGACCGTGGAAGAGGCTGAGTTTTAAAGAACTATCCTGGTCATCGTTTAGCCGTCAACTTTTCCTGAAACGTAAAAATGATTTACATATGTCTGGTGGTGGTGATGATGATGTCTTAAGTTCATTGAGAACATCAGATAAATCCCTGATGGATAAAGGAACTGATGTCGTCCAAGCGCTGTTGTTTGAGCACAAGATTCTGTTTCCTGCAGGAAGAGAAAGAAAAGGCGAAGGCCCAGAAGGAGGAGGTGGTGACGCAGATGACTGAAGTCCTGGAAAACGAATTACAGTGCATCATCTGCTCTGAGCTCTTCATCGAGGTGCAGTAAGGTCATGGTGCACTGCTGCTTTGGGCTGCTTCTCCTGATTTCCCCAGCCAGTTTAGACTCTCTTTCTCCTTTGCCCTGCAGCAGCATCTGATGTGACATTTCAGCTGCTTAACTTGAGCTGAGCCAGGTGTGTCAGAGCACCCTTAACAGTGTATGGTGCAGGAATACCGGTTGTGCCGGTAGTGTCGCACTGCAATAAGAAATTACTCTCTGATGTTCGCACAACTGGAAAATAGTGTAGAAGAGATTGCCTAAATGTTTAAGAAGTTGTAGGCTGTTCATGGTTGTTCGTGTAATGCGGTTATTGGAGTTATTCATGGAATGTCACTCCAAGACAAGACCACACACCCAGGTGTTACACTTCCTTGTGATGAACGTGGATGTCTGGCAAAACTGCAAGTGCTTCTGCCGTGAATGTTTCAGGGTTTTGTCAGAGGTGCTCAGCCAGGAACCAACCTAGAACCTCATCAGGTTCATTCTGTAAGGAGAATGAAGACCCGGCCCTGAAACTTGTTTCAGAGGACGCAGTTGGCTCGGTATTCACTGTAAGAGAAAATGGCCGGCTCTCTACCTCCTCCGCCACAGTACTGTGTGCTGCTCAGACGGATGATTGCATTGAGAGCTTGTAAAACATCTAGCATTCACAGTCCAGAGTTGAGAAGCGTCCAGTAATTTTGCCTGTTTTTTTTTTTTGTCAAATTAAGTTTGGTTTATTTACTGCCTTCCTCATACGCAAGATCGCCTTACGGAAGTGGAAACAAAAGTTTCCGTTTTAAATTTATTTCCTCTTGCGTCCTTAGTTCATGACTAAGCAGGTGTTTTATGAGCCAGGTGCTTAACGGCAGGGCCCGTGGCTCCGCCCCTCTGTGCCCAGGCCGTGACGCTGAGCTGCGCGCACAGCTTCTGTCAGCACTGCATCCGGGACTGGCGGCGGCGGAAGGACGAGTGTCCCATCTGCAGGCAGCCCATCGCGGCGCAGACCCGCTCCCTCGTCTTGGACAACTGCATCGACCGCATGGTGGAGAACCTCAGCGCCGAGATGCGAGAGAGGAGGCAGGCGCTCATCACCGAGAGGAAAGGTGAGAGGTGCGTGCTCACCTGTCCCGTAACCGCCGCACCCGCGTTTGCCTTCGTAGGTAGGCTGCGGACGCGTTTACCGAAGCGGGACTTTTTTTTTTTGATGGCCTCGTTTCAGCCACGCGTGGGACTGGAACATTCGAGAAAGCTCCACAGCCCGTCGTATGCTGTAGTGTCCATATGATCGGCCTGCGCGAAGGGTTTGATGATCGGCTGATGGGTGTGAGAGGGAGTCGAACGTGAAATGAGACAGGGCTGAACTGAGGTGCTGGCCTTGTGGCGAATGACAGCACGCGACTGGTCCTCTAACGGTGATAGACTGAGACCTTTGCATGTGTGTCCGCACAGGTCAGAGAGAAGCTGTAGGAAGGCCAGGCAGCAAGAAGAACCGCACCAGTGACAAGTGACTCCTCATGGAAAGCTTCCTTGTCAACCCCAGACTTTTGTTCTGTATGGACTCCAGCGACTCATTTTTGTGAGATGATGTATAGAATCAAGAACAGTCGTTTCTGGACAAACACATGAATTCTGAAGAATGTAAAAAAAAAACTGTTCTTGTTGATCATTTGTTAGTTTTTTTTTCTCATATGAATAAAGCAGCCATCACTTGTTTTGCACTGAGCTCTTATACTCTTGATAATTACTGAAAGTATATAATGGCCTCCACAGTCATGATTTATCTCTGCTATTGGTGCATAATGCTTCCCCAAACATTCAATTCAGTTATTTCTAACATAATTACATGTGTTTGTGTCTTGAGCTTACCACAAGGGGGCAGCATCATATTAATGGCTTGGTATTTATCATAAAAAAAACATCTTGCACCTGCGTTCACATGATGTGGAAATATTTGACCTTGTGGGTGTAAATGTAAAAGACCTCAGAGGACCTCCCCATGCTAACGTCCAGCTTGCAAGGAAACTATATAACGAAGATGTTTCCTCTACTTTCAGTAGCGTTGAGTAGAATCACTTTGATTGGTAAGACAGAATTTGACTAAACTACACAGATTCATGGAGTCAGAATGGAGGACTGTATAGTAGGTATGCCCTATGTTCGATGAGACTTTGTTGCTGGCCAAATCACAGCTGAGGGTCATTAAATTTGTGATTTCCCCGATCTGGCATGCATTGAGGGCAAACTCACTGTGCTTTCCTAGAACCATTCTCTGCCACTCTCAATTCCCACCTTTTTTGATAACCATGTCAGCAACATTCTGAACCATAACTCCTGTTTTAATGGATTCTTTCAGTAATTGGGCCTCATTTGGACTCGACTATACTATAATGAAAAACCTGGCCTCAGAAATATAGGGCACAGCCTTTGGTGTATATATAGTCCTGCTGTATCAAGATATTTTGCATTTCATACCACATTTTAAAAAAGCCGAAATGTAAATCTTTGCAGTGTTGGTTTAGTATGGTATAAGGATGAAGGCTGTTGTAGAAGTTGCAGGAGAAACAAATGTACATTTGAACAGGTGACAACTGATGAAATTTGCCACTTAGTGAAGTATGACAGTGGCAGCCATTTCACACACCCCCCTGTGCTGCTCACGATAAGACACCACGTGCCACTTCCCATGGAAGGTCAGCACACTGACTTGCTGCAGACCCTTTCTGTCTGAGATATATCCATAGTTTCACAATACAAATTGAGTTCAGTTTAACAATATAATCTTGACTACAAACATCAAATTGCAAAAACACTAGATCCTAGACATCTCACGAGAAATCTGTATTGATGCATAGCTTCACATGTGCTGTAACGTCCAGAGATGCGACGGTTTCAACTCCCAGTTTGTATTTCTAGTTTCATAAGGGTTAAGATGTAAGCAGGCCAGTTGTTTATGTTCATTTAGTGAAAATTATGCAAAGCTCTTTGCATTATGCAAATTAGGTCTTTGTAACAGATCTTTGCAAGCACAAGACTGGTTCTCAGGGAAACTGACTCATAACCTGTGCTTACAGGTATGTTGTAAATGTTTTGTAATAAATGGTCTACAGTACTTTTTATGCGTTTCATTATAAAGCCCCACAGGTTTACAGTCTACGCTACGGGTTTGTGGTCTTTCAGGTGTTTTTTCGGGAAGGTCCCATCAATCATGCTTCATTTGTGATTCAAGATTTGATGAGATTGTAATGAGATTTCCACAATTTTGCATGATCTTTTTTTCCCTTCAGCATGAGACAAATACTTGCAACTCTGCTGCCGAGTGACCTTGGGAATGTCCTTGGGTCTAATTGCACACTGTTAGTGATATTCTGACAACACTTCAGAGTCCTCCTAACCTAACGTTTTCTAATTCTCGGAAAACTCAAATGCAAACCTAGAGAAATGTAAGATGCGAATTTTTTTCGTTGATAAGCCATAACTGTACATAGTAGTCATTAGACTTGCTTCTCCCAGTACCTGAATGTATGTACTTACTTTATGACTAGCTCATCTAGGAAAACATGACACTAATTTAAAGCCTGTTTCAGTGACTCATAGAATAGCCTATGTGAATTGAAACGGTCAATCAGAGATGCAGCTTGAATTTCTAGTAGCCATTTATTAGAAATAATTTAAAATGGTGCGACGGGAAGCTATAACATTATTGTTTATCGAAATGGCTCTTTTGTCGCACATAGACCGATTAAGTGAGACAGAGCTAGAGTTCGCGTGCTTGCACGTTACCATGACAACCGCCAACGCTGGGTACACTGAAGGTAATGTGTTGCTGGTTAAAACGTAATTGCACGTGTATTTCTGGTATTGTTTTAAAACACTATTAGCTATATAAACCACTGAATAACTGAAATATGTACACATGTATGAAGCAATGCATTAATATAACTTGATAATGTTTTGTTAATATAGCTAGCTATCTTATCTAATTTAAGATTAGCTAGGTTAGCTAAATTAAGTTAATTTTGTCTAGGCCCAAGTGAACTATCCGGCTAATTTAACGTAGCCAGCTAGCTAGCGTTAACTAGTTTAGCTGGAAAGATTAGCTCGCTAGCTAACCAGATAATTAGCTAGTTGTATAATCTAGCAGATACTCCAGAGTAGGTTTGTCACATTATTTATGCCTTTTTTCTAAACAGAGACACTTTATTGGAAAAGTCAATAACGTGAATAACAGCCACACGGTTGCAAGCAAATGTGACAGAGATGTATTTGACCAAGGGCAAATATCCAACTGGCTTAAATCAGACAACATCGAAAGCGACAACGGCACACACTCGAAAAACGCGCCGAGTTATAGCCGAAGATCCAGAGTGGTCTCTAGCAGTGGTGCCTTTGCTAGCAAACTTATGTCTTCAGAACATAGTGAAAAATTTTGAAGGTAATATTCTTTCCACTGTTATTGATAAAAAATTGCTACTATATAAAGACATGCCTATGAATACAGTTAAGGCTTATACTGTAAGTCTGGTTCTTTTGGTTCTTAAAATGTTATTAAAAGATTTTGCTTATTTGATACATTCCAGAGAAGCCCATTCTTGACGAGCTTCTTCCTAGCCACAAGGCCTATGTCCTGGAGAAGTTGTCAACGTCTCTACCTCTGAGTGTAACAGCTAACCTGGTCAGTGATGAGGCGTATTGGAAGAGATGCTGTGAGAGCCGCTGGGGGCTGTGCGATGTCTCTGAGTACGGCAACAGCTGGAAACGCATGCTGTTTGAACGTCATCTGGAGAACATCGTCGAACTTTTCATCCCGGACGTAACTGACCCGAAGTCAGTGCTGGAGCTTGTGCCGCAATGTCAAAGCTATGTGAGGCGGTTAAAGATCTCTCAGCTCCTGCCACCTATCAGGGAGCCGCCAAAGTTTGAGGAGGACGACGGCTCAGAATCTGCCAGCGATATAGGTCATGAGGGGCCCTCGATGGATCACTTTGACTTCGGCATTCTGCTGGACAAACTGAGCAACCTGGAGGAACTGCAGTTGGTTTATGGAGTGAATGGGTGTGGCATGAATTTCGAATGGAATCTGTTTGAGTTCACCTTCCGTGACTGTGATTCGCTGGCCAAAGCCTTGAAGTCCTGCAGATCCTTAAAGGTTCATATGGATCATTGTGGATGGGCTTCCTTCCTTCATGTTTACCTGAATAGCATCCGGGCTTGCCTGTTTGACCAATCAAGAGTGCTCCTATCACTAGTTATTTTAAGTAATTAAATGTTAAAACAGTGGAAGGACAACATGACGTTGGCTGGCAAAGTGCTACCAAAAATTAAACTACAGATGCTACAAGGATCCAATACTGTCATGCCTTAAAAGGAAAAATAAAATCCAGTAAGATAGAATATACTCTACTCACATAAAGTTAGGGATATTTGGCTTTCAGGTGAAATCTATGGAAAATGTAAAACATTCATGCTACAGTGATATATTATGAAAGTAAGACATTTAGGTAGAAGCATGCAATGGTGATTTCCGAATCTCAAACAATTTATAGAAACAAAAGCCAACAACAGTGGTCTGTATACCCCACCAAAAATGTCAATGACTCAATAACTTGAGATGTGCATCAATTACAGCTTGACAATGACGTCTCGTGCTGTTCACAAGTCGACTTGTTGTCTGCTGAGGCATGGCATCCCATTCTTCTTGAAGGGCAGTCCTCAGGTCAATGAGGTTCAGGGGTACAGAGTTACGAGCCTCTACACGGGGACTTAACTGATCCCATAGGTTTTCTATGGGATTCAGGTCTGGAGAAAGTGCAGGCCATTCCATTTGCAGGCCAATCCATCCCAGTCTCCAGCAGCCATTCCCTAATAATGCAACCTCGACGAGCTGGAGCATTGTCGTCCATGAAGATGAAATTAGGCCTGTGTTGTTCATGCAGAGGCACAATGAGTGGATTAATGATGAGGAGTAGTATGGGCTTGTCACAAAGTGAAGGGCAGTTCTGTATTGACTAACACACCTGCCCACACTAGCACCACCACCAAAGGCTCATCTGGTGACAACAGTCACTGAGGCTCACTGGTCCCTTGTCAAGTGTAAATGCTTCGTGACCCAGGTACCCTTGCATGTCGTCTAGCACGCAGACCACTCTGATGTAAATGGTTTTGAATGGTCTGATGTGACACCTGGGTGCCTCTCACCTCCCTTAAATGTGCCTGGAGTTGTGTGGCATTCATCACGTGGTTCCGCCGGGCACTGTTCACAATGAGGCGGTCATCGGTGTGGGATGTGGCCAAAGCACGTCCTGCTGATGACACTCTGTGACACTCTAAGCTCAATGGCCACTTCCGTCTGAGAACATTCTGTTTGAAGCCTCGCAGTGGCGAGGTACTGTTGATCAATGGTCTCCAAAATGTGAACAGCATGATGAGGGGGACTGTTTAAATACCAATTCTAATTGAACCAGGAAATGTATTGGTCGATTCATGGATCAAAAGCCTTTTGTGAATTTTGTCATTAAGCTTCTTGTTAGAGAACAGCAAGTTGTGCAAAAAGTACTGAAACATTGAACAGCTGGACATTTGCATTCAAAGGTTTAGAGGTCACGTGAAGTTCACCTGTAAAGGCTATTTAGGTTCATCCTGAAATTTCACCCGAAACCCAAATATCCCTAACTTTACGTGAGTACCATATATTGTAACTAAATAGTTTAGTGTCTTCTTGAAAGGTGAGAATATGAACTAAATGGTATCATGCAGTAAGTAAAATTTGGGAGAAAGGTCACATCTGAAACTCCCAGCCATTTCCTGCTCACTACTTCCTACTTTCTATTCTCCTTGATGTGTTTTCACACCCTGCCGCATCTCCCCCATTCTCCATGGCTCCTGATACTGCACTCTTGAATCTTAAACAAGCAGGTCCTTGGTTAAGTAAAGCTAGCACAGAGCAAAAGCTGTCCTGTGATTTATGTAAACCCCTCCTTTTGAAATGTGGTCAGGCAAAGCAGTGCATTACGTTAAGCCGACGGGCCACTGTATACAGCTGATGTTTGTGGTATCTCTCTTGAACAGGTACTCAGAATCCATCAGAGCAAAGTGGATGATGACAAGTGTCGTGTGCTGGTGAGGTCCTTGCTGGACCACCCGTCACTTCTGGAGCTGGATCTCTCACACAACCTCATAGGGGACAGAGGGGCGAGAGCCATCGGCAAGCTCCTCAGCCGCAGCCGTCTGGAGAGGCTGGTCGTTTGTGACAACCAGATCCGGGGCCCAGGGGCCCAGGCCTTAGGCCACGCCCTGTCTAAGAACCCCTCCCTCATCTCCCTCAATCTGAGACTCAACCGGCTAGGGGATGAGGGCGGGCAGGCCATGGCTCAGGCCCTGCTAAGGAACCAGACCCTGCTGAACCTTCACCTGGGGGCCAATGATATGACGGAGCCCACAGCCACAGCGCTGGCTCATGCTTTAGTGCAGAACTCGACGCTGAGGAACCTTAACCTGGCCTGTAACAGGCTGGGGGTGGTAAGTCTTGCTTTGAGTGCTTGAGCGGGTATAAGACAATAACTTCTTTTGATCAACTCATACCCCAACGTTTTGTCCACATGTTAAGACTTCATCTTAACACCTATGAGCTCAGAACTCCCCTCTTTGGAGAGTCTCAGGTTCTCAAATGCGGACGTGAAAAGATTCCTTCTCGTTGATCCAACAGTAATGCATGCTTAATTATTGATAGAGCTGGCTTGGAAGTGCCCTGACAGGCGGAACAGTGGAGGGCAGATTATGGCTCTCCGAGGGTCTTATCAGCCCCACAGCTTTCACGCTTTGGTCGTCTGGCTCCCCCCCCATCCCCCTATTTCCGCCTGCTCCTAATTCAGAGTGAAATCGTATTAGAATTAATTCCCTTATTCAGGAGAAAAGCTCTGGCTCCATTTGACAAGAAACATTAGACTGATGTTTGGTCGGCACGTTTGAAGAGTGCATAATATGATATGCTTGTTCATCACTGGTGCTCTGACCTTGGAACACTCTGCTGGAGCTCAGAACAAAACACACTTCCTCTTGTCTGGAGTGGTAGCACTGCAGTTAATCCTTGGGCTACGAAACGTACTTTTGTTTTTTTGCTCCAGCTGATCATGTCAGAATTAAGCAGTGGCTAACAGCAAAGCTACCATGAATCAGAACACCAGATCTCACGATCTGTCATGCTCGATGTAAATTATGGACATGTTTACTTACCTGGCAAGGGCCTATTTCCTTTCAGTGGATGTTTATGTTATGGGGAGCAACATAAATTTGCCTGACATGAGTTTTTATTCGCTTGTGTGAGATAACAAGTTTGCTTCTCATCATTGTTTACACCAGTACTGATGTACTGATCAGCCCCAGCAGTTTACATCCTAAATGTTGAGGGTGGGGTTAGCAGTTGCTAGCTTTAAAAGCGGACGTCTTGTTTTCTGTTGCTGCCCTCTAGGATGGTGGGAAGGTTCTGGAGGAGGGGATGTCTCATAACGGCAGCCTGCTGGAGTGCGACATTCGCCTCACCAACATAAGCCTGGAGAACCAGTACTGCATCAGCCAGAGACTGCGCACCAACCAGAGCAGAGCCCACTGCAGACAGACTCCGCAGGACTCCGCCGCGCCCAAGTGAGCTTCACGTGTGCTTCACGTGTGTTGGCGCGTGCATCACGGGCAGATTTCCTTAGAGAGGGAGGGAGTATTAGGATCATTAGATACGTGTATTATGTGCCTGCAAGTGGATGAGGCTTCCATGACCAGGGAATGACTAGGTGAGGGATGGTCAGAAACATAAAGGTGAGTGAGTGAGTTAAAAGTGAGTGAAATTACAAGGGAGAGTGAGATTGAGTGAGGAGTTATGGTGCAGGGCAGGCAGGCCCATGGCTTGAGGCTACACACAGCCCATACAAAGTGAAGCATTTTTTTTCTGGAGGTTCTAAAATTTTATTTTTGCCTTGAATTTGTAATTGTTGATTTTCAAGTAATTAAATCTATTGAGGGTGTGTGTAGTATATATATGAAAAAGTAGATGTATAAATAATAACATTGATTCCATGGGGTTCTAAAGTTTTGGAGACTGATAGGTTTGTTGAACACCTTTGGATTATGGGTTTGTTTCCATTGGCAAGGCATTTGAATTCTAATGGACACATACACACATGCTTATATATCAGAATTTGAGTCTTTATATCTTAAGATTAAAAGAACTGTATACAATGGTTTGTACAGTCTCATGGTGCATACATTATCACAAATCACAAAACTGAGTTTGATCACACCTGAAGTGTGAAAACTGTTGTTGGATCGATTTGGAAAGCTAGTGTGCAAACTGAACAACAGGGTCATCTCAGGACAGCTTATCGACACTTCCTTCAGTAGATTTATCTTCCGAACATCATATTCCAGGCAGAGCTTAGGAGATTTTCACATGCAAGTGAAACCAATACACTTGTTCCATCAGTGAAACGAAAGTGAGCACCTTTCAAGTCAGATTATGCTTTATTGAGTTTTCTTCAACTTTACACGTGTTCAGACTCCAAACTATATACATGCCGCATTCTGAAAAGGCAACATCGTGTTTGCAGGTTCAATGTGTGTCGATCGGGTTCTGTGCACATTTCTTGAAATATCTCACTGACAACAGCAGAACAGATGTATCTACCATCAACTTCACCAGCTATTAACCAGCAATTCTTTATATTCGGTTATTCAGTACGCAGTAGGCAGTGGAATGCTTTTTGAAGTGTTATGGAAGGCCACAACGACAAATTGTGAAATAAATAAATAAACACAATCTTTGACTCATAGTTATTCAGAGTGCCTGATTTCGGTGATGTCTGTTTTTGCTAGACAGTAGTCAATCATGAAATATCCAACAGCATAACCAGTGGCAAAAGATAACATATCTTATCTATGTTTTCATTTCTCAACAATAGGAAAACACCACTTATTTTCTGACACAAGTTTAGGACAACACAGTTGGAAACAAGTTATGGAAAATGTCTGCTGAAGAAGAATTTGAGTGAGGGTGAAGAGGGCAGCAGGAACCTCAGCCCTCACCAGGACTGTCTTCAAGCACCTTTTACATTTACATGGAGGATATATAATTGCCAGTCACGTCATCGTGCTACAGTTAGCTCTAGCGGCCATCTATACTCACCTATGTCACACAGCTCATTTTTAACACATTGCCTATTCCCCTGTTGTCATTATGAGAGCAGAGTGAGCAATGACAAGTTTTTTATGGAGAGAAGTTCCTCCTGCCCAGAACCATGAGGCCTGTGTTCAGCTCAGTGGTACAGCATGTCTAGGTGGTGCTGTTGCTGGGCAAATTAGGCAACCCTTGGGTACACTTATGGAGTCTCAGATGAGGGACATTGAGTGACACTTGTCTTGAATAATATCTCTGCTGCGTTTCCTCCATTACTGTATACATCCCACTTGAACTGTCGTGACCTCCACAAAAATTGCTATATACAAAGTAGTTCACAAAACAGAAAAACAGAGACCTGAGCATCAGTTCATCTGTCACAGCACACGGCTTCTTTCCCGAATGACTTGGTATGGTAATTACAATGCAGCAAGGAAACTCCTTTGAAAAGTACAGTGGTGGCACGGACAGACGCATGACAGCCAAGCATGCATATGTCAGCAGTTCCTCTAACTGTGTATTCAGACGGGTGTAGTGGGTGTCATCTTCAGTCCCTGTCCGCTGTATTATTTACAGGAAGACCAGTGGTATAGTTCAGCCTTGTTGCTATGGATTACCACACCATCAGCAGTGCATGGAGGGATAGATACATCAAGCTTATGTTCAATGGGATTTAGCCTCGAGAAGTCTGGAAAACTGGAAGCGTAGTGTTCCTACTAACCGCGGTGAAAGACAGGTTTCATATTTAACCTGCTGGTGAGCATGGTTCACTGATGCATTTTGTGTAACTGATTATCTCTCACAAGAGGTACCAAACTCTAAAATTCCACAATCATTATGCAAAAACATTCCTGAAAATATTCATTTTAAAACAGCACAACAGCTACGGTGACTGAAGTAAAACTATCAAAAGTACACTAGCTACTTTTCTTACTTTGCTCTGATACAGTGGTCATCACAAAACGACCTGAAATGAAAGGCATTTAAACACTTAAACAAATGGAAGAATTCCCCCTTCTGACTCCGAGAGCCTTGTGTTTGTTCTAGTGGCTTCAAGTAGGGAATGTCTGCACACATACACGAGAGAGCGACACCTTACACTTACACATGCCAAAGACAGTTCTGATACAGAAACAAATTTTAGGCACTTCAAATTACTGTTAAAAAAAACTGGTAGTCACAAGAATTGTTTCATGCTGTTATATAAAAAAACATCAAAACTATACAAGATACATAAAAAGGAAATGTAACTAGTAATAATCGCCGTCACGCAAAGATATGAGAAGATGATGAGATGTATTCTATTTTGACATAAGAATGGCTTCTCTTGTCCTTTGGATTGCATATACTAAATTATTCATACTGACTCAATCACTATAAACAGTTTAGGAAGAAAAAATGTGATGTAAAATTTGCATTTTTGGCAACTGCTATCTAACTCTGTTCCACATCAAATAAGCCCTCCTGGAATGATGTGTGAATCGGAAATCGCAGGAAAACCCCTTCGAAAGTGAGACCGTCCCTTTTCATGGTCTGAGGAGAAATAAAAAAAACACTTTTTTTGTTGCTGCATTGTATGAGAAAGCACAGTAATTCTGAAGGTCTTACTCAGCATGACAGAATATATCATTTCACCTAATCAGCACTGCATAAACTTCAGTCCTGACACTGCACCTTTTTCTGGCACTGTGACAAATGCACATCACTGATCCATAGTTTAGAATAGCTATGTCATAGAGCTGTCATATTGATTGGACAAAGGTCTTCTGATACCTACTTGATACCTATTCCAGATGCATAACCCCTGAAAGATACGGTCCCTATAAAGTTATTAGTTTTAACCAACAGAATTAACATGAAAGCTACAGTTAAAACAGTGTAATTGAGATTCAGGATTTGCATCTTATTACTGCTATTTTACATAATCAAGACCAGAGATAGACAGCAAAAAAGATGTTTGTCTGCAGTGGACAGAATTAGAAGTGTCATTTTTCATCATGCTATAAGAGTATGCTGTTTTCTATTGCCTACAATAATAGAAATGTCAAAGTATTCTGATTAACTGTTGTTTGTTATGCATAATAATTAAATAATTGTATTTGCCTCTGTATCGTGTATTTGTGTAAAGGTTTTTATCCAATATGTTGCGATTAAAACAACATAGTAGTCCCAGGCAAAGCAGCTCTAAGATCCACTCAGCAGTATAAAGGGATAAGCGTCTCATTATTGTTTGTAGTTGGAAGCATCTTTCATTTGGCCCCAAACAAGTTGCCTGAAGTACATTCCTCATTAAGAACACTGACCAGCTAATCAGGAAAGTCCTCTTGCGAGCAACCAGCTCACTAACAAGCCCCCGAGGCTTTGCCAGGCATAAGCCTGGGTCATAAAGACGTCTCCACGCAGGAACCGTTCCGGTGCAGCGAGCGGTGGTCGTGGTTGAGGCAGCCCTCGTTACGGTGCACGATCAGAACGGGGAAGTACAGCGCGTCCTGATAGGCCGGGGGCGAGGGGGGGGCGTCTTCCTGCGCGGGCCTCCCAGCCAGGCAGCGCGTGCTCTCGGTGGGGCAGGCCGTGTCGTTCAGGCTGCCGCTGCGACTCCCCCACAGCAGGCTCCTCCTGGAGCCGTACAGGCGGCCCAGGGAGAAGCGGCTGGCGCTGAAGGCCAGGCGGGGGCTGCTGCCGTTGCACACGCTCAGAGCGCTGCGGGAGAAGATGGACGAGCTGCTGATGGTCCTGTGGCAGCGTTCGCAGCTCTGCCGGTAGCCGGCGCCGCTACCGTGGGGCGAATAGGTGTGGCGGGCCAGGTCCATGAGCACGGCCTCGGAGTAGCTGGGCACCAGCTGCTGGTTGGAGCGGATGTGCCACTCCAGCTCGGTGCTGTCGATGGTGTTGACCCGCGGGATGCGGTGGCAGTAGGGCCGCTCGTCTAGCGGCGTGGCGGGCACATAGTCGAAGCCGAACAGCTTCTCCACGTGGTAGTGGAGGTGAGCCGTGCAGTACTCGCTCAGCACCCGCATGGGCCAGGACAGCGTCAGCGCCGCTGCCCCCCAGAACAGGCCGCGGCGGGCGTACCACGGCGGGCGCTCGGGGTCTGAGAAGGCCACCACGCACTCCCTGAAGTCCACGTTCTTCAGGTGCATGCCCTCACGTGCCTCCATGTAGTCGTCCAGGCCTTCGTTCTCTGTGAAGAACCTCGCCCGCTGGGTGAGGTACGCGTTCTCCGACTCCACGTTGGCGAAGCTGAAGCACTTGGTGAAGCGGAGCTTGGTGACGGGGAAGCCCTCCAGACCGGCCAGCTGCTTGGAGACGTCCTTCACCCCGCAGTTGGCGTAGTCGAACTCGGCCTCCGCCACGTGCATGTTGACGCGCTCGTGGTAGACCTGCGTGGCCGTGTAGGCGTCGCCGTTGCGGTAGCGCGTCACCTGCCTCGTCCGCCGCACGTAGTGGTAGCTGATGGCCTTCCACCAGATGCACGGCGTGGCTTGGCACATCCGCCGCACCCGCTCCGAGACTCCACCTATGTCCACCTTATGCTGCAGCTCGCTGCGGACGTAGCAGTGCCAACACTCCGCCAGGTACACCACGTAGAGCGTGAACAGGAAGGCGGCAGGGATGTAGACGTAGCCGCCCGAGCAGGGGCTCTCGTAACTCATGGACTTGAAGGAGCTGTCGAAGGTTGTGCGGGTCACCTTGGTGAGCTGGCACCAGGCCATGGAGACCACGCAGCCGTACATGAGCAGGGTGAGGAGGAGACATTTCCAGTGCGGCTGGCGGCACAGCGTCTTGCTCAGGGACTGTCTCTGAGGACACTGCTGGGGATGGAAAGAAAGGAAAGAAGGAAGGACGTGAGAGCACCATGGTTATTGGTTTAAGCTTCATTGGTGGCTACCATGGAGGTGTCTTTTCTTTCAGTGCTGGCGAACAGTTTTGCAAAACTTTGTACAGGAAACTGAAAGTGTCAAGATGTAATATTTGAACTGACATTGTTAGATAATCGTTTGGAACAGAAGGGCTAAAATGTTCCTGCAGATGACAGCCTAGCCACCCCAAAAGATCTGCAGAAATTTCGCAGAGAAACTCGAGGCAGGTGCCATCTTGCCTCACCCCAGGGTACACTGAGCCTTCGAGAGAGCAGCAGAATCTTGCCACACACAGGTCACTGAGCTGGCACTGAGCGCAGAGCTGCAGTACACACAACCCAGTGACCATCAAACAGGCTTGAGCACATGGTTTCCCTGCATTTGGGGAAAACGATTGTACGACAACAGCAGTGTAACTACCAAACAATGCGCTGGCTAGTGCTGTTTCAGATAGATAAGGAAGAGGCACGCATGTGTGTGACCATGCTTGGTTCTGACAGCCGATCCCTGGAGATGGACTTTAAGGGTGATGCATTGTGGGGCATGACAAGCCATGGCTCTACTTTGCTCTTTACGTGACAGCAGGCGTTAAATAATTAATGCTCGTCTTTTTCTCCACCGTGTCACATGCTTAACCCCTCCCCCACCCCATCACCACCACCACCACCCTCCAGCTCCACCCTGGCAAAGCTCACAGCAGGAAAGAAAAGGTGAGAAGCATTTGCTGTTTGCAAATGGAAGAGAGTAACTGTGAGAGGCATGATTGCAGCCTGCTCCGGGGCTATGCACATGATCACACATTTGAGACTGGGGAGAGGACTGCAGACTCATGGGCACTCGTGGGTTTTTTTCCTTCAAGAGTCATGCAGTCATATATTGATGGAATAACTGCCTGCAGGTTAATGAATGCATGGTTGACTCTCTGTAATCAAAACTCTTATCTGGTTTCCTTTGTCCGCTTACCTTGCCGATTTGGATAATACTTTAATCTTTGTGCTTTCGTTGAATGGTGTTTTTGTATATATATCCGCATTCTCATTCTCACCTCAGCCCACAGTGTACAAAAAGTCAGGCAGATCCACTGCTGGAGGGACTGCTCTTTTGTTTGGGGAAGTAGAGCACAATTCAAACACAAAGCCAGGACTTTTCATTCTAGTGAATCAAATTGCCATGAGGACACAAGATGGGATCAACACTTGTTGCAACCAGTCAAGCTGGTTTTCTTTCATTTCACATGCGCATGTTCAGAATACAAATTTAACAGAATCTCATGAAGCACTCCGATGTTACTGGTAGTTACAGCCACTTTCTCATTGTAGCTCACAATGAGAAAGTGGCTGTAACTACCAGTAACATCGGAGTGCTTCATGAGATTCTGTTAAATTCTACTTTATCTCTAAATCAAAAATAAAATAAATCTAGGACAATTATGCATGTTTTTCACAGTTTGCCAATGCAGCTCCTATTTATATTTCAAAGAAAAAAGTGAGGCTGTCAGTAAATATATTCATGCATGTAATTAACATAAATCAGTGATGATCATTATTGCATCCGAGAGGTCTTTTACGAAAAAGAGGACAGCAACCAATGCAGAGGACACTGGTACACTACAGTAGTCACATGTGTGGCAAATAAAACTAATTTGTCAGTCACAATGTACAGAACATTGTTACATTTTCATAATTGTAATAAGTTAAGCTAATAAGTTCTAGTACCTATACATTACGTACAGTATGCATTTCAAACATTTTTTATTGACACATACAGTACATCCAGTTTAAACAAAGACTTGATAGTGTTGAAGTTTCTTTAAGACTTCTGAAATTCGTCTCGGAATGCTAGATATCAGCTTCTGGCCAAAATCTAGAGTGATGGCAATCCATTCTTGCCTAATCAGTGCTTGGAGTTGATCAGAGTTTCTAGGTTTTTGTTTGTCCACCCTCTTTTTGAGGACTGGTTCAATGGGATTGAGATCTGGGAAGTTTCCTGGCCATGGACCCACTTGGTCATCACTTTTGCTTTGTGACATGGTGCTCCATCATGCTGGAAAAACCACTGTTCATCTCCAAATTGTTCCTGGACTGTTGCCAGAAGTTGCTCTTGAATCATCTCAGAATCATCTCAGAATGCTTCACTATTGGCAGGCCACAGGTCTCATAGTAGTGCTCACCTCTTTTTCTCCAGACATATCATTTGATTTTTCCAAATACCCTAAACAGTCTGAAGGGGGCGTCATCAGAGAAACAAACTTTGCCCTAGTCATCTGCAGCCCAGTCCCTATACTTGCTGTAAAGTGTCAGTCTGTCCTTGATGCTTTTCTTGGAGAGAAGTGGCTTCTTTGCTGCCCTTCTCAACACCAAGCCATCCTCCAAAAGCCTGCGTCCCACAGTGCGTTCGGACGCACTCACACCTGCCCCCTGCCGTTCCTGAGCCAGCTCTGCACTGGTGCTGACCCGATCTCATGGCTGGATCGTGTTTAGGAGATGGTCCTGACGCTTGCTTGACTTTCTTGGACAGCCTGAAGCCTTCTTCACTGCAACTGAACCACTCTCCTAGAAGTTCTTGATGACTGGATAAAATGGTTGCCTGTGGTGCTATCTCACAAGCATCAATGTCCTTGCCTGTGAAACCCTTTTGATGCAATGCAATGATGACTGGACGCATGGGCATGGTAGTGGGGGGAAAAGTGGACCTGACAACACAGGGCCCAAGTAGGGAGAGGGGCCCATAAAAATCCTGATTTTTTTTGCCATTTATAGGGGTCCACTGACATTGAGAGTGTACAGGGTCCAGAATTTGCTGCTACGCCCCTGACTGGACATCTTTCCTTGGTTAACCATGGTTAACAGGAGAAAACTTAAAAGCACCACTACCCTTTGAAAGCAACCAGTCTGCTCCTCTAATCAGCGTGGCAGAGTGATTTCAGCTGTCTTGTCCTCATTAACCTTTTCTCCTGAGCTAATGAGATAATCACTGAAATGATGTTACCAGGCCATTTTGTAGGGCTGAAATGCAACAGCTAGAATGCAGTATTTTTTGTGATAAGGTAATTTTCATGTCAGGGAATGACTTTGCAATTAACTGCAATTCATCTAATCACTCTTCACAATCTAGAATTAATACAAATTGCCATCACAAAGACTGAGGCAGCAAACTTTGTGAAATCCAAAATGTGTGCCATTCTGAAAACCTTTGGCCATGACTGTGTATTTAGAGTTGAACACATTGCTTTGTTGTTATAGTAACAGAGCCCAGTAAGGATACAATCACTAAAGCATGTATTCACCCTCTCAAAGCAGCTATGTGGTGAAGAGACACAAGATTATTTTTACTCCTCAGTAGCAGCAAACCGTATTAATTTTCCCACAGGAAAATCAGATCTGCAGCAACTCCTACTTTGGGCAAATCCAGAATAGGCTCCAAAACTAATCTGGCAGACGAAGCCTGGGTGATATTCCCTTCTCCTCTCCAGCTGGCTACACTGACGGACAGGCACCGCGCCTGTGCTGTGTTTTCAGGCTGAGGATCCTTTCTGGGTCGGCACCGGAAACTGGGGCGGGCGGGCGTAGCTGGAGGCGCCCCACTTCTCCGCTGGTTATTTTCGTGTTCTGGAGTTCTGCATCTTGGTGGTGAACCCACAGGCACTCGTCTGAGCCCTCGTTGTTGTTGGATGTATTGCGTTTAATGAAACGTAGTGGTGGAACATTATCGTGCAGGCAAATGTTCAGTGCTTGAGGCAGAGGAGGTGACTATTAATATGTCCTGTTGCCTTTATGAAAGGGGGTTTAACAACCCATAGGATTATGTATGGAACAAAATGACTTCTGTTAATGCTACACTAAGTCTTTCATTTGAATGGTCCTTATGGACTAGCCAGAGATGTTAAGTGGTTAAGGAAGCGTTAGTGAAACAGAGTTAAAATACACATTTGTTGTACTATTGTAATTTCACAAATTTCTTCCCTTAAAATAGCCCACAGTGGTATAGCGCCGCTATGTTGGGACATTACCCCCCCTCATCTCATAAATCTCCTCCCTCCTTCCCTGCCTCTGCCCTTTTCACAGGTCCAATATGAAGACATGGGTGTCAGATTTTGCTCCATATTTAATCTTCAATAATTCTAGACTTCCAGATCATGTCAATTAATAAACATATATTTATCACTATATTCATCATCAGCAATTGTACTGTAGAATATTTTGCTCAATTTTATACTGAATATACTTATGTACATATTGTTACTGACACATTATGTACTTTATGCAGTGTACCAGCCATATACCACCCTTTTATTCTTTTATACTGTCTCCCATCATGCAGCTTCTGCAGATTTTTCAACCGAACTTACTGCGTGTTTCCGCTCTACCTCATCCCAAAGGTGCACCGGCAGATTTACACTGTGTAGCCCACCTGGAATGAACTGAAATCACCATCATGTTCTAGGAACTAGCTAGAGGCGACGCTTGCTATTTGAGATGGCACACTGTCTTCCTGAAAATAGCCCTTTTTTAAAAAAAAAAAATGTAAAGACAGGCACATGGGCAACGATACTTACTCATTTCAGAAGACACTGAGAAGACGTGTGGGTGGTGGTAGGCGGCCAAAACGTGTGCGGAGAAAACATTCCACGCACCATGACACTGCCACTCTTTCAGTATAGGTTGACACAAGGCAGAACTTCCTTTTGCCAAATCCTGACCTAGCCATCTGCATGTCACAGATGTCACACTCATGAGGCAACGTTTCTTCTACTTTCAGTCATGCAGTGTTGGCAGTCACGGACCCGCTGCAGCCTCATCTTCCTGTTCCTAGCTGACAGGAGAGGAACCCAGCACGCCCGCCACTTCTGCTGCCCATCTGCTTCCAGGTTTGACGTGTCGCGCATTCGGATATGCCACTTGGCACACCACTGTTGCAACAGGGACATTACGTTGAACATTCGTGACCCTTCTGTTAGCTTGAATTAGTCTGGTCATTTTACTCAGAGTCTCATTGTCATTAATATGGTGTTTTCACCCACAGAACCCACTGATGCTTTCTGGGTAATGCCACTATTCTCTGTGAAGAATATATTGTACTGTATGAAAATCACAGCTGTGTAGTAGCTTCAGCTTTGACACCAACAGTCGTACCGTAGACAAAGCTGCATCATGAATCCTCCCCATTCTAATATTCGTTCCAATGTCCCAACTAAACTCATCATATTGCTTGAATTCTAAGCTACTGACACATGATTTCAGGTTTGCAAGACGCATTTTGCATTAACAAGCTGGTATGTCTAATGAAGTGACCCAAAATTAGATTGAAGTCCAAACCCTGCCTTTCATTTGTAAAGCCTATTGTTTAGTCTGCTTAACTTTAAATACTCACACTGCCATGTAATAATTAACAAAGTGTTGTTGAAGATAATTCATTTGATAAATGATGGATACACGACAGACAATGTAAGTTCACTGTAAAAACTGATGTAAAAATAACAACCATAGTAACAGGATAGTATTAGTATTAGTCGAGTATTATCCTGTTATTCTTAAAGTTTTTCTAATGTAAAATCAATTGTAGCTGATTTTGCAACAGCTAATTTTATCATTATTCTGAAAAACATGAGAATGCAGGATGTTACTTCAAACACAGCGACACTCCAGCACTCCCCGCTCACTCTTAATCAGCCACACCCTCTCCATCGTATCCCTTATGCTGGTGTAACAATGAAAGGTATTTTCGTAGTCTGTTTACTTAGGTTTACAGTATTACACTAGAAAAGTATTACATTACAGTTATATGCTGTATTTAAAGAAACTGTGTTTTCCTGTTCATCTCAACAGTGTGATACTGTTAATTTTACAGTAACTTACTAGCAACACTGCTGCCAGTTCTTTACATTTTTCTACCGTGTAGGCTTGAATTTCGGTGCCAAAGGGGAAACATGTGAATCACACATGTTAATCACGAGTGCGCGCACGCAGGCGCAGACACACATACATAATCACCTCGAAGTACAGTTAAAGTCACTTGTTCTTTGTTTATGTATACCGAGTGTGACTGGGGTATGTGGGATCAAGACCTTCACAAAAGCCTACTACTCACCGGGGGTGTGTCGAATACTGTAAAGAGCGCCTGTATATAGTAAATATGAAGTACCACACAGACAAATAAAGAACTGCTAATTTGTCTGAGTGACCTGCGCGGGGAGGGTGTGTGGGAGGGTGACTACAGTGGCACTGTAAGGCACGAGCGCTCACCTCTTCTCGGGGGCTCTCCGCTTCGTCATCGGGAACTGCGCTGATGCTGCTTTCAATGGCCGTTGCAGCCGATGCAGGTGACATGTTGATATTGGAAGTCGGGCATGAATCACATCATAAATGCGAAATATGAGCCAGCCATACATCGTCTATGGCACTTAAAAATGCAAATCCTTAGTGATGCAGCATCTTGTCTATAAACATAAGAACAGCAAAACGCTAACTGTGCCCGGTGGTTTAAAAACGTACATCCACTGTAGTAGACTATTATAGTCGTTGCTATGCGTTGTTTGTGTATAAGGTATCCAACACGTCCTCCGGGTCTTTGGGGAATAATAGCATTATAACGTGTCCTCTGCACATCAAGAATTAGGTCCGATTTCAGGATGTTTCAGAAAACCTAGACAGAGAAATCATCTCAGTGAACAAAAGCACGAATCACAGTCTAATATCCACATAAACAATGAACACAAAATACACGTGCACGGTCCCTGACAATGTTGATTGCCAGCTACACGGGGTTGGAGCGAGGCAGACGGCGGCATCGCGATCATCCTTTTCAGGTAACGGCGTCAGCGGTGAGTGAGAAAGACAGAACGAGCTTGTTTACCTGTTCCTCTAGTCGTGCTCGGAAAGACTAACGTGATTCGCCTGCGCTGTTTCGTGGATCCCAATTAACGGCTCTAAAATTATATCTAAGCAAGTTCAAACAAAGGACGTTCAGCACCTATGGGTTACGCTTCATTTTGCAATAGAGATTTGAGCCCATCCCTAGCGGAATGGTACGATCAGCATATTGGTCCAAACCAATCGTGAGAGAATATAGAATGCAATTTATTTTTTTGCATTAAGACTTCATTGGAAATGAATACAGTCTGGTTGTACCTTGTATCTCATGGTGATTTTTATTGTTTGATTATATTTTGGGCAACCTCGTTGCGATGGTGCTCTCAGCGATATACTTGCTGCACAGGGCAGCCAGCGGTTACGTTCACGCGCTTTTGTTTTTGCTAATTACCATGCATTATAATTAGAGTTCACTGCAAATGTTACATGCGTCCTAGATGTCCCTTGGCATGTTCCAAGTTCACAGAAACTTGTGGAAGCATTTAAATTCTCTTAACGCCGGAGGAGGAGTTTTCGGAAATCGTAATTCTAGCTATACCACTCCCAGTGGGGAATTCCCACTCTAGACAAAACAGCGTGTGACTCTTAGTAACTTAACGTTAGCTCCGCCTTCAGCGCGGCTGTAGACGCTATTTGACCGACGTCTGTCTTAAAGTTAGACGTTTGTATGTCCTGTATCCACTTCGGTTTAGCCATTTGCCCAAACGGAATGGTAGACAATTCATGAACATATCGGAAGCGGAGTATTTTCGCGTATTTTTGCGTATTTTTGAGTTCGCAGAAAAGAGAAGCTGAAGGTGGGATGAGAAACGGCGACGAATGCGTTTGGTTTCACAATGGCACGGTAATTTTTCAGGTGATTAGCAAAAGTGAACCTTGCACAAGTGGTGTGATATTCTGACAGTTCCCTCGAACCCGCTTCTCTGGATATCATGGCGCGAAGTGACGGGGAGAAGAGCAAGTTTGATTTGCTAGAAGAAAATCGGACTGATTCGGGTATCGACTCATTAAGGTCTTTAACTAAAGACGATCAGTGCAGCACAAGTTCAGTGCCGGATACCACCAGGAGAGATGAACAGGACAAACTCAGCGGCGGCACAGATGAACGCCTGGACTCGGCATACGGGTCTTCATCTCTGTTAGTTGATAGTCTGAATGAAATTATCGAAAAATGCAGCATTTTGGAGACTCCGTGTAACGAGAGCGCACAGAACTCTGAAAATATCGAGGAGAAATCTCCTATAGCAACGATCACAGAAGATGGAGACACGTAGGTTTTAAACTTTGACACTATTTTGTTTCTACTCATTAATCCTGGGTAGTGTTTTGGAAATATAGCGCTGAACGTGTCTATAATTAGGGCAACAGGCGAGTTGAGGACAAAAGGGGTCGGAGTTTAACTATAGCTTATTATACAAGCCAGCGGGTAACCTGTGCTGTTAGACTGGAAACTTCAGCGAATTCTCTTTTCATTGGAAGGTTTAAATTTATAAAATAGACTCAGACTTGGTTGAATTCCTTTTCATACCGCGAAAAAACAGAGAAGACAGTTGTTCTGCTGTCATGTGTGCTACTCCTCACTTGGAGGGTATGAGTTTTCAGCATAGTGCTACAAGTGCACAAAGATGGCCGTGTCTGCCTTTAAAAAAATCTGCCTGTGTGGCTAAAATTAACTTTTGCATCAGCAATTTAAATCATTTAACTAATTACTTTGCGTGTTGAAGCAGTGGTTTAGGTACTTTCTGTGTGTATATAGAAGGTTTTCAAAGATGAGGCTTAAAATGACATTTTTTGCACATCTATAATTGGGTCCACAGAGTTTTATAGTTTAATGACATGCCTTTAGTGACCAATTCTCACGTGTACACTGAAATCGTGCCACGATGTTCTGTCCGTGTGTTTTCATGTCGGCAGTTATACAAGTCTACCAAACTGGATCCCATATCTATGGTGCATCTGTATGAGAAAGCAGAAGTGCACGCATCGGCAGTGGAATTCCCCACTTCTAGCCTGGAAACATATTCTGATGCCTCAAATAATCTTTTGTTGAGAGCCCTGAAACGTTAGAATAGACACAGACTTTCAACGGTTGTTGTAGAATATATTTATGCACATTCTGAAGATTTCTGTAAAGTTATTTACAGAAGTTATTCCAGTTGTACATAACGCCAAGTAACTATGAAGCGCACATAGGCCTGAACTACCTTGTTCTCTCGTGCTTTGTTGTTCTTACTGTAGCCTGCAGGATGTGCACAAAGTTTGTTGCTATTGATCCCAACCAATCGAATATCAAGCATAACTCCCTTCAGTGGGTGGATATGAATATTCATATTGAATATGCATGATTGGTCTCTCTGCTGACTGTAGCTAGCCTGACCTCTTTTTATTTCCGCTCCATCTGGGTCTGTGCCACGAGGAAACCTTCTGCCTAGTTCCTTCGCAGTCATGAGCAGTCAGACCGGGTGAATTCCCCAGGCATTCCACACTGAGGAGCTGACTTGCACTTTAGGACTGTTGGAGAATTTCCTCTGAAAAATCCCATTTCTTCTTCCTCAGATTTTTTGAGTGCCCGAATCTTTATCTTTGAGTCCGTGGTCTTTAGACTTCGTGAATTGATTAACGTATTTTTTTCAGTTCAGCGCTTCTTTGTATTAATGTATTTGTATTATTATTGTATTCTTTGTATTCATGTATTGTTGCATGTAAGACACATATTTGTGTTCTGCATTGTTGCATCAACTTGAAGCACACCATAAACCTCATCTTAGTTTTTATTATAACCATAAACTCTTTAGGAGTTTTTTTTTACCTTAAATAATATGCTACCGCGTATGACCTATAATGTGTTAAAGCCAAATGAAGTTAAAAATATGCATAAGATCGCTAGTGAAATTAGTACAATTTTGCTGAATTCCAGAATATATTACAGAATAATGATGTATTTGCTACTTTTATCTTAATAGTTATGAAACTATATCAGGCTTATTTGTTCAGTGAAACTGTATGACCTAAAGTATTTATTTCAGCAAAAATCCATGGAGTTTAATGTTTAGTGATTATTTTCTAGCTCCTAAAACTGTATAATCCCTACAGCACCTCAGTTCATGGCATGTGCCATGTTCTGTGTCACTATTGGTTTGGGCTTCTTTGCCTTCTTAGCAGTTCAGTGTCTGAGTTAACTCTCCATACACTCACATGTACCTACCGGCTGGAGGGATGAACAAGTCACGAATGAATATGAATTCACTCCCGGTTATTTTACTATTTCAAAACGCGTCATAAGTGAAAAAGCAGCTTGATATGCTTCTGTTTGAAAGTCCAGCTAGTGTGGTCTTGAAGCGTTTCCTGTTCTCTGGCCTGCTTTAGCTTTATTTCTGGTGTTTTGAACATGCCATAGTTGTTTTGTACTTGCTCTTTGTCTGAAACCATGTCCGTCACTTGTCTAGGTAAAACCATTGCTACGTTAATGTCTGCTTTTCCAAGAACCGGACAAGCCCGACACTGTTCTCACTCTCCTGATTTGACTGCTATCTGTACGGAAGTTCCAGAGTTGCGCAATGCGTTTCTGCCTGACGGCCTTCTGACCACTCATACTATGGCAGAGCGTGAATGATTTTCTTAGTATCATTTATGCACCCTATATTTCTTTCCGGCACAGATTGTGAAATACTTTCCTTTGTGCGTGGTCTTCCCACACACGTTAGACTTAGAAATGCTGAACTCAACGCTCTGATTCTCTGACTCTGTCTCTCTCACCTCCTTCCCCCTCCAGACTTCTTCACTTGGCCGTAATCCATGAAGTGTGCTCATTTGCACTGGAGTTGATAAATATGTTCCCAAAGGAAGTACTGGACATTCAGAATGACTTGTCTCAGGTAAACACGCGACACGGCTTGCACGTTATTCTACTGGGTTTGCGTACGCTCTGGTATTTTTTTTTTTTTCACAGGTTCATGTAAACCAATGCAAATGCAGATTTTGCAATGCATTCAGGGGTTATGTCAGCCTACGTCATTGGTATTGTAAGGGAAACTCCACCTCGGCCAGACATGAGAGTTATCACACTCGTAGGCCTCTTTGGGTTTCTGATATTTATTTGGAAATACTGGTTTTATTCCATTTTGAGAGATGAGGAGGGGTTAAAAAAATCCAAAATAAAAACTTGCACAAGATTTGTAAAGGATGCTAAAAGGGTGAATATTTCATATTTGTGGTTTGCTTAATGGATGACTAATAGATGTATACACATATAAGCTTATTGTAAATATGCCCACAGTAGACCATTTAAACAGGTCAGTAAGTGATTACGTGTCTGTCTACATGCTGATGCTGTCTTGGGGTCTCCATTGAACACCTTGCGCCGTCTGCAAAAGGAGGAAACTGACAGTGAGAAGGCAGAAGTTTTGCAGTCAGCACTTAAAACTATGACTAATGGAAATGTATTTTTGAGGCAGTTACCGAAAACCACGTAATCGAGATCCAGCGTTGGTCATATCAGCCAACGTGACATATCGGCGCAGTCTGAAATTGACTAAGCACAATCCTGTCAGTGGAGTAGAATAGAATTATTCATACTCAGATTTTTTCATGTGTCTACCATGTTGTGTAATTTAGTAGTTATGAAACCATGTGCCATAAAGTCAGAGAACTCATAATTTAGTAGACTTTCCTTAAACTAGTGTTTGTGGTACCAAAGATGACAATGCATTTGTAAGTGCACTGTTAGGTTTGTGTAA
Organism: Brachyhypopomus occidentalis; assembly: GCA_020368025.1. Taxonomy (NCBI): domain Eukaryota; kingdom Metazoa; phylum Chordata; class Actinopteri; order Gymnotiformes; family Hypopomidae; genus Brachyhypopomus; species Brachyhypopomus occidentalis. The sequence continues at coordinate 7,269,504 of JAGXOD010000021.1, read as the reverse complement.
ACATCTGTCTACTCTATTCAATTAGTTGATAGAGCCAGAAAAATTGCGGCCTTGATCCTTTTTAATGGTACTGTTTTTAGATCATATTTTCAGTGAAGACTGTTTATATTGTGTTAATATTGAGCTTAAAACCAAGTCAAAGAGCTGTGGTTAGTGTAATGTTTATTGAGGTGAATTTGATTTTAAGATTATGCCATTTTAAAGACCATATGTATCGGGGGGGGCGGGGTGTGAAGCCTAGCTTGAGTGGGCGAAGTACAGCCAGTCTGTTTCAGCTCGAGGAACTGCTAACACAGACCTTCTCCTACAGGCGGCTCTGCACCTGGCTGTCTACCTGAACCAGCTGTTAGTGGTGAAATCTCTGATGGTTAAAGGGGCGTGTCTGGAGCTCCAGGACCAGGATGGGAACACCCCTCTCCACGTGGCCTGCGAACACGGCAAGCTTGATTGTGCCACCGAGATGATTCGCAATCTTTCCACCACCAAGCTGGCCCACATGATTAACATACAGAACTGGAGAGGTATGCGTGTGTGTGTGTGTGTGTGTGTGTGTGTGCGCGTGCACATATGCGTGCGCCGCGACCACCGAAGGACTTTTAGAGTTTCGTCCTTCCCATTTTCTTCCTGTGCATTATGAGGGTCAGCATGCCCTAAGGCAGGATGATGAGCACTGTGAGGGAGTGACTTCATTGAAAGTGGAATTGTTTTCACTTTGTCATGTTGACAGAAACAGAAATACAGTAATAATAGAATGGGGAAGTTTCCAAGTGTTTTGGAATTATCGGGTCAGTTGACATGACAACCCTAATTCATTATTCCGCTGTCCTAAACCCAGTTCCTTTTGCTCGAGTCTGTTGGGGTTACTTCACTGTGTTCTTGTGCCTTTTAAAGAAGGTGGACTTGGGAATTAGCAGAATGGTTACTAGTTTTCATCAGGCCGGTTGACAACACAGCAATGCGTTATTGATGGTGTGTGTGGGGTTTAATTCATTTATTTATATATTTTAACACTGATGAATATCATGTCCAGTCATAACCATTATCCCACTGTCTCAGGTCTCACCTGCCTACATGTGGTCGTACTGCATAGACAGCACAAGCTCATGAGACTCCTAATAAAGAAAGGTGTCGACCTCAACGTTCAGGTGAGCGCTGCTTAGGAGGCCTGACAAACCGCACCTCCGCTGGTGAACGGATCCGGCCATTTCTAAAGTGTGGTTAACCCTCCGTGAAAATGGGCTTCGGCTGCCGCCTGCTGTGGCGGCTTCCTTTTAAAGGTCGCCGTTGCCGGCGCTGTGTTTCGCCCCTCAGGAGGGGACGAGCGGCAAGACGCCATTGCACATGGCCGTGGAGCTCCACGACGTGGACATGGTGAGACTGCTGTTGAACAAGGGTGCCAACGTGGACGCTGCCATGCTGAACGGCTGCACGGCCCTGCACCTGGCCATCGGGCGCCAGGACACCGACATCACCACCTGCCTGTGCCAGGCGGGAGCCGACCGAATGATCCGCAACATGGAGGATGAGACGCCACTTGACCTCGCCGATGGCAAGGATGATGTAAGAATAGCTTGTTTTTGTTTTAAATGTAGGATTTGGACGTTTTAAGTAGTTAGACAGATCTGCTGTGGCTAACACCCTACTTACCCATTGGAGTACTATATACAGTGTGTCTGCAGTTTTGTAGGGTTGTCTGAATTCTCAGTGGGCAATTCAGATTCCCTATACGTTTCATTACAATGATACCCATGGTGCCTTGTAAGTGTAGTGAAAATCTGACATGCGGACCACAATGCACAGCACTCTCAAATAGCGTGGTGCTGTACTGATTAGGATTAGGACATGTTGGCAGATTTTGCACCGCTATGATGTGTCCTCAGTAGAGTTTCTCTGCCATCTGAGTAATCTTTCAGGACTAATGGTTTCAACTCTGGCTGTGAAAATTGCAGATTGGGCAAGGAACGATTTTCCGTTATGTACATGTGCTTCTTAATCATTGCTGGTTAATGTAGTACACCTCGTGTCCTGTGCCTTATCAGGATGAATTCCGGTTTTTATGCATAAGTGGCTAGTGTAACAGGTAAAACAAGGTATTTTAGTCTTACAGGGCAATGGTGTTGACCATGCAACAAAATCTTTTTGACATGACTGTGACCATGAACCGTTATGCAATGAACTAACGTTGGAGATCTCTGTGTGACCATAGTATGTGTGAAAAGGTAACACTACTTCTGCTTTTGCCTTTCAGATACTTGCACTGTTCCCGTTTGATGACATTCAGATCATGGGCAGAACCATTGGTGTGAACTTCTGAGCCTTTTTGGATGTGAAGATTAGCATGACTAGTGTGTGTGTGTGTGTGTGTGTGTGCGCGCGCGTGCACGTATGTGAAAGGGCTGAATTCAGTGGGCTCCAGGATATAAACTATATATGGCTTTCCTTTTTTAGATGCTTTTGTATCTTATAGTTGTTAATTTATGCAGATGTTTGGGATTAAATACATGTTGTCAGATTCTAAAAATCTCTGTGCCAAAGATTATTTGGAATGAAGAACTTGAGTGACCAGCTCATGGTTTTGCATGTGTAGCACAATGAGTTTTGTTAACAAGCTGAAGTGCGCACATGTGACGTTGTTGTTTAGGATTTGCATGTCACAGCAACACTGTACTGTACAGGTTAGTATGCGCTGTGAAGAAGCCAATTCAAAGTGTATTTTTGTACATTGTTAATGAAGTTGAGGTTGGGGTTCGGTCTGTTAGTCAGATGCAATTGGTGCACCAAAAGAATTGCAAAGGAACCTTACACTACTTCAGAAAAGCAGATAAAAATAGGAAATTCAGTTTCATTTATTTGACTGTTGTGGTTTTCCAGTGAGGCTCCATACTCGGTCACTTACCCAGCTGCTAAACCATTCTTCTAAGGTTCCTTATTTTGAGAAGTGAATTACAACTCTTTGTGAAAAGATGAGCTCTGACGGTGGCACTTGAGGTGTACACCTTCAGCTGCTTAAAGTCCTCTCTAGTTTTGTTGGAGGAATAACCATTTCTTGGTTTTTAAAGTGATGTAGTTAACATGCTCTCAGAATGTCACGACCTCTGTCTCCTGTAGCTTTTTTACTAAGAATGATTTTCACTTCCTTAGCTCAGAGTTGTGACATTATATGATCACTAATTTTGTCCAACTTGTATGTTAAGGAAAGTTTGGGTGGAGGGGGATCACTTTCAAAACAGCCTAGTATCAGACTTTACAAGTTCATCCACTTTTTGGGCTTTATATCTACAATTTAGCAATTTGCTATGAATCTGACTGAACAGCAGTGAGTATAAAGAAAGTGAAATAATTACTTGTGCAATGCAGTACATTAGAACACCTGGTTATATGTACTTATCTATGTATTTGACAGTATTTTACTTGAATTTCATTGGCTATGCATAAGTCCCAAATGATAGATGCACAAAATCTTTCATAAGAATTAATCATTAGTAAGGGTGAGTTCCCCACCCCACCCTGTAGCTTGTAGCCTCCAAGTAATCAGAAATGTTTTGCATGACAATGGCAAATGTCAACGAAAACCACCTGCTGCTAAACAGCCAACAAAAACTAATGCCAAAAGTGCCTGACTTATTTCATCACTTCCATTCAATTAATTTCTCAAAGAAATACTTAGACATGCTTCGAAATTCTCGAACGGAACTACCCTATGCAGCACAGCCCTAGAGCAGTGCTTTGTGCATATAGACTATAACCTCACTCAGCTGACCTACCGTAACCAAATCTGCAGGTACATAGAAGTAGTCAAGTGATAAAATAAAGTTAGATCTAAACCGAATGCCAAGAGCGGTTTGCTATTGGAATTTTGTTTTCAGAATTTGCTACCGTTATGGGTTGAACATGCATGTTTCAAACAATTATAACATGCAGAAACAAGCTGTTTGTGTAGTGTGAACTGCATTCCCATTTCAGCATTGCAGTTTTTCCATATTTAACCAAGAAATGGGTATTTTTTAACAAAGGAATTGTATAGCATGTTAACATAATATTGACAATTAGCATTCTGATAAATGGTAGTTTTCCTTGTAGCATAACCTCTTTTCATGCAAAATATCACAATTGCAAGATGTACAGTTTTACTTTTACAGATCTTAGTTTAGGAGGAAATCATGAAAGCTTATTTTGTATTAAAGAAAATTTTCCAAAAATCAAATGTGTTTTGTTTAAAAATATTTTCAATTTGAAATTATTTACCTCAGGTTTTTATTACCAGACATACAGCCATCATTGTGCGTAGAACAATTCAACAAACTAATATGATTTTCCCTGAATTTAAAATACTGTGACTGCAAAACAGACCATTAAAGGCCCTGCACAGAAATTGTCCTCCTAATTTAAAATGCATGAACTATGTGATTACTTTCATATGTCTGCTTCAGTTCAACATTTGCTGGGCACTGCAGACTGCATAAAATAACCTTAAATTATTTGTGTATTTTGTATACTTCCCCCTAACTACTGAGCCCCCTAGTAATCAATAGTGTGTGTGTGTGTTCTAACTGCACAGATGGGTAAATGTGGAGGACAAATTTCAATTGGGGTGAAAATCACAATCGACAAAATGTGGCAACTTAATTAACTTAATGCTAATTGACTATAGTGAATCATATGCTACCTTATATTGAACATTCAAAAGCTGTTAAATCAACTGACCCACACTTCATTTACTGCATTGTTCTACTGCATAACAGATGGCACATGCATAGAAATGCTTGTGTTTGGATGCAAGCGGTTGAAAGGTTACTCTTTACATTTTATTCCAGAAAATGATTCCAAATCAAAATGGATCAAATTTCTTTCTGGGGTTCTTACACCAAAAAACAAGAGTTTGTAGCAGGAATTTTACTGCAAATTCACTGACATTTCTGAAATTGCCAATATTTACTGACCCAAGTCAAAGCTCGTTACACCCACCCACATATAAGCTAACCTAGATAGCTAGCTATTGCTAGCTATAATAAATGCTCTAAACACATTTAGAAAATTTGAACTATGGCATCCTCTAATGTAACCGGATATTTGATTAGCCTCTGTTTAAACAAAGATTCAGCGGAGACCCCTAACAGCCTTTCACCTCTTCAGGGTCAGACAAAGCCACGTTGATGTGGTCCGATTTCCAGCCTGCTCCATACCAATTAACTGGGGCGTTACGTTCGCCAATGAAATGTTCTGAAAATAAATGTTTCAGAACATTTATTTTAATGTCATATTAAGGTGGGTGGGGTGGGAATGGAAGGTGACGAATATATAACATTATTTACGGAAAAATTTATTTTTTACACATAAAAAAATACCAACGAGCCTTTAAGCACTCAAATATGAATAGTATGAAATATGAAAACTCTGAAGAATTCCATTTTAATATTTTCGTCTATTGTTGCTGAGTATTTAGATAACACGATAACTCTGCCTTGTTCACTGTACTGTCGGCAGCTCTTCTGAACAATGTAACTTTCACGAAAGCATAGCTTTAATTGATTTGGACCGGTTTCATTTCTATAACTATTCATGACATTGTATTTGATCCCAATATGCTCCCACTGTTAGGTGATTTGTTTGACTCTAGTTTAGTCTAATCTCTGGGCATGCACGTTCATATGATTAACCATTGACCACTGAATGGACCTGTAGACCTGTTGAAGGTTTGGTCACGCACCTGCTTGTGGATCGCTATATCATTAGGGAAATATCAGGGTAAGTACTAAGGGAGCGACCCCACTCTAAAACTAAAAACTTGCTGTTGACGTAAAGACATGTCACTAGTTTCTGCTGTAGCTTTAAAAAATCCCATCCAAATATCCCAGTAACATATCGAGGTTAATATTCGACTTAATATTGGAAGTCATATCTCTCCCCGACCGATGCACCACGCAACCGTCATCTGTGGAGAGTGGTTAAAGGATGTGGCTTGTCATCTTTACGGTAGCAGATATGTTGAAAACAAGCCTAAGCGGTCGCTCAAGACACAATTTCAAAAATGGAATCGTTACTTCATGCAATTGTGTATGTTAATACTCGTAGCGCAAGGACAATGCAACCTGTCTTAAAAATCCATTAAACGTTTTTCCTAAGGGAAACTACAAGACTGTAATGCTATAAACATTTTCTTTATAAAACTCGCCCTTCTTTTTTTATTTTAAAGTTCTTTCGGACAATTTCCGGTTTTGATTTTACTCTTTTCAAAACAAAAGTCCGCTTTCTTTTCGCCTCATAGCAAGTTTGCTAATCTCACAGACTTTCGGCGTAGCGAAATCCAGTTTAATTAAATGTAGCCTTTATCAAATATTTTAGATTACGTTAAAGTACTTAATGGATATGCAAATCTGCAAATATCACGCAGCCCTACAAACCCGGAGATGTCTTCACGGCTGGAAAAGTTGCTAACTAGGTAGCTTAGCTAACTGCTAGCTAGCTAGTGATACCAACCACAGAATGGTCTCAGTTCATCTTTGACAGGACCGTGTAGTAGACACGGTTAGCGAGTTCATGTAGCTAGCTAGCTAGCTAACTAACTGATGAGTTGACATTTATGGAAAAAAGTTTCGTTTGTGAAAACAGACACTGGAACTACTAACTTTTGTTGAACGTTTTTTGGACACCGGCAACACGTTTTAATGATTCATGTTCTGCTTAAGAAAACGTTCTGAAAGAGTTCAGGGGGTGTAACGCTAGCCGTTTGACTAGCAAACTTTCTTGAAAATGCCACATTTTTTGAGGTAAGAACCAAGTGTGTTTTAACTTTTCTGTAAGTTATTAGTTTTTCAAGGTTAAGCAGCATACGTAGTTCGTTACCTATATATCATGAGATTACTGACATTCCCTCTTCTCTTCCTAGCATAGCTAATCTAGCTAGAACGCAAGGAAAACGATTTATCAGATATATAATAAGTTAGTTAGTTTTAAGAGTAAGATAGTCTTTATTGACATTATAAAGCGTGTGTAAACAAATTTCGTTGACATCTTTCCCAAAGCAGCACGATCTACATGTACAAATATACAAAGTATTCATAAATTTACATGGTGACAGGTATGGCTAGAAAACAGGTTAGCTAGTTGTCTTAACTACCTAGCTAGCTGCATATCTAACCAAAGTTATTATAAAAATAGCTGGATTAATTCACACGATTTAACTACTTGGCTAGCGATTCTAGATAATTAAAATACCGTTTTATTTCAGTGTACGTGTTGGAATAATTCAGTTTAGCAAAAACTGGTAACCTAACCAGGTTAGCTATCTTAACTAACATGTGAAGCTACCTGTGCCTGTTTTAGCTAGCTAGATGAAATGCAGTTATAAGTAGCTAGTGCTTTACTTAATAGCCAGGAAAGTTCAGACATGATCAAATGTACAGATGAATTAACCAGACTAGCTTATTTGAGGAACTCCTACCATTTGCTGGGGTAGCTAAGTGGCGAGCTAGCATAGTTTGCTAGCTAGCTATGTGTATAATATATGCCTGGCTAGCTAGATAAGCCTGCAGGGTTCTGTGTTTAAAGCTAGAATGAGGGTAGCGTTATTTAACTTGGTTAGATAACGTAATGGCTATCTGAGCGTTTTAACTGAGTACTTATGTTGCATTTGACAGGGGATTTCATTTTCATCTTTACAGTAGCAGTCTAACATTAGGTTGGATTTTAGCAATGTCGTACGTTAATTTTATGCCCCACAGCTAATTAGTGCATTCATCTGTTTCAAAACCAGTTTGTTCACAATGATGTCAGATTTAGTCTGTCGATAAGTAGCAACAAATAGTCTTGCTTGTGCTGAAATTCAGTGTGAGGTCTGCTTAACATTATCGTGAAGCAGTTTTGACGTGTCTAAACGAATAATTGTATCCTTTACATTTCCTTATGGGATTAAACAGAGACCATGTAATTAGCTTACAAATACTGAATTAATTGAATTTGATCTCTTGGTTTGGTACATGTTTGTCTACCTTACGTTTTCACCTTCAGGGCCCAGTAGTGAAAAATATGGTACTATATAAGCAAACGTCCTAGGTTTGCTCAACAGGCTGGGTAGGATGTTTTAATAAACACGTCTGTTGATTGGAAGTTTAATTCTGGACTTAACAAATATAGTTAAGGGTTAGTACAGATATGAAATATTTGCCTGTAGCTTAATGCTGTGGGTGCGGTTAATTAATTTTCATTCTCCTACCAAACCAAAAACTGAAGAATAGGCTACCTTAGAGTACTGACAAAGAGGTATTACTCATAATAAACACAAGCACTGAAGTTGACGTTAGGTTTTTAAGAAATGTAAAGATGAATTAATATTTTACTGACAGGGATTAAAGCACCAGTTTGCTTTGGTGTTACCTTTTGTATACGTACATAAGTATTTTTCTACCAAGGCAGATTACATTTTTAAAGGGGGGAGGGGGGTTGGTGTCAGTTGCTATTCTCCCAGACATTTGTGAGGTGGCAGGGCTGTGGCCTGGTGTGGCAGCTACTGCTGCTTTCGTGAACTGCAGGGAGTTGGGTCTCGTGTACAAAGAGGCTCTGTTGAAAGGTGCTTGGGGTTTGGGGGAGGCCCACTTCAAGAATGTGCAATATAGAAATGCACTCTGTCACAGCTGTCGTCACTGCATTCATAGGCTCTTAATGGTAGAACTGATCATTTGATTACAGAAATTAACAGATGTGTGTTGTCTCTAAATACAGCATATATCATATTTTAATTTTTGCTTCATTGCATGCAAGGTGTGTGTGTGTGTGTGTTTGCCTTAAAAAGTTCATGATTTTCTCAGGATTATTTTAGGGCTGCTGGTCAACCTGGTTGTTGGTGTCAGGTTTTGCTGCAAGTTAGAAACTCTGTGAAAGGAGATGTTTGTGTAGTTTGAATATTGCCTTTGTGTACTGACTGTGAATGTCTCCAGTGGTGCGTTAGGAACTGTCAAGAAACATAAGAAGAAGAAGAAACATACCGTTGCCTCTAAATCATTGGAAATGATGTGTATGCATGTATGTATGCATGTGCCCACACAGTGTGTGGCCTGGCCTGCTTGGTCTCTGTACCTGCGTCCTGGCTGATGCTGCAGAGCGCCCCCTCCTGGAGGCCTGGCAGGACATGTGGCTTTTCCGTTTCTTTCTCAACATCCTGGGCTACGGCACCATCATCATCCCTGGGTACTTCCTAATCAGCTACTTCAAGAGGATCAACTACCTAGAGACAGGTGCGGTACATAATCTAGCTTGTTCCTTTTCTAAGTTACCATCATCGTCGATCATTGCAGCAAATGGGGTGGAATCTGCAACCTCGCCAGTTTGAATCCAGTCGTTTGTCTCGCCCTGAGCTGCCGTGACCTTTCTGCGATGGTCGTTCGCTGGTTTTCTGTGAGCTCTGTGCTCTCTTGCATCCGGCCTGTTTCAGTGTCATGCCTCGTCGTGCTCTTGCAGGACGAGGGTTTTGCTTTCCTGTCGTAAAGGCGTGCGTGTTTGGCGCCGAGTCCAAGAGCACGCTGCTGGATGACGCGTCCGCGGCACCCAGAACCGACGCCGAGTCGACGTCGTCCACTCGACAAGCCATGAAACTCCTCTTCTGTGCTGCTGGGCTTCAGGTGAGCAGTTTTTGGTATTTTGTTGTGCTTTAGGCTGTGTATGGTTTCATTTTAAATGGCTAACCCATGCAGTGACGTTGGTCGTCTATTCCTGAAAATGGCTAATGTTGTTTCCCCTTAAAGACTGACATTTTTTAACTATTTCTGGCAGTTGTATTAATCCATGCTATACATCCTTTGTGCTGTTTTCTGCCCTAATTCTTCCCTGTTGACTATAAAGCAATCACTGCCATCCTCTTTGTGTAAATGCTTCTCGTTTATTCTTCCCTTTGGTGATCGTAAGCCGGATCTTTTCAAAGGTGCCTTCCTCCTTTCCTGCAGGGCTCGTATTTGACGTGGGGCGTGCTGCAGGAGCGCGTTATGACCCGCTCGTACGGAGGCTCGGAGGAGGAGGGCGGCGGTGGAGAGCGCTTCAGGGACTCGCAGTTCCTGGTGTTCATGAACCGCATCCTGGCTCTGACGGTGGCGGGACTGTGCTGCGTGCTCTTCAAACAGCCGCGCCACGGCGCCCCCATGTACAAGTACTCCTTCGCTTCCCTGTCCAACATCCTCAGCAGCTGGTGCCAGTACGAGGCCCTCAAGTACATCAGCTTCCCAACACAGGTGAGGCACAGTAGCTGCACAGAGGGGATGCACGATGTATCGTTTGACCATTGCCATCACGAAACTGAGCCTTGCGGTACTGACGTTGACGGAGTGTTGTAATGTGCGATTAGCGCGTCCGAGTCCCACACATTTTCTACATGGGTTTTCATTTGGGTCAAAATGATGCAGGCATATTTTTTAACTGTCACATGAATATGAATATATGAATAGGTATTTTTGAATGATGCAGTATTTTAGATTGTAATTGATACTGTAGCTTTTTAGGGTTATTTTGAGGCTGTGAGCTTTCATTTAGATATTGTGGATCATTTGGGCATTCATTTATGGTCAATTTGAAGTAGAGGGAGTGGTTTTATAGTAGTTTAATAGGAAGGAGTGTTGCCACAGTGCTAGTCTGCGTGACTATTCAAATGTCAGTCCGTTATGTTAAATACAGCATATCTGTATTTATAAATTTATAAATACAGCATGTCTGGAGAAGACACACAAGGCCCCAAACACAATATGAAGCAGAGACACATTGCACATGTGGAACTGCAGAGGAGGACCAGTGTAAATAGCTATAGTTAACTGATCTGTCATAATGCCTCAGGTCATCATGTCATGCAAAAGACATCAACCTTCTTTCAGTTATTACTTTACCAGGCCTGTCTATTTAAATGCCTTTAGTTTTCTAAAGCACTCAGAATATAACACTTAATTCCTGGGTGATGCATGATGAGGTTTGTGTGGAAATACTTTTATATAGACGCCTTGAATTTAATGCAGGAAAATTGGTTTTCTTGATACTGCGAGTACTCTTGGATGCTGGGTATTGGGTAATACTGCTTATTAGACAGCTTTGTTTTAACAAACTATGTACTGTCAATTTATTGTAGTATATACATAATTGTAGTAAACGAGTGTTTATATTAAATTGAAGTGAATTTTATTTAGCAAAGATCACTTTTTTGATAATTCAGGAAGTTTAAGGACTGATGTACTCAGCAGGTTTTCGAAATTAAATTTTATGGCTATTCCCCTTTGTGCTTTATTGTTTTACACATCCCACATTCGAGGGGCACAACGTCTCAGTCTTTAAACGGCCTGGTTTCTCTGAGCTCATTCATGTCTGTGTCACCGCTAGGTTTTGGCCAAAGCCTCTAAGGTCATTCCCGTGATGCTGATGGGCAAGCTGGTTTCGCACAAGAGCTACGAGTACTGGGAGTACTTCACGGCAGCGCTCATCTCCGTGGGCGTCAGCATGTTCCTCCTGTCCAGCTCCACCAACAAGCATCCGTCCACGGTGACCACCTTCTCCGGGCTCTTCATCCTGGCTGGCTACATCACGTTCGACAGCTTCACCTCCAATTGGCAGGACAACCTCTTCAAGTACAAGATGTCGTCGGTGCAGATGATGTTCGGTGTCAACCTTTTCTCCTGCCTGCTGACGGTGGGCTCTCTGCTGGAGCAGGGCGCCTTCTTCGACTCCCTGGCGTTCATGGTGCGCCACTCGGAGTTCGCCCTGCACGCCGTGCTGCTGAGCGTCTGCTCCGCCTGCGGCCAGCTCTTCATCTTCTACACCATCGCCCAGTTCGGCGCCGCCGTCTTCACCATCATCATGACCCTGCGCCAGGCCATTGCCATCCTGCTCTCCTGCTTCCTCTACGGCCACGCCGTCACCTTCGTGGGTGGCCTGGGCATCATCGTGGTCTTCCTCGCCCTCTTCCTCCGCGTCTACGCCCGCAGCCGCATGAAGAAGGGCAGTAAGCGGGCAGCTCCTGCACCCTTGCAGAAGGTCTAGCCGGAGGAAGGCCGGGGGGCGGGGCTTGCGACTTTGTGCGGGGACCACATTTTCAGTGGTCCGGCCTGGGTTTGTCTTTGGGGTTTGACTTTGTTTCTGCTCTTTTTATAAAAAGATACAGAAAGGGATGACTTTTTTTTTTTTTAAACAGGGATTTAGAATTTGCTGTCGAGAAATGGGAGAAATTGTTTGCGTATAGGGCGAAAGTGCATGTGTGTGAACGCCTACCTGTATGCACATACATGTGCGTGTTACTGAAAGCCTCCATGGGTGGGATTTCACTGAGCCAGTGATGGATCATAACATGTTTATGTCGGATGAGTGTTGTTTTTTTTTTTGTCTTTCTGTTGGTACAATAAAAGGCAAACTCCTGCTTTAACGCTCTTATTTATAGTTCTGCTTTCCCTTAATGCCTACAAGGCCACTCCGAGTGAACTGAGTCAATACTCCTCACTTTGAAGAGCTTTGTGTCGTTTGGTGTTAAGGGGTCATGTTGTGTTTTGTTTCTCAGGCTAAAATCCAACCATGTCACCTATGCTACTTACTTGCTAAATAGCTATTCTGTATTAGTGAATGGGACTGTATTTAGAAATCCTGTAAAAAAAAAAAAAATCTAGATTTAGCTGCACTCTTTATTTTGATCTTATTTGGGTTTTCCTATTGTATGTCACACCGAGGCTACCTTGGCATGTAGGCAGAGCTGATTGCTTTGGTTGACCCAGGGCAGTTTTCTTAGGCTGACTGTGGACTTGTGTTAGGCCTTGATCAGCCTTTCAGACCGTGAGTGCCTATTGATGGAGAAACTGGACTTCACTGCTTATACCAACCTACAGACAGTGACCGTTGTATAATCACAGCATCCTGAAATGTTAGCTAAATAACTTACTAGAAAATTCTTTGTTGTTTAAGTGATCTTGTAGTGTTCTTCGCCACCTTAACTCTGCTCCGTTGTTGGAAAACTGCAGTTTGTCCGCAGAGTTGTTTGTTAAACAGTATGGTAGAACTTTTTCTTTCGAACGGTCACGGCATTAATATTTGCCGTGGCTGTGGATACGTTTGCACAAGGAATTTTTAAGTGATCTTATTGTGAGGATATTTTCTCGTATGAAGTTCCGTTGTCCAGTTTGCCGGAGCGTTTGTGAAGATTATGCACAGCACGTTTGCGTTTTGCGGTACAAATAGACTGGGCAACATTCCAAATGGTGCTAGCTCCTTAGCTTTGCTTTCAGTGGGCATCTCATGCCTCTAGCCCAACCACAGCACAGCACCTGTGACTTGGTTGCCGTGTGCTCGTGGACGCACCTCTTTGGCAGGTACCAGAGTTCATTCACATATTTGCAGTTCACCTAGGCCACTTTTTTAATGTGTGTACCCAGGCATGTTTAAACGATTAAAGAGCTAAATGCGGGAAAAGGTCTCAAGTGTCTTTGAAATGTTTAAAAAGCGCAACAGTTTCCCTTTGAGGTCCACATGGATGCCATGCGCTGGCTGAGTACGGTGTCCTTACTTGGGTACCACATGGTGAATCTATGTTTTCTGAGCAGCATCTGAGTAAAGCAACTCCAAAACATGGACATTAAATACTGCAAATATTGCAGGTGGTCTTATGAGGCCACTGAGAAGAACCCCAGCAGAAGAACCCCAGCATTACGTCAGAAGAAAATACATTGTGATGGAATGTTTGAATGTTGAAAAACACTATTTTGCTCTTATTTATGAACCACACCTTCTCCTCTGTTGGGCCGTAGACTTGAAAGTGGAGATCTACCCACCAGTGATTGACTAATCTTTTGTTTTGCTCTTTTTTTGAAACTCTGCTTTAGAAAATAAGGTTTGGGTAGAAAACAGGTCTGTGGATCTTTTGCCTTTGAGGTAGATCCCTCATGTTTGTAATGCCGATATAGGTGTATGCTTTCTGTTATGGGTCACACCTTTCTTTGGGGTATTTTTTATTTGTTGAAATGAGTAGATGCTTTAACTAGATGAGAGGTGTATACCCCCTGCTGTAGTAGTGAAGTGGACTTACAAACTACGGCTTGGAATGCATCTGAATTTTCTCCACCCATTAATATATAGACAAAGATTCAAGTCATTTAGAAAACTGTTTTTCGTATGATCCATTGTGTATTACAACTTCTTTTAATTAGTAAATCCTTCATTTACATGATTGCCTTTCTTTTTGAATAGATTCCAACTTAAGGTTGCTATGCAAAAGTTATAAAGGGGTAGGTGTTTTAAATTGATATCACTACAGAAACACTGGTCTTCAGCACACTACCAAAACATCTAGCCTAGCTTATGAGGAATAGACCTAATGACATCGTCAGCATACACATTAAATGGTTTTGGAGTTGTTCATCATGTCTGGTATGTGTATCTGTGTGTGTGTGTGAAATGCTGTGCTGCTTGCCAGGGGAGGTACCGCATTAAGAAGTCCCATCTTAACTTGTGTGACTGGTCCCATCTTGACTGGTGTGATTGAGTCTTGGAGTCCAAAACTTGTTTCTGGATGTTTGTTTGTTTGTAAGAATGTGAACAACGTGCCCCGGGACATAAGGAAATGCAATCCAGCTAATGTATTGTTTGTACTCTTTTTTAAAAAGGATGTATTAATTATGTTAGGCAAATAAATTAATTTGATTGTTTGATGAAAGTCTTGGCCGTCTTTTTCACCTCACATAAATATGTAGAATAATTAAAAATATCAGAAATGCCAATATCATGCACAAAATCCACAGGCCCGTACACCAGCCACAACGAGGCGGGAAAGGGACGTGTGAAGTGTTACTGTAGGAGGAGACACATGCCTCAAACCCGTGGGGGACCTGCATATGCAAGACAAGATTATTTGTGTAGCACTGAGGGTCTAACCTCATTCTTGGGTATTCGATGATCGATGGTGTCAAAGATCAAGTGAAGAGATCAAGTAGGGGAAGAACAGATGTATTTCTGGAATCTATTGAAACAGATGTTGTTGAGAACGTTTACAAAAGCTGGTCTCGATGCTGTGGTTGGCCTGGAACCAGGGGCATAAGGGGAGTACAGCCCACCTCTGTTCGCTGGTCAGTGAATCGGGCATAACCGAGTTTATGCTTTTTCTTTATTGTTTTAAGGAAAAGGCCTAACCCTTCCAGTTCTGATGCATCTTTCCCTTCTCTGTTTTATTCTCGTACTCTATCTGATCTGTATTTGTATCTCTTTTTGCCTGTTTTGTTTTTCTCTTTTTCCCTGTTTTGTTTCTTTGGTCCTGCTCCCTTCTCCTTTTTGGTTGCTCATAAGTTTTTTGTGTAAAAAAAAACAAAGGTTGTGGAATTATTATTCGTTGGCATTATTGTCCTTAGGGTTGTCACTGTGTGTACTGTATACTTAGATCACCAGCAATGACAAAGTGATTCCACATCAAAATGGAACGGTAAGATCAGCAATCAGCACTGTACCTCGGCGGCCTATTTACCCCTTTCAGAGATGATTTTCAAAGGAGCTAAATTCCCCAAATCATAACTGCTTACTCTGACATTAAACTTTAATAACTATTCTATCCCCTTTCCTATTGTCTCATGGAACATTTGCATGTGCATAAAGTCTGTGCCGAGAAACCATTACTTAAGAATGAGTTGTTGATGAGAGATCCGTTTTGAGAATTGCTAACTTAACACTCAAATAGCTAACTTAGCACTTGAATGGCAGACTTGTCAGACACGGTCCAGATGTTGTAAAAACCCTCTTCTTTCTATTACTGGTCAAAACGAGCAGGGGGCTTTCCAGCCATCTGGCCCCGGCTTGTGTCCAAACCGGCCGTTATAATACGATTATAATGATTATTATAACAGTATAATCCTGAAACATAAATCCAAAAAAACTGTCTGCGTTCTGTCCTCTGATGCTTTTATTAGTAGCGCTGAGTGAACATACTGTGCTGTCTGTGGCCTGGGGGGCACAAGGAAGGACAAGGCTTCTGCTGATGTGATGATAATGGAGTGACAGAACAGATCTTTTAGTCTAAGGAGGAAGCAGGCAGGGGTGCATTTTTGCGTTCAAATGTGTGTGTGTGTGTGTGAGTGGCGTGTTTTGGGGGTTGAGGGTGTTGATTCTGGGTAATCCAGCAGTGACGGCTGCAACCCTGGTGGAGATTCTGATGAAGGTTGCTGTGGATACTGTGCAGGTCATCATGACTCATCAAGGAAACAGGAGTGTGTGCATGGGTGTGTGTGTGTGGCAGATCAGCCACAACATTAAATATTAAAACCACTAAATAACATTAATGATCTCAACACATAATAGGCAGCACGTAGATTAGTGGAAAAATGGGAAAGCATAAGGGTTGAACCAAGTTAGACAAGGAAGAGATTGTGGAGGCTGGATGACTCGATCACCTCCACCTCCACACAGGAGCTACTGCAGCACAGATTGTCGTGTTAAGGCACACAGAGCAAAACACACAGCAGAACACACTGCAAAACAGTGCTGCAGCCATGTTAACCATGCTGACCCTATCTACTGACAAAAGCAGAACGGACATGTAAGTGTCTGGACCATGGAGCGCTGGAAGAAGGTGGCCTGATGAATCACATTTCTCGTTTATCATGTGCATGGCTTACCTGGTGAAGAATATGGCAGCACAGTGCACTATTGGAAGAAGGCAAGCTGACAGAAGCAATATGATGCTCTGGGTAATGTTCTACTAGGAAACAAAGCACACAGCTGATGGACCTCCTGTTTCTCTGGAAACCTTGTGTATGATAGTAAATTAGTCCTGAACCAGAACAGTTCAAATAGAGGTCATTCTTCAGCTGTATTAGAAAACCTAAAGAAGGGGCAGACATTTACCATAATCTGTTTCATTTATGATTCACACCTTCAGTAGACTTGAGGTACACCTGGAACAAAATGAATATATTCACCGAAAACAAAACACATTTACATTTAGGCAACTGAGGACAAAAGACAAAGGATGAGTGTCCCCTTGTGCATCTTCCAAAAAGTGTCAAACTTTAACATCCCAGACTGAAACATCTCAGAAGTACATTTGTTGAAATGAATGCAAGTGAATGGAGACATTCTCTCCAATGGTCCTTGTCTTGCCTGATGTCCATTGGTGAGCTTTGAAAAGCTGTACCCAAACAGGCCGAGAAGATGGGAAGTTGCTCAAATCAAATGTGATTTGATACGATCTTAAATGATTGACATGTTATCTTAGGTTTTGTCTGAGAGAGGAAATCTAATGTACCCGAAAAGCCATGAGAATAGGAAGTTGCAATGATTTAGGCCTACTAAATCTGTTCTATTAAAGCCCACAATTGTCTTTGTAGCATAAGTATGCTAAGAGAAGCAATAAAATGGAGGTCAGAAATGCCAGGGCGCGGCTAACCCGTTAAAAGGTGGCCTGTTGATCAGTGATTGCAGCGATAAAATGGTCTTGTGTGTTAAGTGCTTGAATTACCATAAACGTGACCACTTGTTTTTTTGTGGAAAATGAGGATGTGTGATTCATAATCTGGCCTTGGCAGCACCCGCTCCACTGACTCAACGTGGTAATCTGCGAAATATCACTTCCAAACTCGTTGTGGTTTTCACGGCTATGCTGCAGAAAAAATACTGTACAATTTGTACAGAATACCGATGTCTTTTGGGGATCGCTGCCGTTTTCTGAACACCTCCGCCCACTGGTGCCCACTGGTGTCCACTGGTGCCCACTGGTGCCCACTTGTGCTTTTTCAGATAACCCATTAGCCAGTGTTTGATTCTTTTCAGTGATGCACATGAGCCAGCAGAGGTTTGGTTCGTTGTATTTTCAAGAGCACGGCTGTTAATGTAGCCTCAGTGTGACATTTTTATGCAGAATGATACAGATCAGTCATCCAGTATCAGAAGCCGTCATCACCAAAGTTGGTTGTATCTTTTTTTTTTAATGCGTGTTTTTGCTTTGACCTTTTCCCGTACATTTAGGTATAGCAAACTGGAGTGAAAATGAGAAATCCTACAATAGAACCTTCTGAGCCCCGCGGGGAGAATTTCACCTGCAAAGCACATGAACACACTATTTATTTATTTATTCAGCATAGCCTTTGAATATTCTATATGGTGCTTCAACATACTTAAAGACAGAAGATAAGGACTTACCCATGCCATGGATCCACGTCTATGGATAAATGCCTTTCATCTACAGGGAATCTCTACCACTATTTTACAAAGTGTAGGGGATGTTTTTATACACTTTTTTTTGCTGTTTTGAAATGATTGAAACAATTGTTTGTTTATGGAATTTTTTTTCTGGAAGAACAAGACAATAAAAGAGTCATCAAAGTCCAGGCAAAACATCATAAACTAATGCAGAAGTAAAAGTGTAGAATAACTACTGGGACATTCATTAAGAATAAATTAATAGGTTTGCAAAGTCACTTTGTTTTAGTTCCATGTAGAAGGAACAAAGAATAGACAAAAGGAAAAATTACAAGAATGAAAACTGTAGCTGGCACATGTAACGGTGATAAGAATAGACTTATAAAAAACAGATTGTCGTTTACAAAGCCATATATCCCTGAAATATGAATACAGTAGTAAGTGAACATGTAACAACAATTCACAAATCTTAATGCAACTTAATAAACTGCATCCAACACCTTCAAACATTCATATATATTCACATGTTCATGGTGACCGGCGTCAGCCAGAGGAGGATGGGCTCCCCCACTGAGTCTTGGTTCCTCTCAAGGTTTCTTTCTCATGCTCTTAGGGAGTTTTTCCTTGCCACAGTCGCCCTTGGCTTGCTCACTGGGGGCCTGGACTCGGACACTTTAGATTGCATCTGAACTGTGAGAGTGGATATAGCTATAAATGAGAATAAATAAGAATAGACATTTGTTATTGCTATTGCAATGATACATATTATTGAATAATTAATGGCCAAAAAGTGAACCCTGTTCACTCCCCATTCATACATGTAACATTGTTCTACTCAAAGAGAAGCTATAGAATGATTGAACAAAGGAATCAACAACAGTGGCAAGGCTAAACAAATCATGTAGTAAGATTTATCACAAATATATTTACAATTATTTACTATAGCCAACACTGATAAGGATATGGCATTTCAAAAGAATTATTGGTAATACTATAGTCTAATAAACATCAGCTGTAGTCATTTTTTTCACACAAGTACAGTGTAAATTAATACTGTGTCAGCAGGAGCTTCAGCGTGTTAATAAAGTGCTCAACCACAAAGGAGGAATATGTTCTGTGAAGTATGTGTTGAAAATACCAGGCCTAACATACAGGAATACATGAACAAAATGAATCATTCATCTGCTTAGAGTTTTCCTGGACGTTGACCTTAATGTTAAGTGGAATCACCTCACCCACCAGCTGCAAGGTGTGCTCACTCAAGTAAGGTTAAATCAGCTAACACAGCAGACGTGTTACACATCAGCTCTCGGGTGGGCAGGACGGAATTAGCAAGAGAATAAGTATCATCAGGAGGACCATCAGGAGACCTTGATTAGGGGGTTAAAAGTGAAAAAACAAAATTTCAAATTACCTTTTTAAAGTTTAGGGTAGAAGGAGATTAAACATTTTAATTGCTGAATTACAAAGTTTTTTTTTTACATTTTTGATTTTAGGACATATATAGAAGATCAATGGAAATAATGATTTTTGCAAGGTTTAAGCTATATAAATCCAAACATTTTTATAGCTTTAAAATATAAACATTTTTTTGGAAGGTTAAAATATAAAAGACAATCTACTTGATAGCGGCAGTATCTGTATTCACTTAGCAATATTCAACTTTTTAAAAGATAAAGTTTCATACAATAACAAAAATGCTGCACAGGACACAAATCAAATGTCCTAACACTTAATTATTCATAACAAATTGGGATGACTCAGTGTTTCTAGCAAGCAACCATCTTTTATGTTGTTTTGCTATGAATAATAAGAGATTGTCATGTGTCCTCTGAGAAGCACAGCTGGCCACAGTTTCTCTGTTCCGTGGGTGAACAGGGATTCCCAGACAGCCACCTTGGTCCGCCTACGCTTCTTACCTTGTAACTGTTATCTGTGTGGGTGTAGACCTAGAAGATAATAGACCTAGATATTATAGACCACAGACCTTCTTTTGAACAAAAGACCCACGTTTCCACAGGATGTAAGATATCGAAAGTTAGGGTGGGCTTTGGTAAGTCTTTTTGTGCATTTTGTATAGAAAGGTGTGCTTTCTTTTCGATAGCATTCTTTTAAAAAATTTTGCCTGCCATGGATTTCGAACCTTTAACGATAGAACTAGAGCCGACCGATCAGTGCTGGTGCAGTCTCATAGCAGGTGTTTCGATGGACTGCTCAGGTGTTTTGTTTCCAGCAAAACTGTCAGTGTGCTACATGAATACCTGGAAAGAGTGAACATGGATCAGAGGAGGGAACTGTGGGTGTAGCCGTCAATCGCTTGGGTGTCAGAGACGCGCGCTCTTAAGCCGCGCGAACGTTCCCTCCTGTACCTGCTGAAATGAGTGTTCAGAAGGTGACTCCCCCTCCTCCCACTCACTGCTGCTTTTTTCACTTAAACATGTGACTTAGAAGAAACCTGAACACCATGATGCAATGTTTTTCTAATGCAAAATGAGAGCACACAAAAGGTTAAACAAATCATTTAGGTTATAGACGAGTCCTGTGACAAATCTGATGATCTCTGCTTACAGCATACAGTGGGCCTTTCATTCTACCATCAGAAATGGATTATTTTAGTATACATTAAATATCGGTACATGTAGTTTAAATACTGAAAAATTAAAAGAGGTTTTGCAGTTTGGAGTCACATGCAGCAACAATTTCAGTTTTGCTTGCAAACCCAGAAATATCATTAATTAATTAATTAAAGAAAACAACCACATCTACAGTCAATGCAGTGTACAGGCACAATTCAAATTTGATTCAAATTCGAATTATGATTCAAAGTCTTTTGGAATTTTTACCTGTGATTTATGTTATTTAAATGTTATTCATAGAGCAAAAGTGATCATATTTTTTCCAATACGTTTTCCTTACGGTCACAGGACTGTCAGAGAGTGAGCAGCACCACCTGGTGGATATATCAAGAAATTATTGTTTTTAACAGTAAGTACCTTACAATTACATTAACAGTGCTTGGTCCCCTGTCCACGTTACCTGGTTAGTTGAAAAGCCGATGTTTTTAAACAGAGAACATACAAAAACATGGTGCTCTCCAAAACGGACACAGCTTTCTGGTTCACAGGTTGGGAGGAACACAACTGCTTCCACGCATGGGGAGAAAATCTTTGCATTTCACCATCAGTTGTTGCAGCTACACTTAGCTTTTTCTCATTAAAGCAACCCAATTGCCAGGTTTTTAAAAATATAATTTTAAACTGGACCCGAGCTTGAGCTTACCTAATGCGCAATAAACTGTCCACTTTCTCATAACCGATTCAGACGGTGACCACATACCTAGGTCCATTTCGAGCAGTAAAAGGCCGACCCGGCGCTATTCTCTTTAGCGCTCTGGGTGTACCAGTGTTTGTGATGTGTTCCTCTTACCGAAAAAAGGTATTCGGTGTAGAGACTTTTGTGTAATGGTCAGCTTTAAGATTGCATAAATACATTAACGTGTAACTGGAATCATAGCGGTTTATGGAAGGACATACTTCTCACTTGGATCCAGGATCGTCTCGGAGCTGCTGCTGACATCCGCATGAAATTCCGTTTTAATTTCAAAGTGGGATTTCCACCTTCCAAGTACCAAAATGAGTTTATAGAGATGACCATTTCTTCAGCACACATTTAAAAACCACATTCGGTACTTTAACTGTTATGTTTAGCTATATTTTTATAGAGCATTTCAAGGAACCCAGTGTCGTTACAATTTATATACACAAGTTTTACAGCCAGTCACGCGCCCATGAGAAGACGGCGAACATGGGGGTGCACTCTCAACCAAGTGTGGGCGACATCTAAACATGTGCGCGCGTATGGGGGTGTACTGAAGAGATTTAATACCAACAAACCCTGTAATGATGCATTATCCATTTATATATAGTCAAGATTGCTAGCTCTGGCCAAGAGTGTTCCCTGTGTAAACTAGGTTAAGTGTTTTAATTTCAGAAGTGATCCACTAGAAAAGTGAATAAATTAAATATTCGACACTGAATTTATTTTTTATTTATGAAAAACCAAGACACAAACACAAAACTGTACTCAGGCAAAGTAATTTTGCAGTCCACCTCTCAATACAGTGTGCATGTATACATGTACATGAGCTTACAGGAGCAGCAGAGTTTAACCCCCTCCAAACCAAATGGAATGTTCCAACACCACCCCCCCTAACCATTTTGTGAACCTCACTTCAGAAAGCTCATTGCAACTGGGTATTTAAATCGCAGTTGCACAAAATCTTGTACAACAAAAAGAAAGGGGGAAGGTTGCCCTTATTTGGGCAGGGCAGAGGTACCCATGAAAGGAAGGAAAGTAAGATCAAGGTACAGGTGGCTTAGTCCACCTCCTCCATGCGAGAGGCGTCATCATCTCCCTCCAGTGGCGGGATCTCCTCTGGTGCAGGGGCTGAGGTGGGCTCTTCTGCAGGCAGGTCATCATCATCGATACCTATGGGAGAAAAGGGTTGGTCAAACCAGGCAAGGCTGGGGGAAAGCTAGCCATGCAATCGATTCATACTTTGTTTTCTGGGTGAGTTACTGTTCATATTATCTGTAAAAGGGTTAGTCCTGTAGTTTTTACCCATTAAATGCTGTGGTAGCAACATTGATTAAACTGCTAGTACAGCTTAGACTTCAGGGTTTAAACGGAGCTGCCCCTTAAGTCACCGCCTTACCCAGGCCCAGTTTGATCATCCTGTAGATGCGGTTGGAGTGGGTCTGTGGGTCATCAAGAGAGAAGCCGGAGGAGAGCAGGGCAGTCTCGAAGAGGAGGATGACCAGGTCCTTCACGGCCTTGTCATTCTTGTCTGCTTCAGCCTTCTGCCTCAGGGTCTCCATGATAGGGTGGTCAGGGTTGATTTCCAGGTGCTTTTTGGCCATCATGTAGCCCATGGTGGAGTTGTCCCTCAGGGCCTGGGCCTTCATGATGCGCTCCATGTTGGCCGTCCAACCGTACGTGCTGGTGACGATGCAGCAGGGTGACGACACAAGTCGGTTGGACACTGTAACCTGTGGAAACGGGAAGAGGGAGTTGTTGAGTACGGTGCAAGTGCATGCTAGACAGAATGTTGAGACTGGTTAGCGTCATGATGCCAGTACTGTTGGACACAGATCAGGCAGTGCGGTTAGGGAACCATCCCCCTTACAACACTCCATGAGGAATACCTGCAGCATTGGCATTTTGCAATAAAGCACACAGGCCAGTCCATCAACCCTGACCTCAGACCCCTTCCGCTTACCTTTTCTACTTTCTTATCCAGAATCTCCTTCATAAGTTTGCAGAGATTCTCAAACTTGGACTTGTCTTCCTCCATCTTCTTCTTCTCCTCTTCATCTTCGGGCAGCTCGAGCCCCTCTTTGGTGACCGAGACGAGCGTCTTGCCATCAAACTCCTTCAGCTGCTGGACACAGTACTCATCGATGGGCTCTACCATGTACAGCACCTCAAAGCCACGCTTGCGGACACGTTCCACGAAGGCAGAGTTGGCCACTTGGTCCTTGCTCTCACCTGGTGGAAGAGAGTTCCTTAGCATGTTCTGCATTCCATTTTGGCACAAGAGTAGCTTATTCCCCCCTATATTCAACAGAAGCAGCAGGCAAAGCTCTAAAATGGGAGAGAAACTAGGGATGACGGGACCCTTACCAGTGATGTAGTAGATGGACTTCTGGTTGTCCTTCATGCGGCTGAGGTATTCGGAGAGGGAGGTCATCTCATCTCCTGACTGGGAACTGTGGTAGCGCAGCAGCTCAGAGAGCTTCTTACGGTTCTGGGAGTCCTCATGGATGCCCAGCTACAAGACCAACACAAGTTAGAACTTCCAATCTGGCACCAACCTGTGCTTTGACAGGTGCTAATCAATATTTCCTCCAACCACAAAACGGAAGAAAAAGGACTGACTGCTAGTCAGTCTTCAAATGTTATAAGAAACTACTTTATTAACTCTGCAGAAGCCACATTTATAAGGTACATCTCTACATTTTATAGTTACACTAGAAGAGCACGAATGCATTATATAAACATCTTGACTGTAGTATTATACACAAATGCAGTTCAAATGGTATACTGTGCCCCCAAATCAGATGTAGAAAGTCCCTATGCTTACCTTGATGTTCTTGGAGAAAGCTTCATAAAACTTCTTGTAGTTGTCCTTGTCTTCAGCCAGTTCGGAGAAGAGCTCCAGGCACTTCTTGACGATGTTCTTGCGGATCACCTTCAGGATCTTGCTCTGCTGAAGCATCTCTCTGGAAATATTGAGGGGTAGGTCCTCAGAGTCCACCACACCACGGATAAAGTCTGAAGAGAGGGGTTCAGTCAATAAGAAGGTTTCAGTAAACAAACTTCCAACAGCACTGCCCAAAAGGCAAGAACATGGACTTAAAGCCAGTTACAGCTCCATTATTTGTTTTTCTTTAAGCCTTAAGTCATAAGGATTTGACAAAGTTTCTTACTCAGGTATTCTGGGATAAGTTCCTCGCAACTGTCCATGATGAAGACCCTCCTTACATACAGCTTGATGTTATTCTTCTTTTTCTTGTTCTCAAAGAGGTCAAAGGGTGCACGGCGTGGGATGAAGAGGAGGGCACGGAACTCCAGCTGACCTTCCACTGAGAAATGCTACGAAGAGGGGTACCACATCACAGGAGTTAACACATTGCAAAGATGTCAAATTGCCTCCCACAGGAAAGCCTGGACATGAATACTGATCACTGTGTACTTGACTCGTCAGAACATTGTGCCAATTATTTTACAAGGTATTTTATACCTTAACAGCAAGGTGGTCCTCCCAGTCATTGGTCAGGCTTTTGTAAAACTCTCCGTACTCTTCGTTGGTGATGTCATCAGGATTCCGAGTCCAGATAGGCTTGGTCTTGTTCAACTCTTCCTGGTCAATGTACTTCTCCTTGATTTTCTTCTTCTTCTTCTTGTCCTTATCCTTTGAGTCCTCCTCATCATCTGAGCCAACATCCTCAATCTTGGGCTTGTCTTCTCCCTCCTCCTCCTCCTCTTTCTCCTCCTTTTCTGCCTTTTCATCCTCTGCCTCATCATCACTGATCTCCTTGTCACGTTCTTTCTCCACCTTAACAAGGAGCATTTTAGCTGATTAAGAGATTTTAAAACCAGCTTATGCAAATCCTGTTTGAGCACATTTGCAGAAACCATTAGACCATACGCAGCAACTCTACATGGATGCTCAACAACATTCAAACGATGCAGACCATCTATAATACAGGATATCACTTACAAAGAGGGTGATGGGATACCCGATGAATTGAGAGTGCTTCTTCACCACCTCCTTCACCCGCTTCTCCTCAATGTATTCAGTTTGATCCTCCTTCAGGTGGAGGATCACCTTGGTTCCACGGCCAATGGGCTCTCCTACGAACAGACGTTACCATTCAATAGCTTGCTGGTACTGAGCAGGCACTTATTGTTTCATAAAGCACCAGGTCCAACGTACCATGGTCAACCTTAACTGTGAAGGATCCGCCAGCAGATGACTCCCAGGCATACTGCTCGTCATCATTGTTCTTGGTGATGACCACCACCTTCTCAGCAACCAGGTATGCAGAATAGAAGCCCACCCCAAACTGCCCAATCATGGAGATATCTGCACCTGCCTAATGGGGCAAGTTAAAAGAGAATTTTTTTTTAACATTTAAGCTGCAACACGCCGATGGCATTTTGTTTTTTTTTTTGTAGCCGTTTACCTGAAGAGCCTCCATGAAGGCCTTGGTCCCTGACTTTGCGATGGTACCAAGGTTATTGATGAGGTCAGCTTTGGTCATGCCGATTCCAGTGTCAATAATGGTCAGGGTGCGCTCATGCTTATTAGGAATGATGTCGATTTTGAGGTCCTTCCCACTGTCCAACTTTGATGGATCAGTCAGACTTTCATATCTGATTTTGTCAAGGGCCTAAAGAGTCGGAAAGAAGAGCATAATGCAAACATTACCTTAAAATCCTACCATTTTACAAAGCAGGAGCAACAACACCCCCTTGCTGTAACTCTGAAAATGACACTTACATCTGATGCGTTGGAAATAAGTTCCCTGAGGAAGATCTCTTTGTTGGAGTAAAAGGTGTTAATGATGAGGGACATCAGCTGAGCGATCTCTGCCTGGAAGGCAAAGGTCTCAGCTTCCTCCTCTTGTCGCATTTCTTCAGGCATCTGTGAGGTGAGTGGGAGAACGTGATATGGATCGCCTTATACACACGCCTTCAGTTTTGGTTTCAGTAGGATTCGTTCAAACATAGCCGTTGTACAAAATGTGACTCAAACTGGTGCTCCAATGCGACTTAAATCACCATAATTTCCGTCGAAGTTAACCTAAGCGTCAAAACGTAAAACTGGTATTCTCAACCAAAGTCCAGGTCCTGAACACGCCCTTTCCCCACTGTAGCGAGGTGTAACCGGTACGACACGGCGTAACTAGCGTTAGCCATCTGGCTAAATTACTGCGTGCACAATGGACGCAGCACGTGTTTCATGAAGGCGTCCTGGCTGGCTAGCGAGAAAACAAGCTAGAAGCGACATTCGCTAGCTAACCCTACCTTTAGCCAACTGTCATTATAGGTGAATCATGTGAAACTAAATAAATTACTAAGTATAAATTTGATTTATATACTACCGTCAAAACCAGTGATCATCGTTGTACCGGGTAGCCATCGCAAAATCACTGAATGCGGAACACGAATTTAAAAGCAAAGTTAACTAGGCAGCTGTGAATTTAAGCAGTAGGATGATATAAGTAATTAGCCATACACTGAACTATGGAAGGATGTAAACTTTCGTGTAGCTAACAAGCAAACAACGTTCACCAGTTTGTACGGATACTGGCTGGATCGCGACCCATCTGGTTGGCACGAACGATTCTGTAGCGTAGCTAGCTAGGATTGCTAGCAAGCTAACATCCAAGCTAACCTAGTGCACGTTAAGCATAGCTGCATTAGCTGGAAACCCAACGTGGACGATTCTTCGACCGATGTCTGAATGAAAATAAAATAATAAAAAAAATACCGAACGTAGCCACAAACAGAGAATTAAAGGTCAAACAGAACACGTCCTTTAGTTAGCTAGCTAATGTTATCAAAAAGCACTCATTAATTTAGCATCCTTAGCCAGCTAGCTAATATAAGGAGCTTTAACAATAAGCAACAAGAAAGGACAAATGCGATTGTTTGAACTCGAAGAGAAACCTGCGAATGTAACCAGGGCAAATGCCACATCGTTGGTAAAAAATGACCCAGGTTAGCTACAACAGCTTATATTTGCTGCCGGTAAGAATAACATTAGCTACACTTGTTCTTCGATATCAACTGACCAATATACAGAAAAAAGCTAGTTAGAGACAAAAAGCAAGGAATCACTGTACAAGAGCATAATAATGACAAACATTCTAAATGTAAGGTTAAAAATACCTTGATTGGTTTCGTTGACTTGTCTTGAATAAAATGCAACCAACACTTCTTTCTCCCTTACACGCTGATGCAGGGAAGTACAAGAGGGACGAATCGTTTTGTCAATATCTAGATATATAGCAACCCAAACCGAGTGATTATGCGGCGTATCAATCCGCACACTGAGTCGGCTTTTGGAACGTAGCTGGATGAGCTAGGCCTTATGTGTGTATATAGATGTCTATATATGTATATATAGATGAGTTGTTTTTTACAATGCAACAAAATAACATACAATTTGTCTGTCCCTTTGAACTGTTCACAAATTAGAAACAAATAAGATTTAAATAAATACACCGCCTATAATGAACATTTGGCACATTTTAATACAAATTACACATTTTCATTTTTAAGAACAATTATAATTAATACCATGTTTATTCCCGTATGAGTATTACACATAACGACTGGCAAATTACATGCTGGTGTTGCTTAGAAGATGCGCTCATCAAATCTAGCAACGGTTGTTGTATAAACACTGAATAAAAGCTAATTATTTACTTTTTTGCTCTATTAGCATTATTGTTTTATTTAATGTATTAATTACTATAGAGTAGCACTCTATACTTTCATTTTACACAAAAGAAACAAGTATCTGCAGTACTTATTTTGTCTATCGGAAGGATATCACTGATTTGAGGTGGGTGTGCTTGGTTTCTTTCTAGCACTTTCCATGAAAAAACCGCCTAAACATGACGTCATGTGCCTGTCAAAAGCATGCCGCGTTCAAGTAATGTGTGAATTAGGGGTTCAGTACATTTTCATCCGGGAAAGAATGCCTACAAATGTTTTCCCAGTTTGAAGACGATAAGTACAGAAATTTCTGGATAACTTGAATGCGGCGAGTAGTGTTTCAAAGACATGAACGTTGTTTCCTCAAACGTTTCATTCATTACTTATTTGTGTAGTCAATATAGGTTGTATCTTATGTAAGTGTAGTTGAATAATAGTAGGTGGGAAACAAGTAAGGCGTCGTAAATACTTTCTGAATATTTTTTATTTTTACAGAATAATATATACATAAACGATATTATATATATATATATATATATATATATATATATATATATATATATATATATATATACACACGAAGCCTCAGTACCCACCGCCATGCCATCATCAATCTGCCATTGCTGTGATGAGAGTTTAGAATATAGAATTTGGTCAGCACTTGTTTTGTAGTCAGAAACTGCCCAGTTCTGGATAGGGTTAGAGGATGTCTGATAACTTGTGCATGCCAATAGATGGACTACTGCCGTAACTATACACCGTTAAAGGCAGGATTTTTAGACTACATGCTGCATATATTGCTTGCAAACAGCAATCCCGTTTCTTGTCTTGTATTATACATCCAAGAGGACAAGAAAACCTTGACAATCAGCAAATCTTGTGTGACCTCTGCAGTCACATGGTTTATGGGCATACGTGATATTTGATACATTGCACGCTATTCGATTGACATACAACTGTAGTCAATGTCTAAATGTCTAAACACGGCGAGTTCGTATATTCCAAGAACGTTCAGTTAATTGTATCTGGTTAAATAAAAAACGCTTTCTTTAACATTGTTTTTAGATATTTTCTCTTTCTGTGATTTCATTTTGTCAGATGAGTCTTTTAAACTGCCGGCCGACCTTTTTTCCCATAATGCAGTTTTACCGGAAATCTCGCTGTTAGGTTGATCGTTGATTTGACTGCATTAGATCCGGTTAAGCTAACTTTCCGCGAGAAAAAAGGTGAATTGTAATCGATTTGGGTAAGTATAATACAACGCGGAAAAATAGTTTTGAGAGTACAATTCTAGTCTTTAACGTGTTTAACTGTACTAAAAAATAAAGTCGTCGATGGTAATGAGTTAGCTAATGTACTTCCATTTTAGTGTCGGCGCCGTGAGTAGCTCGCTGCCTTGCTAACAAAGCTAACGAATGCCGCACATTGCTTACTCGCTAGCTGCTTAGCTAGCAACAGCGATGCAGAATTCTGGCTCAAATAAAAAGTACGCTAGGTACATATTCAGACGTGTCGTTAAATTAATGCACAGTTGCCACCGTAGGCGCACGAGCAATGGCTTTCACCATGAAACAAAAAAGAAAGTAATCTATTTAGATTGAGAGAAACAGCATATGCCTGTTGAGTAGCAGTCCTGGCTAAGCCATATATGCTAACTAGCTAGTTACCTATTTATCTAGCTAACTAGCGATCACATTGTCGTTATCGTACGAGCTGACATTTAGCATGCAAGTCGTGTAGCTAGCTAGCAACGGACTATTTTTTTGCGATGTTGAATTAGTCATCAACTGTTCTGTGACGTTAAGACTTCAGCAGTATCCAAATGGACTAACATTAACACAGGCTCATTTCAAGTTAGCTAGCGCAGTTCTTTTTTATCTTGTAAAGGTATAGCAATTATTTTACACGGTCACCCCTGTTTTTTTATCACGAGCGTAAATTGTTTTACACCCGATTGCGATAGGAAGAGGAGGAAAGGATGTGTCAGTTAACCATTCCTTAACGATATTATCAGCGTGTGCCAATTAATTCCGTCTTTATAAATTATCTTGTCCTCCTGATTTAGGTGGGTGTTCTACCCAAGATGTCCTTTCCTCCACATCTCAACCGGCCACAAATAGGCATCCCCGCGATGCCGCCAGGGATTCCACCACCACAGTTTGCTGGATTTCCTCCTTCAATGCCCCCAGGTAAATTAAGATGTACTGATCTCAAACCTAAACCCGAAAAAAACATTATAGTATGGATTGGAAACTGGACAGCCGCTCTTTCAGTGCTGTGACTGTGAAAGTGAAGTCCAGTTCCAGCTTGAAGCTTACACATGTATTTGACAGGTGCCAAAATGTACTGCTACCATCACCACCACTAATAATAAATATTTGTTAATGTGGGGTGTTTTTTGTGTGCTTGTTTTGTTTTGTTTGAATCTCCAAGCACATTGCATAACAAAAAATTGAAATGACAATTACACAATTAATAAAATAATTATTTCAACAGAAAAAATAAAGGACTCAACTGTAAGTCAGCCTAATGAAGTCCGGTTTTAAATATATATGAAACTTTCATTCCAGAATTGAGGTGCTGCATAAGTAAAGTTGCTTCAGGGGTGAGAGAAGTTGGGGTGGCCTGTGAGTCTTCAGGACTCTAGCAAGACAAGCAGGATATTGCATACTACTAAAGACTTTAAATGTGAAAAGAATATGCAGCACAGATCACATTAGGAAGCCACTGTGCACTGCAAGAGACTGGTGCATTGTGCTGTGCGAAACGCACTGGACTATCTAAAATTCACTGCTTAGAGACCACATGGCAACCAGTCAGTAATGCATGGCAGTGGCCTCATTTAGATGTGATGAAAGCATGTAGTGTTTTCACAGTATTATGTAAGGTGATGGCATACATGCTATTTTTGGCATTTTAATGATTGCCTATGAGATTCAGTGTTTTTTTTTATTGATACAGCATGTTGGAGATTTTATACATTTGACTCATTTCAATGATGTGCACCGAAGATGTTGGCAGCTGCTGTAGCTTTTGGTTATGTGGAAAAGCCACCATGACATAGGATGACCTCGTTTATTTCAAGTAGACATAGTAATTATAACAGGACATCGTTTTATCAGGATTTACACCCACACTTTCATTGCCACCTTGGTATTAAAGTTGTACTGATTCATTGCGATATTTATAAATACTGTTTGTAGTGAAGAAGTAAAAGTCAGTAGTTCATTGTTCAGCGGCATATTTGATCATATCATAATTCTAAATGAACTATTTCAATTGAAAATGCATTGAGGGCATTCCTGCTTTTCCATAGGAGCCCCAATGATCCCGGTTCACATGGGTATCATGACCCCAACCCCCACGGTAAGCATCTTTATTTACAGAGTTTAAAAAAAAAAACACTTAATTTTATTTCCTCAAATATTTATTATTAGAAGAACATGTTCTTAATGTTCCCTTTTTATACTTTGTCCACAAATGAAACTTGACACTGCTAATACAAGTAGCGTATGTGCCCTTGTCTGTACAATTTCCTCACACTAGGCAACCTGATCATATAACATATTGCTAGTAATATGTAATAACAATAATTTTGTAATCATGTAATACTAGTGTTTTTCTAAGTGGATATTACCAGCTCGTTCAGACCCTCGACGACTCTAAATTCTGGCCTTGGTTGCCAGGTGCTCGTGCCTACTTCGGTGCCAGTGGTCAGTAAGGTAGCCGTCCCTAGGAAGGAGGTTCCGGCTTCCCGGACCAAGGAGAGCGAGGAGAGCAGCGGCCCCACGACCACGGTGTTCGTGGGAAACATCTCGGAAAAGGCCTCCGACATGCTCATCAGGCAGCTGCTGTCGGTGAGTAGAGCAGCCGCCGGGTTAATGGTGTTCTCAGTCACCGCGCGTCACTCCCACTGGCCTTAGACATAAAGCACAAGGGGAAGGGGCGGCAGTGTGAATAGGGTCTTCGCGTCGGAGTTTAAAGGCCCATTTCGGATTTGATTTTGCATCTGATGCCACAAGTGTCACCAGCTCAGTGACCAAACGAGGGAAGTGAAGGTATTCAGCTGAAAGACAGTGTTGTAGGCGGACAGATTTTCCGAAGAATTCCTACGTGTGTACATTGCTATGAATGCGTCCTAAATGCAGCCGTTGAGCACACGGTCCACAGACTGCTTAAACTTATTTAGACTCTCAATGCACCTTTTAGGGATGGAATTTCTACAAAAGTTAAAGCCATCAAACCGGATATGGCCTGAGTGTTTTGGATAATGTGCTAGTTCATTATATGCTGTTTGATGCTTTTGACTGAACATGGAAATATGATTATAGACACTTTTGTGGTTAAGATATCAAAATAAGAGCTTTTCATACTTGTTAGTCACCGAAGCAATTAGGTTACGTTTATTGATTTTGCCATGTCAGTCAGTTGCGTTGAGCTTTGATTTTTGGGATTATTACAGCACCACTGAACAAATCCATCTCCATGTTTGTGTTGTTAATGATCATGTATCAAACCTTATTTCCCTTTCACAGAAATGTGGCTTGGTCTTAAGTTGGAAACGAGTTCAGGGGGCATCAGGAAAACTACAAGGTAAAAAAAAAAAAAAAAAGTCCCAAAAAGAATGGACAGTTCAGCACACATAATGTACTTGCATATCAACATACTTCTCTCGTGACGTGTGTGATTGTGTGTGTCAGCGTTTGGGTTCTGCGAGTACAAGGAACCTGAGTCGACTCTGCGAGCCTTGCGGCTGCTGCATGAGCTCCAGGTGGGCGAGAAGAAGCTGCTGGTGAAGGTGGATGCCAAGACGAAAGCCCAGCTGGATGAGTGGAAAGCCAAGAAGAGGAGCTCCAATGGGGTGAGGGCGCCGCCCTGCTGGCCATGGCCTGCACCAGTTATTCGTGCACGTTTTTTCCCCCCGTGCACTGTTGAAGTGATTCACTTATTCATTGGCTTCAGGATCTGTGATGGATGTGTTTTATTTGAAAAAAAGAAGTGTTTTGTATGTTTTCATAGATGTGCCCACTAGATCACGCATTAACACTTCTTTCTCCCTGGTAGAACGATAAGGCAGAGGAGGGGGGTGAGGATGAGGAAGAGGTCTTGGATGAAGAAACCCAGAAGCGGGACCAGATAGTGAAGGGTGCAATTGATGGCCTGATCCGCGAGTATTCCAACGAGCTCAACGCCCCCTCGCAGGATGACGAGTCGAACCGCCGCAAGAAGAAGAAGGAGAAAAAAGAAGAGGTATGTAGATCTCGAGTGCCCCCCCGGCTCCCGTATACCCCTCGTTGCTGGGAAACATGGTGGAAGTGTCCTCTGAAGGAGCGACGGCAGTGCTGGGTTGACTACAGATGTTTCTTGAACGAAATTGCGCCATCATTTGGAATGTTCTGCCAACTTCATCCTGAAATGTTCATTGCGTGTTGCTGCTGTGTATGTTATGAAATTTTGTTCTCTTGGTCTAATCTTGTCTATCCAGGAGGACATTAACGCCATAGAAATGGAAGAAGACAAAAGAGATTTGATCTCCAGAGAGATCAACAAATTCCGCGACACCCACAAGGTAACACATTTCGTGAAAATCTCTCATGTCCCAGGTAGTGCAAACAAACAACAAACAAACAAACAAAAAAAGAACACGTGCAGTAGTTTAGGTTTGTAGTGTACAATTGGAATGCAGCGACCACCAGAATGAGACTAGATTAAAATGACTGAGCTTGTTGGAGCTCTTAGACCGGATTGGCTTTACTGACCAGACCACAGGTGTTTACGTTAGTGTGACTGCACGTCACAATTATTCTCTTCACACACAAGAACTTTGTCACTCGGTTCTGTGTAAATGAACGCCAGTCTCTTAGACTCAGATTAAACCTAGTCCAGCTCTGAAACCCTTTCAGTTTAAGATTTCTTTATTGAGATCGTGTTTTAGCCCCAGACTAGGCCTAATCTCGGTCCTAGACATCCCTTTGTCTGTCACGGGTTAGTTCCTCACATAAATGCCGAATGAGACGGACAGGGTCGCCGATTTAAGGGCCTGAAGTGTAGGAGCTGGTCAGACATCAGTCACACATAAAATGCATGCACGTAATGTACACTTCCCTCAAAGCTAATCTGTTCATTAAACCCCACCATTATGATAGAGATCATATGGTGACTAAAGCAAGATGAATCTCACAGCTTTGGAAAAAGTTGCAAGGATAGGATGTAAGTATGAGCTTTCCATTCTTTCCTACATATACTGGGCGCCCCCTTCTGGAGGACTTGCACAGGGGCAATTGCGTCATTTCTGTGGGGACGTTCAATGACAAATTTATTTTTCCACGTGTTTTCTCTGTAAATTCAGGTTCTAGTTCCAAGCATGCAAGCAAAGTTGACCTTTTTCTTGACATCTCAGATGTGAAAAGAGCCTAATGGTCTTCCACACAAAACTGTGCACTGATTGTGTGTTACCCAAGTCCCCAAGTGGCCAGTGAACCTGTGTGGGTCCCCCCCATTAAAGATGTTGTTCATGATATAAATGATTACTGCTGACTGAATAACCACTGCAGTGAGTTGGCCATGTGGCCAGTGTGACAGTAGGGGGCGCCCTTCCACAGCACGCGGATGCTCTGAAGACTTGGCAGGTATGAGCTAGCCCTGTGTTGTTGCACCTGTCAGCACTCCATCTTCACTGCTTGCTTATGCACACCTACGTTAACTTTTTTTTCCGCTTTCTGTCTTTTGTTTCACTCTTTCCTTTCTTTGGAATTTAGGACATTTGTAGGATTTTTTATTTATGTCTGTGTTCAAGACCGTTGGCCCATTGCATCATATAATTGCATCGTATCTAATAGCAACCAGTATGGCAGGATAGTGAAGGTAGTTCTTGGACATTAGTCAGTTAACCTCACATGACATTAATTCCCAATTAGCTATTTTTAAAGAATGGGTTCTATTACTTTATTACAGAAAAAAGATCTACCTGTCTGTTTGTATAGTATAGTGTTTTGTATGTGAATGAATATCTCCTTATGGCTGTGTGTGTGTGTGTGTGTGTGTGTGTGTGTGTATATATATTATCTGCAATCTGATCACAAAGGAATTTATAGATACAAAAATAGTGATGTTCAAAGTGGCTTTATTCATCACTGCTTTGTGTCTTGAGGTGTATGACCTCCAAGGAAGTGAGAGCTGCTGAACTGAGGTTAAAGGTTATAGGCTTCAGGTTAAAGTTCATGTCCTGCTTTGCCCTGCTGCAGACACCATCTTCTCCTTCTTCTCTCTCTCTCTCTCTCTCTCCGCTCTCGGTACATTTTTCCTTATGTAGCCTCTCTAGCTCTCCCATGCATCCCACCCACTGTTTTCTGGATTCCCTTTGGCGTTGCGTTGAAACAAGAAACCGAATTCACTTCTCTAGCCACATTTTGCCCTAAAAGGTTAATACATTGCCCATTGGGTAACGTATTAATGTCCTCATCTTGTTTGTGAACAGTATATAGGTGATCAGTAGAAGAATGCAGGTTCAGGTGATTATTATTATTATTAATATTTAAATGGGCACATTCTTAAAACTGTGGGTTTCATGCTGGCTTAAGGTCTTTTCATACTGTCTGAGTCACACCGCCCTACTCTGGCAGGACCTGGGATGGCAGCTGTAGGGTAAGCCAGCCTCTACAAATTCATTTGTTGCCCTTTCTATCCAAACGTGAAAGCAGAGTTCCACAGAGTACCGTGATGCAATGCACCTGTCAACCACGTTTGCACAAAGTGTTTGGAACTTGTTGTAATGACGTCATGTAACAAGAAACGGAAATTTCTGAATGAATTTCTCCTGCAAATCCTTTGACCTGCTTTTCCTCCCAGGCCTAACATAAAGGCTTGTAGGGGCAACGAAGCTCTGAATCCATAGCTCAACACCTGTAAGTTCAAAACAACTAGTTTCACAAGGATTGAAGCCTTTCTGATGCTGATGTTATGAGGTGGAAAACATTTGCAGCGTCTTTCCTTATCTGACTATGTCCTTTTGTCGTTTGAAATGTGGGAAGTAGGTCTGAAGGGAAAAAAACGCGATTTCCAGGTTCTTCTTTAAGATGTTGAGTTGAATAAGAGGGGAGGACCTGTAGAAATATGTGCATTTGGTGTTAAAAACCCTGAGGAAACCCAATTCTGGAAACCCATTGTTTTTCTGTTGTGGTAAACCATGAAAGACTTCAACACTTTAGAGCAGTTGCTTTCCTCTTGCTCTTGATATTTAAATTGCTTAAGGGTGGGGGATCCTGTGAACTGTATAAATATATACATATATTCTGTTCTTGCTGGCAGCTTTGTGGGCAATTTGATTAGTGTAGCGCTAGAGGACAGAGCTGTCTTGCACCTCCTCAGTGCAGTATAGACTTCAGCCCGGCCGCTGTGCCGTGCGTCTGCTCAGGCCATGTTTCTGTGCCTCCCTACAGAAGCTGGAGGAGGAGAAGGGCAAGAGGGAGAAGGAGCGGCAGGAGCTGGAGCGTGAGCGGCGCGAGCGAGACAAGGAGCGCGAGCGTGAGCGCGAGAGGAGGGAGCGTGAGCGCGAGAAGGACCGCGAGCGTGAGAGGGAGAGGGAACGGGAGCGGGAGCGCGAGAGGGAGCGCGAACGCGAGAGGGAGCGCGAGCGCACCAAGGAGCGCGAGAGGGAGAGGGATTGGGACAGGAGCAGAGACCACAGCGAAGACCGCAGCAGGTCCAGGTGAGCAGCAGTGAGACGTTCGGTCTCTGGTGATTGGTGGTTTCGTATTTTTCGATGTTTGATGTTGAGGACGTTTGTGGACCATAGAAGACTTGACGGTGTATGTGCAGGTTGTTTCGTCTAACAGTTGGTAGGAAATAGCAAGGATTTTCTGTGTAACTTGTGGACCATGTGCTACCTAATCATTAATAGCAAATTTCCATAAATGTAAACCAGATTTTAAATTCAGGGGTGCAGGATTGAGCATCGGGGGTTGGAAATTCTTTTCTCCTGAGTGGTGTTTAATCAGCCGCTGTGACATTCCAGAGAACAAAGCCGAGATCGGGACAGAGACAAGGAGAAGAAGAGGGACCGCGAAGAAGACGAGGAGGAAGCATACGAGAGGCGCAAGCTGGAGAGGAAACTCCGAGAGAAGGAGGCAGCCTATCAGGAGGTACGTGGAACAGGATTACGCCACTTCATGGGTTTTACTTCAGGATCAGTCAAGTTTGTGTCGAGTTTTGAAAAAAACTGAGCGTTACGGAGCTCACAGCCGCCGGGTGGCTCGTATCGTCCGAGGGAGCTTTAGCAATTAACATTTGTTGTGCTGTGCAGCGGCTGAAGAACTGGGAGCTGAGGGAGAGGAAGAAGGCACGAGACTACGCTAAGGAGGCTGAGCGAGAAGAGGAGAGGCGGCGAGAGACGGTGAGGGGGGAGGGGGAGAGAGATCACGACTAAACCTATAGCTGCTGCCTACAGCTCAGCACTGAACTTTTTTGTGTGTGTAGCCTCTGTTTTAAGTAGGTAAATATTTTTTTCCTTCTAGTAGTGATGAATTTAATTTTTCTAATGGGAAAATAAGGTCAGTCTGTCAGGAATGTTTTTTAAAACACTTCCTGTTCCCTGATCGAGAATAATCCCCCCGCTCTCTCAATCAGGCTAAAGAAGGCAAACGATTAAAAGAGTTCTTGGAGGACTATGATGACGACCGAGATGACCCTAAATATTACAAGTAAGCTCTAGGCGCAGTTATTAAGTGAGGAGTGATGTGATTGTGGAAACATACCTTGATGTTAATCTGATGGTACTATGTTCATGCAAACGCATCGTCATACACAAATGTCTTTCTTGTTTGGGTTTGAGAGAATTTTTTTAATTTCCTCCTGGTGATTACTATAAACCTGAATGTGATTTTACACACTGTCATTGACATTTTGTCATTGAGTTGTTCAGCTTGAAAATGTAAACCAATATTAAATTACACTGGGTTGTACTTGGGCAGAAATACAATACCATATATGACTGGTCATATGTGCCTGTTTCAGTCCTGAATCCCAAACGGTAACAGTGTAGACAGAAACAGGCTTCTGTTACAGTGAATGTACTTGGCACAAGTCCTTATGGAAGACTTGATCTCATATTGTTTATCATATCATCAGTCATGCAAGTCCATTTGGCTGAAATGTTTGAAACAAACATAGTCGTGTCCCACGTAGCTGACTACTGTTGAAACATAAGCCATACGTTCTTGCTAATCCTTGTACCAAGCGCACTGACCCTACTACTAACCCGGCCTCAACCATGCGTGTGTCAAACGGTGTGTTGCTCTGTGTGGCCAATAGGGGCAGCGCGCTGCAGAAGCGTCTGCGAGACAGAGAGAAGGAGATGGAGCTGGACGAGAGGGACAGGAAGAGAGAGAAAGAGGAGCTGGAGGAGATCAGGCAGCGTCTGCTGGCCGAGGGCCATCCTGATCCGGACGCCGAGCTACGCAGGGTACCCCACACCTTCTTCCTCTGCCTTACACAGTGGCGGTCAAAGCCCCGCCCCTTCTCCCTCTGCCTTACATGGTGGCAGTCAAAACCCCGCCCCCTCTGCCTAACACTGTGCTGGTCAAATGTGCAGCCCGCCGTGTTCTTAAAGGCAGTTCTTAAAGGTTTTCTGTATCTTTGAAGTTTTAACTGCATTTTCTCTTTTTTTGCTCTTTAGTACGGTACGCTGAAGTGGACTGAGGCGATCTAGGCTCACTGGCTTTAAAAGCGTTCAGCAGTGAAAAATTGTGTTAATCGAACAGCCTGTTAAAAATGGCAGAAAGAGTTCTGAGGGTAATGGGGAAACGCTACATGGGTCGTTCGGCCGCGTGGTGTGTAGATGACGTCTGCGCTGAAACCAGGTTATCGTGGCGTGCGGCTTAGTCCGGACGTGTGACATTCTGCTCTCCAAAGTCAAAGTCCCTCCCTGCATTCTTGGTCCAGCTGCATGGCTTTGATAATTACCTGAAGCCAGCAGGCAGAACGAATCTGAATGTGTTCAGATTATAAGCGTTACCGTTGAATTCAGATTTATTTATGCTCTGATCCGATTTTTTCCTCACTTGACTGGATACATTCCTGTTCCAGTCAGTGAAGGGTTTGCTTGCTGTTGTGTCTGCAGAATCCAGAATGTGTGTGTGTGTGTGTGTGTGTGTGTGGTGGTGGTGGTGGTGGTTTGATGGTGTAGATAACTTTGGTGGACACGCCATGTCCTGTTCATCAGTAATGTTAAACTCGGCGATAGCAGCTCTTCAGTGGGATTCGGTGTTTCAGTTGGAATGTGTAAACATCTGCTGGTGTGAGGCAGACGCTTCTCCGCTCTGCAGCAGTGCTGCTGGTTCCAGGCGGCCTCGTTCTCCCCTACGGCACCAGCGTCAATGAGCCGGCAGGTTGTTTAGCCAGCTGAGTGGTTTCTTAACGTCTCTGCGGGAATCGGCGAGGCTGCGCTGTCCACTCGCGTGCGGTTCAGCGGTGGCACTGATCTCTCGACTTCTGCCCCTCTCCCAGATGGAGGAGGAGGCAGAGCGCTTGCGGCAGCCCCCCGTGAAGCCGGAGCCCGGCGTGGAGCGCGAGAGGGAGCGCGAGAGGGAGCGCAAGCCCTCGCGGGAGGAGCGCGAGCGCGGGAGGGAGCGCGAGCGCCGCCCGGCCGGTCCAGGAGACCCGGCCGCCGTCCCAGTCGGACGAGGACGTGGAGGACGGAGAGGAGGTGGAGGATGAGGAGGACTCCAAGCCCTGCCTCAAACCCACCATGAGGCCCATCATGGCGGCGCCGTCGGTGTCGTCGGCCAGCGGCAACGCCACGCCCAACACGCCGCGGGAGGAGTCGCCCTGCGGCATCATCATCCCGCACGAGAACTCCCCCGCCGAGACGCAGCCACAGGAGGAGCTGCGGCCCAAGATCGGCCTCAGCCTCAAGCTAGGTGAGCCCGCGTCATTTTAAACATGTTCACATACATCAGCAGTTGTGCTGTTGTTTTTCATCTCAGACAAGAGAACTAATTTTTTTTCTAACTATTGACACTTGCTATAATTTGACATGTTCTGCAGATATAGTATGTCGATTGAATTGAATTGAAAATCATTGGATATACACATCAGTGACTCCTGTGAGATTTTCCTTTTAAGGACATTGTGTTCGAGCCGCTCAGAGTCCTAGACATATAATCAGATAAGAATTCAGAGAATTGAGTTTAAAAAGCCCCCCCATCACCTGAGCATTGGCGTTCCTTCTGCTGTCACTAAGGTTCCACACTCGTGTGCTTGAACTTGCTCAGGTGCCACAGGCAGCCCCGGGCAGCCCAACGTGGGCAAGCGCAAGAAGCTGGCCGTGGAGAGCGTCTTCAACCGCTTTGACGATGACGAGGTGGACGAAGTGCCCCGCAAGAGAAAGCTGGTTCCCTTGGACTATGAGGACGAAGACAAGAGCAGTGTGGGAGGGGACGGCGTCGGGGCGGCAGGGGGCAAAGGGGCAAATACGGAGGAGAAACGCAAACACATCAAGAGCCTGATCGAGAAGATCCCCACCGCCAAGCCTGAGCTCTTCAACTACCCGCTGGACTGGTCCGTCGTCGACACGGTAAGCCTGTTTGGGGGGGAATTTGGGGCTGTTTTAGGCATGCGGATCTTGGTAACTTATACAGACCAGTGGATTTCCTACAGACCACGTCATGTTCGTGTCCATGTTGTACAGGAGCATCATTTAAAAGATGTCACTGGTTCTGGCTTTCATCAAAATGAACGAGTCTTGCCTGGCCCCATCTTTAGCTTTTCGCTCCTACAGCGAGTAGGCAGGACAAGTAATTAACCATTAATGTAATATTTTCATGAGCCGGTCTGATCCTGCTGGATAAACCCCGAGTCTCACCACCGCCAGAATATCCTGTTTAACTCAAATATTACGTTAGAAAGCATAATTTGATTTGTGCTTCATGTCTTATACAAGTAGACAGTCCTCTATAACATTCCATCCCCCTCCCAACATCTAGACTCTTATGGAGAAACGTATTCGTCCGTGGATCAATAAGAAGATTGTGGAGTACATCGGCGAGGAGGAGGCCACGCTAGTTGACTTTGTATGCTCGAAGGTGAAGATCTTGTACCTTCCTTCTCTCACAATGAAGCTGTAAATGAGTTCTGCTTGTGTCTGCTGTTTCCATGGGATTTTATTCAAACTGAGCTATTAAAACACCTGTTAAATATAAAGTGCAGTACATCTTTGCCGTAAAACTGCACACTTAAGGGCTGTGTCTTTGTTGTCGTGGGTGTTCATGGATTTCATTCGTGTTTCTCAACAGGTAATGGCTCATAGTACACCACAGGGCATCTTGGATGATGTTGCGATGGTAAGTCTAAACTCACACATTGCACAACACACTAGGTTGCTTTGTAAATCCTTCTCGATAAATAAAATCACACACTTCTTTGGGCTGTGTCCTCTGTCCAGGTGTTAGATGAAGAAGCAGAAGTCTTCATTGTGAAGATGTGGAGGTTATTGATTTATGAAACTGAGGCCAAGAAGATCGGACTCGGCAAGTGAACGAGCACTCTGAGGATCAAATCTGGTCCCGACTTCCTGTTTTATCGGTTCCCTTCCTGAAGAGAAAAATGTGCACGACTTGGGGAAACTCAACAATTCTAAAACTTCTGACCCAGAGAGTTGATCTTTTCAGCAATTCCATATAAAA
This sequence comes from Brachyhypopomus occidentalis, assembly GCA_020368025.1. Lineage (NCBI taxonomy): Eukaryota > Metazoa > Chordata > Actinopteri > Gymnotiformes > Hypopomidae > Brachyhypopomus > Brachyhypopomus occidentalis. The sequence continues at coordinate 7,227,691 of JAGXOD010000021.1, read as the reverse complement.
TGTTTTTTTTTTGTTTGTTTTCTCTCCATCCTGTGACTGCAGTGACTGTGTTTAAGTTAGTGAGCACTGGATCTAAAGTCCAGCTCCTCTTTCACCACTGAAGACATCGGTGAGCCGTTTTCCTCAGGGCTCATCTGCTAAGTGGACCTTCAGCATAGCCTCATCATACCTGCTTAGAGTAGAATTGATGTCTCGATCAATACCGTATCTTATTGTAGACTGTCGCACTGTAATATTTGCCAATCAAGTCTGGGTTTCAATTTCATTTTCATTTTGTTCTGTTCTCAAAGTTGAGTTGCACCAAAGAGTTTATCCCCAAATGTCTCATGGTGACATCTTTCCACTGCAATGGAATGTGTAGAGCGAATTGAACCCAACAATGTTCTGGAAGTCTGGCGAAACTGATCTTGATTTGTGCAAACATTAAAACAGTGGTCTGTTTTTGTACTTACTGGTCGATATGTGTTTTCAATAAAAGTGATCTTTTTTTTAATAAAATTAATTTGCATTTATGGGTTTTTGAAGGGGAATGTTATTTCTATGTAGCTATAGAACCTTCAGAGAAATACTTCAGAGCACCACTGCTGTTTTTATCAAAACCTTTTTTTGATGTTGGCAAAAAAATCATCCTTTCCCTTATGCACAGTGACATGCTACCTTGTTCAACTCTCTTAATTCAGTAGCTGATCGATTCAGGCCGTTTACCATCTTAAGCATGGAAGGCCACTGCAGGTCATCGCGGAAGTATTCAGGATGGTCCGAAATTTGTTCATATGCTTCTCACAAACTCAAAATGCCACATTTCACGGGTTTGCCTATAAATTTTTAATTTCTAGATTTTCTTTTATGGATACCACTTTTGGTTTGGATACAAAAACGGTTCATGTCTGTATCCCCTCCACGAGGGTCTGGCCACTGCATGTGAAGACCATGCAGGGTTCATCCATGCTACGTTCCTCTCCCTTTCTCCCTCGGCGCTGCGGGGCTCTCTAGTCTTCAGCCTTGGCCTCCATCTCGTCAGCGTCGTCATCTCCATCCACCTCTGCGTTCTCTCGCTCCAGCCGCTCCAGCTGTCTCTGGAGTTCTGTCTCGTCTGTGTCCGTCACCACTTTGGGCTGGGAGAAATGGTCACGCACACGTACACTAAACAACGGCACAGCCGTGCACTGTACTCGCTCTGCACCAGAAATGACACGGTGACTAAGGGTTAAAGTGCAGTGTCAACTGATATTTCTGGTATATCCAGATAAAAATCGCAACACTTGCACACTGTTGCACCAAGACAAATACAATCAGGAAAATTAAGGTAGTTTGGATCATTTCGTCTAAAATTCCAAATGTAAAATCGTCAGAGCTAGAGACATGAATACATCTATGCGGACTCGTGCAAGCTTAACCCGAAGCTGACCTCCATCTGGACGTTGAATACGCCTCGCTTCTCCTCGATCTTCTCCTTGATGACGGCCATGGCCTGGTTGAGAATGGACAAGCCCTCTGTACGATCCAGAGTGGTCGTAGTCATCACGTATCGGGGAGGAGCGATTAGGTTTATCTGAGCAAAAACAAACGATTTCAGATTGCAAATAGCAGCATTCACTTACTTAATAAATATTTTACATATGGAACATAACCTATGCTAGCATTTATATAGACGCCTTTATTAAGGAACGGTAGCTTTACTTTCACTTCTTTGGCTAATTCTTCCTCATCCTGTTGCCTGTACCCCAGGATTTAGGCACCGTTTACCTTGATTGGCATAACCTCTGTGGAGCAGTTTAGTCCTGCCCTCAGGGAATCTTTGACAGCGTCAATACCCTCGTATCCATAACACGCCACTTCAATGTCTGTTGAGAGCAAACATTAGGAACATGTTCAAATGCTGATAAGCTTAAATTGCCATAGTGCAAAATACAGTTCAGTACACTCACCTGTGAATAACCACTAACATCACACAACTCATTATTTAGGTATTTTAGGCTTTTGTCATTCAGTGTATAAGCTTTAAGTACATTTCTACAAGTCACAAGGACACCAAACACAGAGTAAATATGAAATATATCTGATTTCTCTGCATAATTACTCCTTAACATGAATACAGAATACAATTGCTTTGACTTTCACGTCCCTTTTTTTATCATACATGTATTTGGGTATGCTGAGGATGCGGGGAGGAAGTACCGCATAGCATCTCAGTACCTGCTCTTATTTTGACAGCCTGTGGCGTAAGCCGCCTGTTGATGTTGTCAATGAGCACATTTCTCTCCTCTTCATTGAGGTCCAACCCGTCCAGAATAGAGGGATCACTGACAGAGGGCAAAATAAAAGCATGTCCCTTTTTGTAATCTTCGAGCCAAAAGCAGGTCTGAGTGTCATATATATAAGCCCACAGCTGGGAAACAAGCGTATTGTTTTTACAGGGACTTGTTCAGTCAATAGCTGATGTATCTAAAAATTAAGAAGTTAAAATAAATAAATATCATGCATTAAGTATTTTATTGCAGATGCAAAGCATGGCCTATGACTATCTGTAACAGAGGCTCTAGTGGGTGTGTGACTTAAATTCATCTTCAGATTCCTGAAGTATTTTTGGATACATGGCCACACAATACCAGAGATTTTAACTCGCAAACACTTGGAAGAATATAAGGAAACTATTCTAATGATTTATATATGCAGTTGTATTTACAATCTTGATTTCCCACTGTACTATAACTAAAACTATGAGATTTTACTTAATGTTACATTAAATAAGTTACAGTTTAAGTGTTTGTGTCCCCTCAATTTGTCCAAGTAGCTCATAAATACCCTGTTAATTCTAGACAGTTTCAGATATCAGATATTATTTTGGGTTCACGTCACACATTCACGAGAGTCGCAACTTTCCTCCCGTGTGACCTTAAGGCTGCAGTTCAGGAAAGCGGGTTACTCACGACACAGCCTGTTTAAAGACGTCGTAAGCGCCGTATCCGGGTCGCTTGTATTTCTCGTCGAACACCCAGGCGGTGCGCTGGTACAGGCTCTCCAGTTGCTCGTCCTTAGTGTACTCCAGCACCTCAGCCACATGTCTCAGGATACTGTAAACCTAACAGACATCACACTCTTCAGACCGACCCACGGAAAAAGGCAGTAATGTGGAAAACCGAGACAGCTACTGCTCACTAGCAACCACTTACGGTCTTAGACTTGGTAAACTTGTCCTCGCACTTGACCGCCTCCTCTGGAGATACTCTTCTCTTCGACAAGTCGATATATCCTGCAGCCAGAGACAGAGTTCAGAACGACAAAAGCTCCCAGAGTAAAGCCCTTTGAACAGCAGAGCTGTGCCCACCTTTCTCTTTGTCGACTCGGATAACCACGACGCATTCATTGCGGCCAATGCGAATGAGTTTGTTGATGGAACGAATACGTCGACGAGACAGCTCGCTGAGCAGAATCATGCCCTCGATGTTATTGTATTCCAGCAAGCTGACATATGCGCCCATCTCAGCAATGGAGCGCACATTCACCATCACGACATCCTCCACCTCCGGGAACCGGTGCTGGTAGAATCTACAGCTTAGTCCCGGCATCCCTTTGAAAGAGAAATAAAGAATTTCGCCTCATAAGCTACCACCACCTTACCATCTTTCTTGACTATATGCCTGCACAGTTGCAGAAGACAGGTTTCAATTACTGTGCGTAGCCATGTGTCTGATATCGTAATCGATCACCCTATTCTACAGCTTTAACTTAGATTACATCTAGCTAGCTTGCTATCTATCCAACCAACGGGCTAACGTTAACTACACGCGTGATAAACTGCCGGCTAGCCGATTGCCAACTTCATTTTCTAACACAAGAGTTATGCACGTTCACCTTCAATTTCTGTATTTAATTTAGCTAGCCTGCGTTGGCTAACAGAACTGGTTGACAAACGATAGCTAGGTAGCTACGTCAGTGAAATAACGTTAACTAGCTAACCTAGCTAGCGACATGCGGCACACATGTAAACGGCACTGGGCGAGATACTAGCTTGCTAACGTTGACTAGTGTGGGTTTGACCGCTGTATTTACACTGAACATTCTATGAAGTCATGTGTATAAAAGTTACCTAAATCCAGATGTTACTGACAAATTAGTTTTAATGTAAAAATAACTTCGGAGATCGTAGTATCTCTTATGACTCCGTAATCATAAGTTAGCCATTGATCCAGTTTGCACAAGAAGCTGGAAAACAGCAACAATGAGTACCACATGAATGCAAAATTGAATAATTTCAAAATAAAAGCATTATAATAATTCAATAATTAAAATAATGTTAATTTTCAATGTACTTGACGTTTGAACTTAAATGTCTATTTATCAAAGCAAAACATACATACATTATATAGAAAGATACAACTGAGAAGGAATTGTATAATCTAAATCTCAAATCTACATTAAAACTAGTGCTAGAAATACAGTTTGCATTGGCTCACTATTAACATCTTTGTAGTTAGACAACATTTAAGAAATATAGATTTGGGAACTACTACTACGCAATGAGTCAACTTTTTTCAGCCTATAATTGAACTACTTCCAGTTGTCCAAAGACCTATATTTTTCCTTTGTCATTCTTAAACATTTGTGTGTCCTGCGTATGGAGGTATTAATTAAGTACAACTAGCACAACACTCACAACACTACATTTGTTTGACTAAACATTACACAACATAAATCCACCGTTTCAAACTCTTTGACTTTCATAAATTTGGCCTCTAGTTTATCAGTAACCTTCATTTCCCCCTCAAAATGCCAATCTCTTAAATGCATATGTATCCTGACATTGACGATATTATTTTTTACCAGTGAAAAACTGGTAAAAGTGCCAGTAGCACTACTGCAAATACAGACCATATTACCAAAATTTCAATAAAGCCTATTTTTTACTCCTAACTTAGTATCTGTAAGAGTTCCAAGCCCTAAGATGCTAAAGCCCTATATTTTACTTTGCAATTTTTCTCAAAAATTAATTTCTTAAACGTGGCACAAAATGCTAAATGGGGACTTTTGTTTTCATTGTGGACAGATCACATGACACGCTGTCAGCTGGTCGTGTCCTGTGCTGTGCTTTTGACTATGAGGGTCAGAGCAACAGTAAAACTGACATCGGGGTTTCTTAGCTAATCCGCATACGAAAAACGACAGTTTGAGCATAGTTGTGCATACAAACGCAGTTATTAAGAACTATTTTCGGACAGTAGTGTTTCATTATTCCTTGAAAAACAAGATGTCAGGCAAAGAAAGGATCGACATATTCCCTTCAAGAATGTAAGTAGCTAGCTAGCTAATGTGAAATACCTAGCGAGCTAGCTTGCTAACTAGCTAACACAACAAGCATATAGTTTATTATTGCAAATAGCAGATTATCGTAGATAAAGTTAGTACGAAAAAAACATATAAATCTGACCGTTTAGACGCACACCAGACTGCTAACTATAGCGAGTGTTGCAACTGCAAACGAGCAAAATATTTTTCAGATATTTGACCAGAGTGTACGTTGAATGAGTTGATTGCTTACTGGCTAACTAAGCCGACTCACTGGTTGAAAATAGATCTAGTGTAAAACTTCGCTATGCCCATATTTTTATTTGTGATTGGGCCCGAATCGTCATTTCCAATACATTGTTTTATTTTAACAATTAACCTGTTTTGCACTGCTTTGGACAGTGTGCATTTCTGTAACCGTCGCCTTGACTGTTAGAGAAAGATGGTTTTGTATAGTTTCGTTTTTCGTGAACAGTATCAACAAACGTCTTAAAACAGACATTAGCTCTCAGGTATATCAATATTTTTGTATGTAGCCGACTAGTTATGTAGCTATCTATATAATTCGAGTCGGTGAGATGGTGTTAGGAAATACATTAAAAAACAGAAGTGCTCTTATTCAGTATCATGTGATGTTAGTTTCCTGTTGCCTTTGGTGTGTGTGTGTGGGGGGGGTGGTAATCCTAACCAGTAAGCGAAGGTCGAAATAATGTTTTAAAATCTAGGTTTTTCAAAAAATATGATTGTAATAGCTTCTGCAAAATTATGTCTGATAATATTTAGGATACTTCTTAAAAGTGCACAGGTGAATTACCACATTATCTGATACAAATTAAGTCTGACAATGGGGATTCTTTATTGACAGTGTTTCTGAGTCCACTGATTTGGGCTTAATCAATTCCTGTAAAACCAGAGTGAAAAATTAGACAAATATTCTAATGAGCAGATCGGTGTAGCCAGAATTTTATAATATTTGTTTGGTGAGGGTGTTTCATGTCTTCTAGGCAAACATTCTCCAAGCTAAGTTAGAGCTACATGTTGTGAGCAGAGTTGCAGCTTTTGTATGTGTTCTTAACAAATTAGAATAATCTCTGAAAGGAGATGCTACGAAAAGTGAATGGGGGGTGTTATCTGGAGAGACACATGATTTGTAATGGATTAGTAGTAATACCCGTAGCCTCACTTTTTTAGCTGTACTACTGGCTATTTTTCTTACTGCTTCTCCCTTGTGGCCTTGGTGATTGTTTCAGGGCTCAGACCATTATGAAGGCTCGTCTGAAAGGTGCTCAGACTGGCCGTAATCTGCTGAAGAAGAAGGCTGATGCTCTTTCTATGCGTTTCCGGCAGATCCTTAGAAAAATCATTGAGGTAGGAGGAAGACCATTTCACATGGACACCTTTTAAAGTCACTTCTTGGGAAGCTATCATATTAGCATCTTAAACACAGCTAATGTACATTACACTTTTTAAAATGACATTGGCCACTTGAAGGGTGGAGAGATTTCCTGCTACACGGTGTTCAGAATTATGAAATTTCACTCCATTAAGAATGGAAATTTGGTTGCTTCCTGTTGCCATTTGTCCACTTCCTGTAGTAGGCACACTTTTGTGTCATAATATTTATATCGATAAAGTAATAATAATATTGATTTATGTCATTGACTCTAAAATATAACTGAACATGTACTGGGCTATAATAGCTTCTTTCACACTGTCCCCCAGACCAAGACACTGATGGGTGAAGTGATGAGGGAGGCAGCCTTTTCCTTAGCCGAAGCCAAATTCGCTGCTGGTGACTTCAGGTAGGAGCTGCCCGTGCTAATGTCCGTCCTGTGTGTCCGACAGCAACTTTGTCTGTTAGCTCCACTGAACACGTATTGTGTCCTCAGCACCACCGTTATCCAGAACGTCAACAAGGCCCAGGTCAAGGTCAGGGCGAAGAAGGACAATGTAGCAGGTTTGCCTGCGTTATTTCTCCCCCTCCCCCCTCCCCCTTTCACTCATCCCAGAGGAATTCTTGTTAGTTTTCTTTTTACCCTCATTTTAATCAGCATTACCTTCTGTAAACCTTATTTAGCATTTGTTTTGCCTTTTTTCAGTTTTTAAAAAGTGCAGTTTAGTTTTTTTTATTTCCAACTGGAAGTGACACGAGGCTCTTGGCTCCTGCATTTCTAAGTGGCCTTGTGCTTCATCTGATCTTAGGTGTGACTCTGCCTGTGTTTGAGCACTACCACGAAGGAGGGGACAGTAAGTTTCACTTAACAAAACGCGTTTCATCACCTGACTTTCCAATAAGAACCAGGTGTACAAAAATCATTGTACACCTTTAAGGCTGTTAAATTAGCATTTCAGAATAATTGTTCTGTTTATCTCTAGGTTATGAATTGACTGGTCTAGCCAGGGGTGGAGAACAGCTGTCCAGGCTAAAGAGGAACTATGCCAAAGCTGTGGAACTGCTTGTGGAATTAGCCTCCCTTCAGGTAGAGGGCGCTCATACATCTATATTTCTTCTCTAAATATAACCCCAGTGTTTGACCATATGGACCTGTCAGAAAATAAGACCAGAAAGAAAGGCTTAATCTTTACTTTTATCTGCAACATGTGGGCAAATGAGTGGCTGTAAAAAAAATTTATTTCATTTATGAAAAATATTTGAATAGTTTGTTTGTACTACATGAAGTTTTGTACCACGATTCTTGAAGGTTTTATTTTGCTTACTTTGCAAAACCACGTTTTGCAAACCATGTTTTGTGAACCTAGGCTAAAGACTATGCAGAATTCATACATATCTAAATAGGGTTAATAGTTCCTTTTTCTTGCGCTTTTTGAATGTTTTAGAACCTTCTCACTAGGTTAAACCTTCACACTGACAGCATTTTCCTTACAGACGTCCTTTGTCACCTTGGATGAGGCCATCAAGATCACCAACCGGCGTGTGAATGCCATCGAACACGGTGCGTAGAGCAGATCACACGCCCTGCGGCATCTAAAGGCCCTGCTGTTTACTCCTCTCGTTTTACCCTCAGTGATCATCCCAAGGATCGAGCGCACGCTCACTTACATCATCACCGAGCTGGACGAGAGAGAGCGTGAGGAGTTCTACAGGTGAGCCCCACCCCCCACGTCTCTGTTCCTTCCTCATCCTGGGAGGGCTATTTCCGTAGGAGGCCTTGTGGGCAGGAAAACATGCCGCCTTTCTTAACAAGAGCTTCTCCCTGTGCTCCGCCCTCGCCAGGCTGAAGAAGATTCAGGAGAAGAAGAAGCAGCTTCGTGAGAGGACGGAGAAGGAGATCGCCCAGCGCCTGGCCGAGCTCGGCCCCATCGCCGAGCCGGCCAACATGCTGACCGAGGAGGCCGATGAGGACCTGCTGTTTGAATGAGACCCGCTGCCTTGCCCAGGGGACTCGTCCTAGGCACTTTCCATACCCTATTTATTCAGTGAGCCTCTAAGGCCATGCTCAACAATGGGGGGGGCATTGTTTTTTGTGTATATGTTGGTGCTTATTCTGTTTTGTTTGGGAGAGAAGAATTTTCATGTTAATACATAAGCATGTTCAATAGAGCTCTGTACAAAACAAACAAAAAATATATATATAAATTTATATATATATATATAAAAAAGTATATAAGTACACAGTCCCTGGTCTTGTTTAGTATATGTGAATGATTTTTTTTAATGACTGAAAATATTGTGCTGAGTTGTCAGAGAAAATTATTGAAAATAATTCTAGAAAATATTCTGAAATGCTGTTGTTCTACCATGGAAACTGAATTTATGTTTTCATGTTTACAGACACAGAATGCTAGGACCAGTTTTTCCTCACGTGTTCCCCAACCCCTTGAAATAAAACTGTACTTGCTTAGTGTTTGTGATGGTGCTTAGTACAGCACCACCTTTATATCAACACACCAGTGGTCACGTAGTGATTCCGATAAACTCTTCTCTGCTCAAACAACTGTATTATATTCTATAACTATTATTGTCTGTGAAGTTCATTTGAATAAAGTATGTAGACGATCATTTGTCTCCATTATTCAGTCATATATACTTTTCATAGTTTATTCATGGCATGAAATGGGTGTCTCGCCCTTCTGAAATGGGAGGAGTCAGTGTGGAGGCTTCTCTGTGTTTGATCTTCATGCCATAAGCAGAGCAAAGATGCAGCACACATGGCTGAACTGAACTTAGCAATGAGTTATGGAATCCTTTAAAATGGAAACAAAAATTAAGGTGGTTTGACATGGGTCAATTACCCATGGCAAAATAACATGCACAGCAAAAAATGTAAAAAAGCAAAAACCTCAATATTTTACATTTTCTCACAAGTACAGACTGGACTCTAAAAGAGTTTGTGTAATGCCTTCCACCACAGGGGACTACACTACCCACAATGCTACTAGGAGACTCAATCATCATCGCCTGAATTCTAACACGTGACTCTAATTCCAGTGTGCATTTATACTCTGCACTTCCTCACTGTCTTAGCGAAGTATTGCCAGCTTTCTTAGATTGTCTGCATCCTGATCGTTTATTCTTGTCTTCTTTCACTGTGTACCTACCTGGATTGTTTACTGGATATCATATTTGCCCCTCTGGTTTGTCTGCCTTTGTCTGCCTCCTCTCATGTGCTCTGACCTTGTTCTGCCTCTACATTATGGATTCTGGATTATCCTCTTGTTATTAAATATCTTTCACTGCTATTATCTGCAAGCGTCTGCGACTCTGCACCGCATCCCAATATATGAGAGACAATAAAAAGGACTGATGTCTGGATACTTACCTTGGTCCCGTAAGAATGGCAGGGATGGGAGGTTCAATACTGACATTTTCACCCGTTGCGACAGGTGGCGTACCTACTGCTCCTACAGTTGATTGGCGGCGTCTGGAACAAACCTGATCATTCATCTGTCTAAACTACAGGTGACAGTTTCAGACAGTTTGTAGGAACTTTGTGACAGCTGTGTCAGTGAAACCCATACTATCCATAGTGCAACTGCTGATGCCATTGTGAAGGTCAAAAAATATCTGACTGATGTTTTTGTTTCTAGGACACATGATCCTCTGGTTTACTGACAGAATCAATGTGCTGCATATCAGCACCTTTATATAATGGCAGAAAACAAAACCTATATATGCCAACAAGTGTTCTATATGGGGACAAGTTTTTTCCAAGGCAGAGATATCATTTGTAAAAAAATAAATAGAAGATAATTACCCAAAAAGCCAGAATAAATTCTTTTGAATAAATATCATGATATTTATTGTCAAGAAACATCATTCCTTAATACTTCATACTCTACACTTCATAATGGGGGTTTACAAAAGGGGCCTGCTCTTTATAGTCTACAAAGTATACACACCCACAACACCCATGCGGTTAAAGCTATTCTTATTCCTTAATCCTAAATCCAAATAAATAGATTATCAATAGATTATGTTTTCCACATGAAACTGATATACCAAGCAATTGAAATTGAAATCTCACAGATATTAATGAACACAACAGAAAAAGTGTTCCCATGAAACACTTGTTGACGACATATATAGGTGTTTTTTTCATTGCATAAAGGTGCTGATATGCAGCACATTGCTTCTGCTGGTAAACCAGAGGATCATGTGTCCTAGAAACAAAAACATCAGTCAGATATGTTTTGACCTTCACAATGGCATCAGCAGTTGCACTATGGATAGTATGGGTTTCACTGACACAGCTGTCAAACTGTCTGAAACTGTCGCCTACAGTTTAGACAGATGTGTGATCTGGTCGGTTCCAGACACTGTCAATCAAACACAGGACCAGCAGGTATGCCACCTGTCGAAACGGGTGAAACGCACTTAAGCGTCACATAGCCGTGGTCATGTGACACGGGTATTTTGAACCACATGTCTGAGCAGCGTCTTGAAATGTCTGTGCTTCGGAAGCACGACACAGCATCGAAATGTCAGTATTGAGCATCCCATCCCTAAGTGGAACAGACTAAGTGGTAGTCTGTTGGTGAGAAAGTCTGCAGGAGATTGGCTTAGGAGCCAATAGAGTCCCTCTATGACTTCATAAAAGAAGAGCAATTGAACCTACATCGCTCATATTCTTTTAACAACCTCTGAGACCTTCCACATTTTCTCAGTGCCACATTTCTACAAACTCTCAGTAAGCATTTGGAATGGCACATGACTTCAGACATGGGCATGAATCTGGTGCACAAATTGACCCAAATGCTATGAGGGTCAAAGCTAGTGACAGCGTTAGTGATGCCCGAATCATTATTTCCTTATCCACTTAGGGGTGGATAGGGGTCAGTCAGTTTTCACAATCTTTTTTGGAATCCTAATTTTAGGGATCAAACAAAAATAATTATTTGAATTTTTGTGAGTCTTTGTAGCAAAATTACCTGATTCTGTAAAGTTATGTCAGCATGGAATTTTCTAAATAGTTTTGATAGTCTAGATCTTCACCCTGCATAAACATGGATCCAGTTACTCAAGCCTGTTTTGCGATAATGTCATTGAAGATAAAACTGCACTAACAGCAACTAAGGCATCCCACCATAACAGCGTCAACGGCTGACAAACGGTCATGCACGCATTCTGCTATTCACCTTTTTAGTTGCACTAGCATGTTAGCAGTACCACTGTCTCTGTGTGCTTGCTTTATGCTTATTCTCCCCAGTTTAGTCAATCCATTTCCTGTTAAGCTGGTTAAATAAAAGTCTGTTCTCCTTTGAAAAAAATAACACTTTCTGGTCCTTCTACACCTCTGACACCACATTGGTGTCACAAGTGGGATGGAGCCACAGAGATGGATGAAATAAGACATGGAGGAAGGGGGTGGCAAAGCATTATTCACACAGACGACCACGACCATCTCAGAGTGCAGCAGCTGGCCAAGGAAGACAGTGATTGAGGAGCGGCCGTGAGGCCCAGCAGGGCGACTGGCTTGTGCTCGGCAAGACGGAGAAGCAGGCGATCGCCTGCCAGTGCAGCCAGACGGCGGCCGTCACCGCAGCACATCTGCAGACTGATGTTTCAGACAGGTGCTGACGCCGTTGTCAGTCAGGCGACTGCTCTCAGAGGCGGACGCTAGAGGGAAAGTGTGCCAGTGGTTGACCTGAGCCTGCGTTTGGCAGGCATACCCGACTTTTGGGAAAGCTGTGTAAGACGAGCTAGTGCTGGACCTCTGCCTGAATGTGCGGTGGCCACAGGAGCAGAAGCTGCGCACATGCTTCTCGCCACACCCGTCGGCCTCCGATAACGTGGTGCTATGTGGTGGAGGTGCTCCATAAGGAGGCAGGGTGCCAAGCAGCCCTGAAGCGAGTGGTGGTGGACCGAATGCTGAACTGGCGTAGTGTAGTGTAGTGTACTGGCGTAGTGTAGTATAGTGTACTGGTGTAGTGTAGTGTACTGTAGTGTACTGGCATAGTGTAGCGTAGTGTACTGGCATAGTGTAGTGTACTGGTGTAGTGTAGTGTACTGGTGTAGTGTAGTGTACTGTACTGCCGTACTGTAGTGTAGTGTACTGTAGTGTAGTGTACTGCCGTACTGTAGTGTAGTGTAGTGTACTGTAGTGTAGTGTACTGCTGGGCTACAGTGTAGTGTACGGCTGTAGTGTAGTGTAGTGTACTGGTGTACTGTAGTGGCGTAGTATATTATTGTAGTCAGAGAGCTCACAGACAGTATAATGAGCCTGATCCATAGAGAATAACCACCACACTGAAGCCAGGAAGATCAGCTGCTGCCATGGACTCTGGATTGAGTGCAGCGTAGGCAGAAAACAGCTCACCTCCCTGATCAACACGTGCTTGTGGGTCTCACTGCTACGACCAATGCTGCTTCACACCACAGATGGCACCCTGGATGGCTGGGAAGTGATTATAGTCCAACTCCAATCTGTCACCGACAGCCAAGTCGATGCATGAGGGAGGATGCGGCTGCTGGTCATAGTGGGATGTCTGAGCCGAGTTCTGGGTCATGCATGTAACAGACTGGATTGGACAGTTTGGATTTCCTTCCAGTGACAAGGGCTGTAGTTGGATTTAAGGAAAAAGAGCTCCTCCAGAGCCTTAAAGAGGAGACGAATGAAACTATCGATAACAGCTAGCGACAGAGTAGAGGCACAGGGGCTCCGTGGCCTTCGTTTACATGGGCTGGCTCTGGAGTAGCTGAAAACACCACATCAGGGCCAGTTGGTGGATCTCTGGGTGTCTCTGGGTGGGGGCTTCATGGCTTTTTGGGGTGAAGACTTCAGTCCTGGAGGAGCTGAAGATGCAGCACCAGTCCTGGTCGATGGATAATTTTCATTGTCAGCGCCCACGATGTGTTTGCTACTCTCTGTGCATTTCCCAGGGCAGGCAGCAATAAGGGCACTGGTGCCATGCTTTCACCGATACAGGACGTGACTAAGACTGTACTACTGCACGATGAGGAGGGAGACAGTAGTAGTCATGGCGTGGCTAGGCCCTTACCTCTGCAGCGCCTCGTTTATCCTGCGCATTGATCATGCCTCAGTGACTTTACAGTTGAGAGAGCCTCCGAGGGTCCGGCAGCAAGGTGGATCACGAAACTGCAGGAGAACCTCTTCACACTGGTCTTCACAGCATCGCGCTGCCCGGGACACTCACTCTCAGCAGGGATACAGGAAGGAGTTCTGCTCCAGGCCCTAGTCATCATAGGAGGACCCCTGTAGCAAGATGGAGTGTATAAGTGAGGTGAGTAATCAGGTTTGGGCAGGGAGTTATACTGTCACAGTCTCACTGCAGCCTTGTTTATCTTTAAAATGTGTTTAACGTTTAACAGATTAATTGTGTGTATGTTCTTTTCAGTTTAGTGTGTTAGTAGTGTGTCACTGTTAGTTATCCTCACAGCATTTCCCCCAGTTCCTTTCCTGTTCTTGTTCCACTTAATAATTAAATAAATTAAATAAAACAACAACATTTGCTGCTTTGTGACAATGGAATATAAATAAATTTGACATTGACAATATTGACGAAATGGTATTTCCTCGTCCTTCGCTGCCAATGCTACGGTGTACAACGCAACCCAATGCTTCCTTCAGTTTCCATGCTTGAAGAAATGTGAAATTTCCACAAGACATGGCAGTTTGCCAAGGGATTAAAAAACCAGGGGTCATTTCTAGTAGGAAGATTACAATAGGAAAATGACGAAAATAACATCTGTACTGATGCGGGAGCCCACAGTCTGTAAAAACTACTGACATGGCAGACTCAGACAGAATTGAAACCACTGATGATAACATTTGCATTACTCCACCTCTTCATATAAAAACTGATCCTGTCAGGATAGAGCTTTATACTAATATCAAACAATCTGTTTGCATGTAAATGTAATTATGTTAATTTATCGACCTCTGTGGGTAAGATAGATAAGAGGAATAATCTTTTCATCTTTGTTTTGAAGTTTATTCTTATCTGTGCAAGACTGGCTTCAGAAGCGCTTCCAAGAAATTATCAGTGTAGGTCTTAAGATGCCAATGTGAAATGCTAAGTTATTCAAAGCTACTTGCCTTTTGGCGGGAAAACATGAGGATTCTTGCACATCAGAAACACTCGCAAAGTGACACGAGTTTTGCGACGCCTTTCACTCATTTCTATGGAGACAAGCAGCGGTTGTACATTGAGGAAAATGGGAGTGACAGCACTGGACAGCAGCCAATCCAGTGTGGTGAGATAGGTCCCCTTTAATTGAACTTTGAAAAAAACTTGCATTTAAAACAAACAAACAAAAAATTAATTATTGAACTGAAATAGGTCATTAGATAGTTATGTCTTGTAGACTATTTTGCAATTTCGTATGAATCTCTGACTTTAGATTTATATTCAAATCTTGCAATAATTGGGAAACTCTCATCTGGCGTGCTGTGCTATGAATAATAGGTGACCTGCAAACATCCAAAAGGAATAAACAAATCTATATAAAATATCACTAACTGGAATATCTGGTGATCCAATTACAAAGAGATCTTTGTCACAAAGGCACTTGTAAGAAAGCTACAGACTATGTGTGATTGTAAATTGTGTGTCTGCGTGAGGACAGACCCGCTGATGTCTTTCAGAAACAACGTACACAAAAATATAAATAATGAATGTGAATGTGTTTTTTTTCTCCCACAGTTCCCCTGGGTTGCGAGTCTGTTCTTTACACGGCAGTGACACTGCTATGGTAGTGGCACTGTAGTGGCGGTTGTGCTGGTCTCAGTAAATGAGGCGTGTCAGTGTTGCCGGGGAAAATGTGACATTACATATTGTTACTGCCGGGTGGAGAGAGGTCTGTCTCCTAAACATACCCAGCCAAGAGTAGCCCTGTTGACAGACACTGACCATGTGTGAAATATTTAAATATTGTGTTTATTAATAAATAGAATAGATTTGTGCAGTTTGCGAGCCATCAAAAGATGTTTCCAAATAAGCAATCATTTCACTCATTTCACCTTGTTTGTGAGAACGAGTCTATCGTAATTATATTAATGAACAGATTGCATCAGATGTTTTTCATGCACCCTTAAAATGAAATTGAAGCACTAAAATCACATGTTGGATTTTAATGGTTTCATTAAGAAATCTGCAGAAAGATATTTTTTATATAATGATCAAGGATTTTATTATCATAGTCTCTCTCATCAGTTTCATATCATTACAGAAAATGTTATTGTACAGAGTTGTTCAATAATGTCTCCTCATTGCTTGGGGATTTTCCTCTGAAGTGCTGGTCACATATCTGTACAATATGATTCTTATTTTTTAACTGTACATTTTTGTGTAGTAAGTTAAAAAGGCTGTCAGCACTTAAAGAAGCTGTTTCGTCATTTCTTCCCCTCTCGTTTTTGAATTTATTCAAATAAAACATTTGCCAGTGACTCCACCCCTGGGGGCAGGGGCGGAGCTTCACCAGGTCAGGTGATTATAAGGAAGCTTCAGGGATAGGGCGGGCTGGCATGTGTCCCCCCAGGCACAACCTTCATCCACCCATGCTTTTGGCACTGCGTACATAAACAAGACTCACAAGATAAACAACAAGCAAAGCTCTTTGTGAAGCCATAATGATGCATATTAATGGGAGAAAAAACAGAAGTGTCACATGAATGACACTTAAGACAGAAAGTGCCATTTTCCAGTACCACACACGATTTTGTACTTGTTGTCTTTTCCTCCCATTTTCAAAAACAGAGATTCAATTTATTCATCTGTTTTTTGTGTGTTAAGATGAGGAAATAACGTAGATATTTGCACCTGGCAGGCACCTACCGCTTTCTATTAAAATGCTACAGCTATTGATAAGATCTAGCATTGAACACACAGAGCAAATGCAATGAAAAGAACAAAG
Organism: Brachyhypopomus occidentalis; assembly: GCA_020368025.1. Lineage (NCBI taxonomy): Eukaryota > Metazoa > Chordata > Actinopteri > Gymnotiformes > Hypopomidae > Brachyhypopomus > Brachyhypopomus occidentalis. The sequence goes on along the minus strand of JAGXOD010000021.1, from coordinate 7,211,070 downwards.
TTGTCTTAATATAATAATAATGAGAAGAATAATGATAATCATTAATAATAAGAGTAATAATAATATATTACAGAATAAATCTCTTTTATAATTAGATTTTTTACTTAAAAGTTATATCTTTTTTGTTTGAAATACTAGAATCTTTTTTTTTAAATATGTATCTAGTTTTGTGATCAAGATGTTGACTATACTTCAACGTTATCCAAATCAATAAAAACCAGCTGTGCCATTGCATATTACAGAGATAGTCGATGATATGTGGGCATGCACCGTGAACCACCCCCTCCCTCCGTGGTTTCCCCTCTGCTCCTCTCGTCCCTCGCTGATGACATCATAGCCGTCCTATGACCATGACATCGACTACCTCGCCCTTGTGCAGCTCCACGTATTGCTCTGTTTTGGGAGGGAGCATGAGGAGGCCGTTGGCACTGCGCATGCTCATTAACCTGCTGTTCACCTGGTTCCCTGTGCATGAGAGAGAGAGAGACAGGCCGAGACATGAAAGACAGAGAGAGAGACAGGCCGACGCATGAGAGAGAGAGAGAGAGAGACAGGCCGAGACATGAGAGAGAGAGACAGGCCGAGACATGAGAGAGAGAGAGAGAGACAGGTCGAGACATGAGAGAAAGACAGGCCAAGACATGAGAGAGAGAGAGAGAGACAGGCCGAGGTATAAGAGAGAGAGAGAGACAGGTCGAGACATGAGAGAAAGACAGGCCAAGACATGAGAGAGAGAGAGAGACAGGCCGAGACATTACAAAGAGAGATGCATTACACATTCAGCAAGCAAACGCCATTGTAACATTGTAAATGAGATTGTAAATGAATACAAGCGGTAACAACAGTAGTACGTTTAAGTGGCAGCAACAGTAAGTTTGCATTTTCTTTAAATGATTAGTGTTGCTTTCCTTTTTTAGCACATAGAGCCTTATAAGAAAAAAAAACCTTAAAAGGAAAAAAAACATTCTCCATAAATGTTCTGAACCACAGGAAGTTCAAACCAACATTTGGCCTTATGTTTTTGCCTAGGCATACACACACAAGTACACACATGTGCACACACACATATGCACACGCACACACACAAACATGCACTCAAACACACATTCAAGCACACACACACAGATGTGCTCGTACCTGTGCTCTGGGCCCATGGGAGGGGCTCCTGATGGTGCCACGTTAAAATACAGCGGTGATACTCAGGGCGTGGGTCAAGTTTCACATCACAGGACAACTGCAAACAACCCACAGAGCAAATGGTACATGTCTGGCATTTCTGGGCAGGGCTCTCAGAAGAACTACGCAAGTCAGACGCAGCATGTATAATTACACTAAGCCATACAGTCTGTAGATCTGCGGTCAGTAGTGCAGAGAGGAGGCTCACCCTGGCTTTGATGATGGTGGGCCGTGGGTCCAGGATTCCCTGCATCTTCCTCAAGGCGGGGATGACGAAGAGGTTACATGTGACGACGGCCGACACAGGATTACCTGCGAAACAAAGAAATGCATCTTATCCATCTCTTCAAACATGAAGACGGCCTCGATCAAGTTGAACTCGCGATACGAGAGTCGTTTTAAAATAACCTCTCCATCTACGCTCACTACCCACTTTGTTAGAAACACTTTATGATATACCAGTTTAAGACTACAACCCAAACGTTGCCATGCACAATATGTATTGCCCATTCTCCAACCCTTAACACACTTATACCAGCACGAGACCCAATAATACCACACCAATACTGGGGGCAGTATTAATACTGTGGTAAGTATGGACAATGGGCCTGTGCTCCAAACACCACCTAGTGATGAAAACACCACCTAGTGATGAATGCCGTCGAGGGTCGAGGGTGGCTGAGGAACCATACATGTCAACAGGCAGGTCACAGTCTGGAATAGTGCACCAAGCACACTTATAACACAGGTGGGGCTAATAAAGCATCCAGTGAGCATAGGTGGAGCTTGGTTTATATATATATATATATATGTCTACTTTAAATCTCTACGCTATAAGTCTAGTAAGAATGTACCAAGAGACTCTCTCACCATCCCTACCTGGTAGAGCAAAGATAAGCTTTCGCGTACCATCCATGTCCAAAGTAGCAAATGTTGTGGGGAGACTATTTTGAAGAAACAAAAAACAAATCAGATTTTCTGCTGCCTTGTAAAAGGTTCACTGTCCCTTTAAGGACCCATGCATCCATCCACTTACCCTGGTTTCATAAAGACCCGCCCAAAGTGGATCTGAGCATGGAGGTCAATGTCAAGTACCTGCTTCAGGTAGTCCTGTCAAAATGGGCCAATTAACCGTGCACATTAACAATGAGACATGAATTCTTGTGAAAATGCAGACAATCCCATGTGACAAGAAGAAATAAAATCAATTTAAAATAAAAACTTTCACCATTTTTCGCTGATTCTAGAATGGGCCACTAGATGTCAGCATGGAGCTGAATAAATGTGAATAAAGCTTTGTATTAAGGACTCTAGAGGAGGTGCAGTGACACTGCACAGTAAAGTGTTTCCTCTGCGCCAAATAAATAAATAAGCAAACAAACATATAAATAAATCAACACATGAATGAATGAATGGCAGCATGGCCACACCTTCTCCCCCATGGACACGCCCCCTGAGGTGATGATGACGTCGGCACGGCTGATGCCCTCATTCAGGGCGTTCAGGAGGTCATCTGGGCTGTAGGCATGACACGACAGCAACAGTTATCAGGGCAGCCACCCACCTTACAGTAAGCACACTTCATTCAGACCCTGTCACGCTGTGCCCCGTCAGGCTTTCCTGCGCACTCTGCTTCAAGCCCATAGGCACCTGTAACGCTGATGAAGTGTTTCTGCGCAGACACCAAAGCACTTACGCAAGTCGTTTCCGGGGCAAAAAAGCGTCTTGTCAAACGCTGTAAATGTAAACGTCCCCTCCGTAACGGAGAAATGTACCAAACATTATCCAACAAGGCACTGAAATCCAGCCTTAAAAACTCCAGCCTGACGGGCTGATTCTGCTGTGTACTGTTACCCCCCCATCCCCCCCCGGCTGTGTCTCCCCGAGGGGGCGCTGTGACGTGCACAGGTGAAGAGGCTCACTTGTCTCCCACGATGCCCAGGTTGATGGTGGGGTAGCCGTGCTCCTGGATGGTGGCGAGCAGCGTGGAGCGGTTGGAGTCGCGAATCTTCCCAGGGTGTAGGTCGTCCTCTGGGTTCAGCAGCTATGGGACCGAAGGGTGGGACAGCGCAGCCCAATCACAGAGCGCCACGGTGACCCTCCCCCCAAGCCACGCCTCCACAAGCCACGCCTCCCCAAGCCACGCCTATCACGAGACTCCGGAATCCCAGTCGGCGTGGTAGAAACAGTGCTTTAGAAATTAGATTATCCGCCAGCACATCAATGTATGTGTATATGTGTACTGTGTGCTGTGTGTGCTTGGTTTTCGAACCTCGTTGCCTGTGGACATGACGGCCACCACAGGGAACTTGTGCACTTCCACCTCCGTGACTCCGACAGTGGCCAGGAGCCCGATCTCCGAGGGGCCCATATGGGTGCCTTTGGCCAGCACACACTCACCACGCTTTATATCATGGCCAATGGGCCTGTGGAAGGGAGGTTTGAGATTATAGATTTCTCTTGCTCTCTGTCTCTCTTACACACACACACACACACACACAGACAGCTTACCTGATGTCCTGTCCTGGACGTGCTTGTACCAGGATGCGCACCTCAAGTTCTTCTGTTCCCTAAAGGACGAGTATTTAAAACCGCCACTGACTTATAAAACCCACCATAAAAGCCTTCATGTTCCACCATATTAATTTCATAAATGGCCATTAGCAGCACAAGCAAGGGGCATTTCTGCTCTCTACACTGCCCTCCATACTGCCGTAACTACACCCAGCTCCACATGCACCGCACTGTGTAAATAGCACGGCATAAATAGCAGTCGTAACTCTGCGATAAGGCGTGTGCGAGTGTCTGTAAGTGCGGCGAAGCAGACTCACGTCTTCGGACTCGCGCAGGAGCTCCGTGTCCTCCACCTGCACTACGGCGTCAGCGCCGCATGGGATGGGGGCTCCTGTGGTCACCCGCATCACCTGACCCGGCATCACCGTGTGGGTGGGCTGGAGGGCGGGGTTGGGGTGGTGGGCGGGGTTAGTGGTGCAGGGGGTGTAGTCCAGGTGAATATGCAACATATAAAACAAAACATACAGCAAAGAATGATGGCGCAACCACAGATGGGGCCCTTGAAGATATAGCCTTATATGCTTCAGCCTTATAAACCATACTTGTCTTGTCCAGTTTAAGCCGTTAGTCTCAGTAATTTTCTAGCATTACTATAGTATCGAAGCTTTAAAAAAAGGAACTTGAACATTTGAGGCTCAGAGTATGACTCCAGTCACCAGTGATCACCTCTAGCAGCGTAACCTTGTCCACCTCTGAGCTCGGTGTGTTGAGTGAATGGAGACAGACTGCGTGCACCATACGGCCCTGTGGGCTCTGAACTACTGTTTCAGGAGCGTCCTGCCATTGACTCTCTGATAATAACTTCTGTTTAAGGAGCGTCCTGCAGGTGACTCTGTGATAATAACTACCTTTTCAGGAGCGTCCTGCCGGTGCCTCTCTGATATAACTACTGTTTAAAGAGTGTCCTGCTGGTGACTCTGATAATAACTACCTTTTCAGGAGCGTCCTGCCTCTCTGATAATAACTACTGTTTGAGGACAGTCTCACCTGCTCTCCTGCCTGTGACTCGCCGATGATGAATCTGTCACCAGGGCCGTCGGCCGCTGCCGCGAGGGAACAGAAGGGCAGCGTCATCATACACGAGCGCAAACAGCACATGCTACACACCACACATGCACCAACCCACACTTATACATACTACATACTCACTATTATACCACACCTTTAGTGCAAAACACTATATCCATATATATATATGTTATGTATTGGCATGTGCTCCTTGACTTCAAATGCTACACTAAGCTATTTTGTTAAACAGGCAGAAATACTTTTTTGCTTTAACTATTCACTTGTGAATATGTACAAAGACGAAACGCTTCGTGGAAACTCAGCCGTGTATGTGTACGAAACGAGGAAACCGTTGAAGAACAAGATGCGTCTGTGTCACAGAGCAGAAGGGTGATATGGCAGGGACGGCAGAACCCCGGTCCTCAGCTTTATGAAATAAATAAGTCGGTTCTGAAGCACTTTCTATGACCTCAGTGAGAGAGAACGTGGTTCTGTATGGAGCAGTGTAACGAAACCGCAAACTGTTTGACATTCATCCCCCGAGAAGCTTATTTCGACCCCACTTTGTACCACAGATGACTGATCCGTCGAACACGGAGGCTTGTCACAGGAAGTGAAGCGTGAGCTAACAAGGTTTGTCATAATGCCAGGCAAACAGCCTTATCATGATTTAGCGTGACTGACAGAGCGAGAGAAACAGAGAGGGAGGGAGGGAGAGAGAGAGAGAGAGAGAGAGAGTCAAATGTGGAGGCTACGTTTGGGGGGAGGGGGAGGGGGGTTTCTGAATCACTGTAATATCAGTATGGAGGCTCCAGAATTAGAAGCTACACATATAGTGAGTCACCGCTGAGGACTTGTAGCCACAGGCGGTAGGAGTGCTGACGGAGACAGAACAACTCCTCCGGGGGCACAAGGTTATGCCTGCGGCAGGCGGAGACGGACGCCAAGCTTCCATTCGCCTGGGCCAGCAGCGTTTATGAAGTGTGTTAGCATGACATCTTAGTCCCACGGTCATACTTTAGGACAGTAGGTAGTGTTTAATGAGCCACTGAAAGAAATCTGTCAGGGTGATCTTTTTTTCCTTGTTAACATTCTTTAGAACATCCAATTGAATTTTTTTGTGCATGTACACACACACACACACACGCATGCACACACACACACACACATGCATGCAGATACACGCACACAAATGCCAACAATTACAAACAGTGTCACATACCTCTAACAGCGTAGCCGTCCTTAACAGAGGCAGGAAAGGGAGGCAGGTTGTCTTTGGCATAAACATCCTGAGCCAAAACTCGACCCATTCCATCTGAAAAGAGCACACACACACAAACACACACGTGCACACACACACACACACACACACACACACACACACACACACACACATACACACACACACACACACATAGATTGCAATGCAATCACACATGCATGCGCAGACACACACACACGCACATGCAAAAACACACACACCCACACACACACACACACCCACACACACACACACAAACCCACAAAAACATATATTCTAACTCCCATTCTACAAAATTAAGTGCTGTCTTTTCCAGTTGCTTAAACACAATAGTGATCACATTATCTAAATGAATAATTCTCAAAGCCATATAACAGTACCGTAGCCTTTAAAATCCCTATAACCGCATACTCAAAACAATTAATCTCTTAAGAAATATAGTACAGTCTTTCTGTGCTGCTGTGTAAAACCGTTATACATCGTCCATTCAAGAAAATGATCCTATAAGCAAAACACACCCTGTATGTCATTTCATGGTAAGAGAGGGAGAACGAGAAGAAAAAGAGAAAAGAAAAAGACAGATAGGGGTGAGAGAGAGAGGGATAGAGAGAGAGGGATAGAGAGAGAGAGGGAGAGAGGGATCTCCCAGAACTCTGCCCGAAGCTTCAGAGGGCATAAATATAACTGGGGCTGTGTCTTTTCCCTTAGCTTGTGCGTAGGTGTTCAGATATACGGCTGCGGGTACGAGACAGAGCTATCACAGTGCATCAGAGAGCCTCTCACACACACGTATCAGAGTGCAGCACACCAGAGAGCCTCTCACACACACGTATCAGAGCCTCAGAGTGCGGCACACCAGAGAGCCTCTCGCACACACGTATCAGAGTGCGGCACACCAGAGAGCCTCTCACACACACGTATCAGAGTGCACACCAGAGAGCCTCTCGCACACACGTATCAGAGTGCGGCACACCAGAGAGCCTCTCACACACACGTATCAGAGTGCGGCACACCAGAGAGCCTCTCGCACACACGTATCAGAGTGCGGCACACCAGAGAGCCTCTCGCACACACGTATCAGAGTGCGGCACACCAGAGAGCCTCTCGCACACACGTATCAGAGTGCGGCACACCAGAGAGCCTCTCGCACACACGTATCAGAGTGCGGCACACCAGAGAGCCTCTCGCACACACGTATCAGAGTGCGGCACACCAGAGAGCCTCTCGCACACACGTATCAGAGTGCGGCACACCAGAGAGCCTCTCGCACACACGTATCAGAGTGCGGCACACCAGAGAGCCTCTCGCACACACGTATCAGTGCGGCACACCAGAGAGCCTCTCGCACACACGGCACACACCAGAGAGCCTCTCGCACACACGTATCAGAGTGCGGCACACCAGAGAGCCTCTCGCACACACGTATCAGAGTGCGGCACACCAGAGAGCCTCTCGCACACACGTATCAGAGTGCGGCACACCAGAGAGCCTCTCACACACGTATCAGAGTGCGGCACACCAGAGAGCCTCTCGCACACACGTATCAGAGTGCGGCACACCAGAGAGCCTCTCACACACACGTATCAGAGTGCGGCACACCAGAGAGCCTCTCGCACACACGTATCAGAGTGCGGCACACCAGAGAGCCTCTCGCACACACGTATCAGAGTGCGGCACACCAGAGAGCCTCTCACACACACGTATCAGAGTGCGGCACACCAGAGAGCCTCTCACACACGTACAGAGTGCGGCACACCAGAGAGCCTCTCGCACACACGTATCAGAGTGCGGCACACCAGAGAGCCTCTCACACACACGTATCAGAGTGCGGCACACCAGAGAGCCTCTCGCACACGTATCAGAGTGCGGCACACCAGAGAGCCTCACACACACACGTCATCAGAGTGCGGCACACCCGAGAGACTCTCACACACGTATCAGAGTGCGGCACACCAGAGAGCCTCTCGCACACACGTATCAGAGTGCGGCACACCAGAGAGCCTCTCACACACACGTATCAGAGTGCGGCACACCAGAGAGCCTCTCACACACACGTATCAGAGTGCGGCACACCAGAGAGCCTCTCCGCACACACGTATCAGAGTGCGGCACACCAGAGAGCCTCTCGCACACACGTATCAGAGTGCGGCACACCAGAGAGCCTCTCGCACACACGTATCAGAGTGCAGCACACCAGAGAGCCTCTCTCGCACACACGTATCAGAGTGCGGCACACCAGAGAGCCTCGGCACACCACACACGTATCAGAGTGCGGCACACCAGAGAGCCTCTCGCACACACGTATCAGAGTGCGGCACACCAGAGAGCCTCTCGCACACACGTATCAGAGTGCGGCACACCAGAGAGCCTCTCGCACACACGTATCAGAGTGCGGCACACCAGAGAGCCTCTCGCACACACACGTATCAGAGTGCGGCACACCAGAGAGCCTCTCACACACACACACGTATCAGAGTGCGGCACACTCGAGAGGCTCTCACACACATACGGTCCCCTCAGACAGCAGAGGGGGGGGAAAAACGGCGGCTAAAATATCATGTTAGCCAAAACAAAACAAAACATGTGAGTGAAGATGTAATGACAAATAATTAAAACAATAAAAATGTCAGTCTTCGAGGTAAGTCACGAAGGGCTCCATGGAGAGTGACACGGATCTGAGTGTGTATGGGTGTGTGTGTTTTTGTGTGCTACCTCTGTAATTGATGATCTCAGTGCCCAGGACCGGAGTCATCTCCAGCACAGTGATGAAGGCCTTGTCCATGGAGGTGAGGGGGAACGGAGACATGCGGTGTCTCCGGGCCACTTTAGTGATGTCCACCGCACTGTGACCTGCACACAAACGGACACACAAACATGTATGTGTACATACACAGACATGCACACAGACACACACATTTATCAAGATAATAGAAAAAGACACACTGACATGACATGTATCAGAATGATAAATACACGCACACACAGACACACGCACGCACACACACACACAACCTCACACACACACACACAAACATTACTGCATTACAGACCCAGAAGGGAAGTAACTGACCTCTGAGAGTTGTGGACTTAAAAAAATAAATGGTATCATAGTTCTTGTTAGAGTGTGTGTCTCAAATATTTTTTTTCTGTTTACCTGAGATTAATTTGACTGCGAACACTAATCAACCCTAACGCTTCCATGCTAGTAGTCTGAATATTACATCTTTATTCCATTTAACACTGCACCTTTTTATTTGATAGTTTATGGTTCTGTTGTACTGCTGTGCTCTCATTCATTTCACAGTTATCCAAAGTGCTTTGTAAATCTTACATAAATATATACATAAACGCGTTACGTGCTAAATGAAGATCGATTTTTCCATTATTGCAGACTAAACAAAAGCACAATTTCCAGCAAGGAGACGCCTCGCCGGTGGTAAAGAAGACGTCGTTCGACCCATCGAACAGTGACGGCGTTAGAGAGGGGTAAGGTGTGTCTGTCTATGACAGGGTGGAGGAGGGTGGGACACAGCCTGGCTCTGATTTGCATTACTTCTGTTTTCAACACAACCCTAAAGCCCCTCTTACTCTAAACAAACAGGGAGTGCACACACACACACACGCACGCATTTGCACACACACACACACACACACACACACACGCGACTTACTCGCCCGTAAGATATTTTCTTTGCTGCTGCATCGTGATTGCACCTGTACACAAAGAGAGAGAAACAGAGACATGGAGGGAGATAAAGAGAAGCAAGGGAATAGTAAAGGAATGATGACGAGAAGGAGTGAGAGACAGAGAGAGAGAGAGAGAGAGAGAAGGAAAATATAGAGAGTGTTAGTTTAAAAAACCATAGACCTTTTTGTGGAAATGCTTGATGAGATGCTGCGCTCTGAAGAAAAATGGAAAATGCAAAACCATGAAGTCAGACCTGCGTAACCCGGGATCATGGCTATGAAACAATAATGCAACTTAAGATTTCTCTCACAATGAAGTAACAGGCAAAAAGGAACATGTAAATCTGATTGGCGAGCAGATTCAAATCGAATTTGCTAGCTACTCTTTTTCAGCTACTTTTCAGAACAACCTTGACAAACGCCATCTGCTAACACTGAACCCTGCCTTCTCTCGATTCAAACCTCAGCCCTAATATGGCATCAAATCAATACGCTGGTACGGAACATTCGGCAAGATGAAAATGAACTGCATTCGGAGCCCTAAAAGTCAGCCCCGAAGCCCTTTTAAAGCTCCACCACAGTCAGAGAGACATACATGGCAAATCTCATAAAAATGTGTGTTTACAGTGCTGTCTGTAAGTTATTAGACGAGGACAAATATTTTGTTGTTTCTGCTCAGCGCACTGGCATGTTGGATATAGAAAGGAACATAATGGGATGAAATACAGAATGTCAGCCATGTTTTGTTTTTTTGCCTCACTTATGCTGGATGAAGTGGAATCAGAACTGTTTATTTACCATGGCACCTGAACTGATCCCGTCAAATGAGCGCCTCAGAACTCGCCGGAAGCCATTTCGCCTTACAGCAGAAAAGTGGTACAAAACCTTGCATCAAACCGCAGTAGCCGTCTTCTGGACCAAAGTGTGCAGGAAAATACCAAGCTAGTCACGAGACCTGAAGCCCTCAGCATCGGAGCTCAAAACGACTGAGTTACACACCCTGAAGGGAAGTAACTGACCCCTGATGCCTGTGAGCTGTGAACTTCAAAGGATTTGCTGCCAAGTACTGAACATGACGATTTATTTTGCCATTTTCTGCCATTACCTTTGATCTTCTAACATGGGGGAACTATATCTAAAAGGGCTGTAAAACATATGGACTTCACTCACTACAGGTGTTAACACCATGCTAAGGCTAACGCTATACCTTTTACACTAGCGTCACCATGTCACATCACATCCAAAAATGGGATGGGTGCCCCCTTTGAGTCTTGGTTCCTCTCAAGGTTTCTTCCTTGCCACTGTCGCCTTTGACTTGCTCACTGGGGACTTGGGACACACGTAAAGCTGCTTTGTGACAACAGTCGTCGTAAAAAGAGCTATACAAATACATTTTACTAACATGCAGTGTGCTGGACTACAGAGCCTAAACAACTGTCACTGTCCAGTTCCTTACAGACAGCGCTGTATGGGAGTCTGTTTAAAGACACCCATACCCAACCCATGGAGCGGATGAACAAATTACTCGGAGAAATGGATGCTGCATGTATTTGTGCATTCCAAACAGCTACCATTGTGTGTGTGTGTTTGTGTGTGAATATAGAATGGCTCTCATCTTGATTGGCTGTCACTATATCTTAAATACAATCTGGTCAGGTGGGCGACACCATGGCAGCACCAGGACCGTCAGGAGTAGCTGACCTCATGAGGTCATGGGTCACCCTGTCTCTCCAGCTCTACGTGAATCCTGCAGGCGAACACCGGGTACCCGATTCTGCTAAACAGCAGACAAAAGGGGAGATGGAAGAAGAAGAGAGATGAAGTGAGGGATATGGAGTGAGGGATATAGAGTGGGGGAGATGGAGTGGGGGAGATGGAAAACTATCAGAAAGGAAGTGAGAGAGCAGACATATTACATGTAAAGAAAGTGAAGGAGAACTTTGAGAGAGAGACAGAGAGACGGAGAGTGAGAGAGCGAGACAGAGAGAGAGAGAGAGAGAGAGAGAGAGAGAGAGAGAGAGCAAGACGGCTGCAGCCACTGAGACCTAACACACCAAACAACAAAGCTAATAGAGGCAGAGCAGAGAGAGGGAAAAAGACAGAGAAAAAAAAGAAAAAAAGAGAGACCAGCAAACGAGGAGGAACAGGGCTGAACTGATGACTAGATCAGGGTGCAGAAGCGCAGGTGAACAGGAAGAAGACACCTCAAAGAACAGGACGCCTCAAAGAGCAGGACGCCTCAAGGAGGAGCACCAAAGGCGTGCCATTCTCCGTCTTACACAATCCGTCCATGTTATGACACAATAACATAATGGTGAACCATTGAATTGCTGAACCTCAGCCCATCTATAGGAGTCCTGGCACAAGACCTCCGCTTCTGTCCGATGAGATCACAAATCACTAAATCTAGCAATGTCAGGCTAGAATTACTGTGCTACGCGTGTGTGTATCTTTCCTTTGTATCCCCCTTTAGCCTACATGTTATTTCTTAATTTATGCCTCAGCCATACAGAGGTTGAAAATGGGGAAATGAATAAACTCAAATGTAATCAAACTAAAAGGAAAAATGATTCTGGAACTTTTGAATACGCATTTATGTGAAGAGACGTAATTGGACTGTGGAGAGCCTGAAGAAAGAAAATGGCTGCCACTTAATAGGAAGGGAGAAAACGGAAGGACAGAAAGAAAATGAAAGAATACACGAAATGCAAGCAAAGAGCACAAACTCCACACGCAGAGAGAGAAAGAGAGAGAGAGAAAGACAGAGAGAGAAAGAGACAGAGACAGACAGAAAGAGAGAGAGAATGGTGGGAAAGAGAGCAAGAGTTAGAAAGATAGCAAGAGAGGAGTGAGAGTGCGTGTGGAGTTGAGGCTCACGGGGTCGGTGAACAGTTAGGGATAGTTACTCGAGAGCTGAAGGTCCTATGGCTCCTTCGATCATCTTTAAGCCCCTCCAACCTACACTGGAGCTACAGTGGAGACAAAGTCAAGTGTCAGTCCATCAATTCCCACGGACAAGCGGGCAAAACACCAAACTGAAACAAGAGGCAACCAAAAAAGACAGCTCACAGCAAACGGTGCCAGAGAGAGAGAAAGAGAAATAGAGAGAGAGAGAAAGAGAAAGAGAGAGAAGGAAAACAGCAGGTAATTCTTCACTTTCAGGTGTGTAAAAATATTCTCGTGGGCTTCTCAAATTTGCTTTACATGGATTCTGAGTTTCGAGCAATTCAGATGTTTACTGCAACTATAGCAGATGTAAGGTTATTATAAATACAGTTGTTCAGTTAGAAGATAACTTTTTTTTATTTTATAGTTTACAATAACACAAACACTGTGTAAAGCTTTAATAATGAGTTCTGTAGGCAGTGCTTGCAAACACGTCTGTGTTTCACATCTGTGTATGTGGCATGAACAAAATGGGGTGAAATGGAGCCAAGAAATGACAGACAGACAGATAGAGCGACATACAGTAAGAGGGAAAGAGGGTTGACAGACAAGGAGAAAAAAGAGAATGAGAAGTCTGTCTCTTAGGGAGATGAAGTTATGACTGAACAGAACATGGTGTAAATTAGCTGAAACAGGCACATACTTTCACTGTGTCCAGCACAACAGAAACTTCACAGTGACCTCCTTGTGTTAAACAAGAGTTAACCCCTTAAAGAATGGCTACCCCCAAAGATCTTCCAAAGAGGTAACTGTTCAAGGAATAGGGAACTCCTTCATTGAAAAGAAGACCTAAACTCCAGAGCTAACTCTACTCAAAGAAGAACTAAACTCCAGAGCTAACTCCACTCAAAGAAGAGCACACCACGAAAGAACAGCTAATGCCTCCAAAAACCAGCTACCCTCTAAAGACCTAGGCACCCAAAGAGCAGCTAAGCTCCCTGTAGTTACCCCTGCTCAAACTAGCACTTCCATCTCCCCCAAAATGATAACTCCCCCACAAAAGAATAGCTAACCCTTTCAAATAAGAGCTAACCTCACAAATATTAAAGCCCCCCAAAAGATGAGCTAAGCCCCTCAAAGAAGAACTAATCAATCACATAAAAACATCTGTGTTTGCTAACAAATCTACGCAACCTTTCAGATAACACATAAGAAGAATGGAAACAGATGGAATCTCTGACTACTTTAAGTTAATAACTGTTAATTTGTTAGATTTAGAATGTGTTCAATTTCAGCTCGTTTTCTGACCAGATAACCATTTGATTTAGATGTTTCTGTAGTACAAATCAAATATTAGCTTTGAAGGTTTTATTATATGACAAATTACCCCTATCCTAATTTTGTTCAACACATGTGAACAAATGGAGACATGTGAATGAAATGTTTATGGACTATGATTGAAGATCATGGAGAGAGGAATGAGGTGATGCAGAACAAAGTACCTGGCATCTCACACTCGTGCACACACAAACTTCAAAATATGAACACATATACATATGCACGCTCACACACATGCACACACCTACACACATACATACACATATGAACAAACACACATACGCAACCACATCGATACAGTTTGTATGCATACACTGTAACATTCATATACAGACACACACACACCACTTGAAACAGCATCCTGCACATCCTGTCCTACTGTATTTATGTAACTGATTTATCATTTAATCAGACACAAACTATCAGCTGAGCGCTCACCAGATTGAATGTGAACATTATGTGTGTGCATGTGTGTGTTCAGGTGTATGTCAGGTATGTGTATGTAAACTGTATGGTGCATGCATTCTGGTTTGTTACAGATGTCGATATATTGGGCTGTAGGCTCACCACCCACTTCATTAGAAACATTTATTATTAGAAACTCCTGGTAGCTGTATGGTTAGGCAATCCATCTTTTGCTCTAAATGATTTGTGTTGGACAGTTCTGGATGTAATTTTGGGTGACAGACCCATGTCAACTCCCAGCATCCCAGCATCCACACTAACACATATAAAAACTGCTGTGCCTGATCCACTTGTAACAATACTTGTGGCAATACTTTGCAAAGTCATACTGAAGTGGGCAGGATTAAATAGAGATTTAATCAATATAGATGAGACACAGCTGATGAGAGAATTCCTTGTACTTGGGTGATAACAACCTCTGGTGGATGGCCAGGGAAGTGACATTGGATCTGACGGAACCACACACAGAAGGCAGGGCTCCCGATGCCAACAAGTGCCAATGCCGAGGATGACCCCTGGGCCTGGGTACAGGGCCACTGGGGTTAGCCACATGGAAGTCCCAGATGAGGGAAGGGTCCAGGACATCGTCGGCAGTGACCCAACGTCTCTCCTCTACACCATAACCCTCCCAATCCATCAAATACTGCGAAGTCTGCACATGTCGACAAGAATCCATCAGGCCCCGAACCAGGTAGGTGGGAGAGCCGTCGATGTCGAGAGGCAGAGGGGGTGGAGACTGAACAGATGGGAACATGCTGAAGGAAGCAACAGGTTTGAGCAGAAAAACATGAAAGGTAGGAGAAATACGATAATGCGGGGGGAGCTGCAGTCTGTAAGACACTGGATTAATGCGGTGCAGTAACTTGAAGGGACTGATGTAGCATGGGTTAAGTTTTCTGCACTTGTCCTTAAGGCGGAGATCACGGGTGGAGAGCCAGCCGTTATTTTTAAGACATTACAAAACTACTTCAACACGTGCGATGTGAATTAGGGGCCTCTGTCAGATATGATGTCCTCAGGTATGCCGAAAAAGCAGAAGATGTTATAGCCTCCGCAGTCTCCATTGTTGTGGGGAGCTTGGTCAAGGTGTTACACAGGTGTTACCTTGGGACCTGATGGTAATTCTGTGACGAAATCCACTGCCAAGTGTGTCCAGGGTCGCCTGGGTACCTGGAGGGGTTCCAGAAGACCTGCCGGTAGTTGTCGGGGGGTTCAACTACGTGCACACATATCACAGGCACCTACATAACTCGAAATGTCACCAGACATATTCAGCCACCAGTATCGAACCTGTGCTAACGCTAAAGTGCACTGGATGCCAGGGTGACCCAACCTAAGTGAGGAGTGGATTTCATGGAGCAGCTCAGGCTGAATTGCTTGGGTCACATATAGCTTGCCTGAAGGGCAGTCATTGGGTGGAGGATCATTGTGATGTCCTTGTCGAATACGAGTGTCCATGTCCCATTGGATGGGGGCTAATATGAGTGACAGAGGAATAATGTTTGCGTCCTTACTGAGACCTCTCCATCACAGTCATCATGCATCCGGGAAAGTGCATCTGCCTTAGCATTCTTGGAACCCGGACGAAAGGTGAGAGCATATTTAAACCGAGTAAAGAATGATGCCCACCTAGCTTGTCGCTTGTATTCAAATGCTGTGCTGCCTTAATGTATTCTAGGTTCTTATGGTCTGTGATAATGAGGAAGGGCTGACGTGCCCCCTCTTGCCAGTGACGCCAATCCTCTAGTGCTGACTTTACAGCAAGCAGTTCTTGGGTTTCAACATCATAATTCTTTTCAGCTGCTGAGAGCTTGCATGAGAAAAAGGCACATGGGAACAACTTAGGGGGGTTTCCATGACGTTGTGAGAGAACAGCACCTATTCTCGTGCCGGATCAGGATGTTTCAAGATGGGAGCCGAAGTGAACCTCCTCTTTAGTTCGGAGAAAGCCTCCCTAGCCTCTGTCGTCCATCCTAGTGTCCGTGGTTTACCCTTTAAAAGGGAAGTGAAGGGGTCTGCAACAGAGCTAAAACCATAAATGAAGTGGCAACAGAAATTTGCAAAGCCCAGAAACCTCTGCAGCTCCTGCATGGTGCGGGGCATTGCCCAGTTAGCAACAGTTTTCACTTTGGTATCATCCATAGAGATGCGTACAGGGGTAATTACGTAACCCAAGAATTTTATCTGTGTCTGGTGAAACTCGCATTTCTCGTGTTTTGCAAAGAGTCTGTGTTTATGCAGCCTGTGTAACATGTCCTGAAATTGGCCGTCGTGCTCGTCGAGACTGGAAGAATAAATCAAAATATCATCTATGTAGACTATTACACACTTGTTCAGCAAATCCCGGAAAACTTCGTTAATGAAATATTGGAACACAGAGGGAGCATTAGTCAACCCGTAGGGCATTACCAATTAGTCGTTGTGACCGCAGTTGCTGACAAATGCGGTTTTACTCTCGTCCACCTCACAAATTCTTATTAAGTTGTAGGTACTCTGGAGGTCTAGTTTAGTGAAGATCCATGCCTGTTGTAGCTGTTCTAGTGCGGAAGGCACGAGAGCGAGAGGGTAATAGTTCTTTACAGTTATGGCATTCAAGCCGGGCAAAGATAGCAGGGGCAAAGACCTCTGTCTTTCTTGTCCACAAAGAAGAAACCCGCAGCATCAGGAGAGGTAGATGGATGAATATAGCCGAGATTAAGCGCCTCTTCAATATATACCCGCCGACTCAGGGATGGACAAGGGATAAACTCTTAGGGGAATGGTGACGGGTAATAAATATATAGTGCAATCCAAGGGTCGATTTGGAGGTAGTTTAGAAGCTTGGCATTTGCTAAATAAATGTCGAAACCCTGACATACTTCTGAGGTATGCTGATAGGAGGAAATATTTCTGGGCTTTCAATGTTAGTTGAACAGCATACAGTAGCCATGCAATGTGATTGACAGTAGGAACTCCATTTAACAAGTTCACTGCTGGACCAGAATAATATCGGATCCTGTTCGGCTAACCAGGGGTAGCCCAATATTAAGGGGTGATTAGGCGACTCTATGACAAAAAATGGCAAGAGTTCTGAATGGACGTTACTGTTTCCAGGGGTTGACCGTCAATGCCCTGTATTTTAAAAGTGAATGTGCAAGGCCGAATGGGGATGAACATACTCTGTGCAAAGGATCTGTCTATGAAATTCCCCGCTGCTCCAGAGTCAACTAGTGCTGTGACAAAACACGGTGTGAGAGACCATGTTAACTTAGCTGGCAACATAACTTTCGAGTATCAATGGGTGGGGTAGTAAGACATAATAACATAGTAACATACCGGAAGTTTATCTCGGTTGGCTAAGAAGCTGCAGTTGTTCTTGTAGTGACCATTCTAGCCACAATACATGCATAGTCCAATAATGGCATTGACGCTCCCCGCTAGACAATCGCGTCCCTCCTAGCTCCATGGGTTCAGCACCGAGCGGCCGACTGAGCGATTGTGTGTCCGATGGTGTAGTGTGGGCTCTTCGTCGAGAGTGGATCAAGTTATCCAACTGTATAGAGAGTTGTATAAGTTCATTCAAAGACATAGACTCCCCCTTATATGCCATCTTAGTTTTCAACATTTCATTCAGGCTTCAGCGGTAAATGGTAATCAGGACCTGATCATTCCATCTGCCGGAGGCTGCCAGGGTGCGGATCTGGAGGGAGTGTTCTGCATCAGGTCGATTGCCCTGTCTGAGCTGGAGCAATTGCTCCCTGGCATCCTCTCCTGTGGTAGAATGTTTGCAAAACTCTTTGAAATGCTGTTCAAAGTCATCATACAAATTCCGGAACGGGGAATTGGAGGTCCAGAGTTCTGTAGTGTGATTACGAAGGCTACTTTAGATAGGTGGGTAGGGAAGGCATGAAGACTGAAGTAGACTGTAGACTGAAGTAGAGCGAGCACTGTAGTAGAAAGCCAGGTCACAGCCCTGGAGAACCATCATACTTGTCAGGCACAGCCAACCTGACAGATGGAGTGGGCTGGGTTCCGGTATGCTGTATTGGTGAAGTGGTTGGGTTTGGGCAGGTGATGGGAAATTAGTCATGGCCATACCCTGGTAAGCCCATGTCAAATCCTCAATGGTCCATCAAAGTTGTTGGAAATGCTGTTCATGTGCTCCTAGTAGCTTTCCCTGCGACACTAGGGCAGCTTGGACATCTGGGGGGTCTGGAAGTATTCTGGAACACTCGTGGTGAGAATGAGGATCCATATGCAGAGTGGAGGTATTAATACTTTACTTCAAAACAGTCCGAATCAGCAGCGTGTAAGTAAGCAGACAGAGGTAATAGAGGGCAAGGCTGGAGGCATAAACGTAAGTGACATTGAATCTGACAGAACCACACACAGAAGGCGGGGCTCACGACACCAACAAGAGCCAACGCCGAAGATGACCCCTGGGCCTGGGTGCAGAGCGACTGGGGTCAGCCACATGGAAGTCCCGGATGAGGGAACATCGTGGACAGGACGTCGTTTACCAGTGTTTTTTGTCATGGTATTTTCCCTAATGGGTGTAGTGTGTTAACATAGATAACATTATACTCCAAATGATAAGTATAGTGTGTTAGTACAGATTAACTGTCTAATGAGTATTATTATGGACTTCTTTACACTCCAAGCTGCGATAAGCTCTGTGATAAGTGTAGTGTGTTAGAATAGAGTGTGTTACTTGCCAAGCTCTACGATAAGTATAGTGCCGTAGCACAGAGTATGTTTTATTACAAGCTCTTTGGTGATTATAGTGTGTAGTATATAGTATGTTCCATTCCAAGATCTTTGGTGTGTGTAGTGTGTTAATATAGCGTATGTTACACTCCAAACTGTCTGTCTTAGGCCAAATGCATAAGCACACACACGTATTAGTATTGTTATGATTGTGACAACCACATGGAAAAAAAAACTTGTGAAATACCTTAAGCTTTCACAAGTAGTTACACATAGTTACACATAATAAATGTACACTCACACACACACATGCACAGGCATGCACACACACACGCACACATGCGTGCACAATATGTAGTGGAATGCTGCAGACCCATGGCTACTTTGGATCATTTTGGGTTCAGCGGCAGAACCAATCAGCCCTCAGTGGGTAGGGCCACAGCAATGATACAGCAAGACATGCCTGGTTTGATTAGCTGTTATCCCATTGTGATAGTGACTATCATACATTATTCATAAAAATGAAGATGAGTAATATGGATATTATGTGTGACACACACAAACACAAATACATATATATATATATATATATATATATATATATATATATATATATATATGAGAGAAAGAGAGAGAGACATAGAGACATAGAAAGAGAGACAATCATTGATGACATAACAAACACTGACTGCATTTGTCAGAAGGTGAGATGTTAGGCACAAAGTTGACAGTCAGTTCTTGAAGTTCTTGGCAAACATAAGATCCAGACATGCTGGGACACGTTCTGAGCAGAGTCCATGACAGGTCAGAGCCTTATAGAGCAGACTTGGTTTTTCAGCACATCCCTCAGATACTGGATCAGACTGGGGAATTTGGAAGCCAAGTCAACATCTCTTTGTCATGCTCTTTAACTTTTAAACTCTTTCATCCTGTTGAAAGATGCCACTGTCATCACAGAATATTGTTGCCATGAAGCAGCACTACAACAATGTTTATGTAGGTGCTACATGTCAAAGTAACAGCCACATGAATCCAGGACTCAAGGTTTCCCAGCAGAACATTGGCCAGAACATAACCTTGCTTCCATCAGATTGCATTCTTCCCATAGTGCATCCTGACACCATCTCTTCCGCAGGTAAGCAACACACTTGCACTTGGCCGTCGCCATGATATAAAAGATAAAGTTGCTCAGAACGCTTTCCCTTTTTTCCTTCTGAATCAATTATCTTTAAGAATCGACTGCCCACTTCCTTAATATATTACTAATGGTTCAAAACAAAAACAAATGTTGCATTTCTAATTATGGAAAACAGGTGGTTGGACGACTCAGTGAATGCTAATGTATTGCAAACGCATACTGACCCAGAGGGCCTGTTTAATTGGGAAAACAGCTGTTGCGGAATTTCCGTTTGGTTGCTTCTATGTTTCAACAGTGGAAACAGGACTAATGGCAGCATCAAACTTCTGGTTGTGTCCATGGGCAGAAGAGCAACAGGCCAATAACACAGCAGCATGACAGATGTTTTGGCAAGGGGAGGGACAGAGGTGTGGCCAAGGGGAGGGACAGAGGTGTGGCCAAGGGCAGGGTCAGAGGAGGGACAGAGGTGTGACTAAGGGGGAGGGTCAGAGGTGTGGCCAAGGGGAGGGACAGAGGTGTGGCCAAGGGAAGGGTCAGAGTTGTGGCCAATGGGAAGATCCGAGGTGTAGCCGGGGGGAGGTGTTCAGAGGTGTGGCCAATGGGATGGACCGAGGTGGGGGAAGGAGAGGAGACAGAGGAGTGGCCAGGGGCCTGCATATAATCCTCTCAAGAGGATGTCAGAAATTAACATGCGTGCACACATGCATGAAGCCACACAAATGCATGCACAGACACACACATGCACACACTAACATATATAACCACTCACATATATAAGCACACAAACAAAAAGGCTTGTATATTTACATATACAAACATACAGACATAAACATCCACACACACACACGCACACTAACAGGAAAACAGGTAAACACATACATACATTTATATGTAAGATTAATGTCTGGCTCAGGGGTTAGTAAATATTTAAAAAATGTGAATTAGTTTTTCTCAATAAGAGTACACAGCCTGAAGTAATCCAGAGATAAAGAATGAAAAACATATATATGTAAAACACACACACACACACACACACACACACAAACGGCTCATTAGAAATAATCAAACCCCAACTCTTTTCTCTCTCTCGTTTCTCTCTCTCTGCCTCTGCCCCCAACACATGCACCATATGAATGTATAAAACCAAACAAAATGTGTAAAAGACTAGGGATAAGCAAAGAGGATCTGCCATCTCATACAGTGTCCTATCAGCATGCTTCCAACAAGGGGTGCTGAGTGCAGCACTGAGGGCCAATAACCTCCACTGGAAAAGCTGAAATGGCCTGCACCCTGGTTAGCACTGAGCTAAACACTGCTGTGTCACATTTTGCTATGTTCAAGGCCTGTCCTCTGTGTGCTGATCCACTCCCTTCCCTGTACTTTTATGTGTCAGCTTTGCCAGCCAGCTGTGCATTGCTAGCTGTGTTACTGCATCTAGTGGACCAGCTGTGTTAGAATGTCTGGTGGGCCAGCTGTGTTAGAGCGCCTGGTGGGCTAGCTGTGTTAACGTGCCTGGTGGGCTAGCTGTGTTAATGTGCCTGGTGGGCCAGCTGTGTTAGTGCATTTGCTGGGCCAGCTGTGTTACCACGTCTGGTTGGCCAGCTGTGTTAGAGCGCCTGGTGTTAGCATGCCTGGTGCACCAGCTATGTTAGCATGTCTGGTGTACCAGATGTTTGCCGTGCCTGGTGGGCTAGTTGTGTTAGCTTGTCTAGTGGGCCAGTGTCATTACTGCACCTGATGGGCTAGCTGTGTTAGCATACCTGTTGGGCTAACTATGTTAGTGTAGCTGGTGGGCCAGTTATGTTAGATGAGATGTGGCTATCCAGGTGGCTAGCCATGTGGCTTTTTGTGTGGTTAGCAGTGTATACTGCTCTGTCTGTATGCTGCTCTGACTGCATGCTGTCGGAGGGAGGAAAAATTAGCTCTTTACCTGGTCCAAGGTAGAGTACCTTGACTTGAGCGTGATGACCTCATCCAGATGGGCCCTGATCTCTCTCCGTGAGGCCTGGGGGAAGCCATAGGATAATCACTCACACACACACACACACACTCACACATGCGTGTGCATATACAAACATTTATGCACACAGACATACAACCTCCCCCCCCCCCACACACACACACAAAATATATACACACACACACACACACACACACACATATACAACTCCACATACAAATAAACATATAAGCAAACACACATTTTCTACACACACACAGAGCTTTAAGTGCAGTGGGCAGGAACATAGTCTTTCACCAGCATGCTACACGCACAATAAAGTAGTTACACACGCAATGCAAAAACTACACACACACACACACACATACAGAAAACAAACCTACTACTAAACTGCTAGACACGCAATCACAGCTGCTGATTGTGCTCCAAAACAGAAATGACAAGAGAAAAATGGCACTGAAAATGGAGAACTGGAAATGGATAAATCTGGACTGATATCAGTTTGACAGAATAATGGAGAGATTCAGTATTAAGAAAGACATTATTCAAGAGATATAATTGCTGAATTTTCTCTTAGACAAAAATTAAAAAGCCCTTTATGTGTAAATGGTCCCCAGAGAACAGGACACACATTCATTTAAAGTCAGCACTGGGCAAGCTGTGCTGTCAGTTAATCTAGCTCTACAAAAAATGCAGCTAAGCTGTACTACAAATTACATAGCAAAATATATCTAATTATCTTATCTAAAGTGAATTTCTGCTGATTTCTGTATTTTAATAAGCAAAACAAGCTGCATGAATCAGCAATTAACGTCTCGTTAGCAATTTAAAATCTGTTTACAGGATGGTTTGTCCTGTCAAAACCTACTGACAGAAGGCTGCTCCACAGATCATAGTTTATCAAACTATTCCGTTCAAATACAAACCACTCAGTGTAACATGGAGCAATGCATCATCTTGCTACCAGGAAATGTAGTTAAACTAATAGCTTGCAGTTATGTGGCTGCCTAAGATTTAGATGGTGTTAACCTGCCTGTTCAGCCTTCCAAAGGACTCATCAGGATATTCCACAATAAACACACCATTAATTATTATCCATGAAATCAAGCAGTAATTAAACATATTTTTGCATATGATCGATCATGGAAACAGTAAAGAACAGAAGACAGAAAATAAAAATGTCTGACACTGCACCTCTTGATCTCACTTTCTGTTGATTTCAAGATTGTTCTTCATTAGAATCAAGGATGGCATTTTATTGCCAAAATCAAATTCAAAGAATGAACCAATTTTCAGTCCTTCATCTAAAGTAATTTTCAGTCCTTCGTGTAAAGTGTTGGGATCTAAAAAAACATGACTTGCTTAATAATGTCAGCATGAACTATATCGAGCGTCATTTACACATTACGGAATTTAGCAGACACTTTTAGCCTAAGAAATGCACAATTTTGAGTACTTATGTGCTCAAGCTTGAACCAGCAAGCTTCTACGATGTAGGCCTGTACCTTAACTGTTTAGCTATGGTTGATTGACTGACTGTCACATGACCATCACCTGACTGTCACATGACCATCACCTGATTAGCACAGATTCTAATCCCAAGTGCCAGGTGTTACCCTCTAACCTTTTCAAGCACATGAAGCACTGAAGATGGCTCAGCTTTGAATTGTTAAATACAAATATGTTTTCCATGTGTAGATCAAACAGGCCTAAATGCATTTGGGGATCCAGTCTCGGTTACCAGTGGGAGATGTTTTTTTCTGTCATACATTTGACTAATTTGCTTTTTAATACTTATTAAGATACTTGTGTAAATGAAAGGGCTTTGAGGTGACCTGGGTTACAAATGTAATTATGCTTCTGTGTGTGTGTGTGTGTGTGTGTGTCTGTATACATGTGGGAAACAGAGCAAGAGAGAGACAGAGAAGGAAACATTTATAAATGAAAGAGACTTATGCCTGAAAATAAACTGACAAAGATTGTACTAAAAGTTCAGCGTGTAAAGTACTAAAGAAAAAAACAAACGTTATATATTTTCTATTCAGTAGATCATTGTTCTCTGTCTAGAGCAGTTAATAGGTGCATGCACCACGAGACAGGAGGAGGGATTCAGGGGTGCAAGGGCGGGGCTGCAGGCAGGATGCAACAAGAGGGAGGGCGGGGCCACGGGCATGCAGTGGTCCCGCCCCGGTGCAGGGCTACCTCAGCAATGCTTAGGGTGGAGGAAGAGGAGGGAAGTCGCGCCTGGGTGCCGCAAGACAGGAAGGAAGGACGGGGAGGAGAAGAGAAGGTGATTAACACAGCAGCCAGCAAAGCCAAGCTGAGACAGACAGCTCCCCCCACAGGCCTGGAGGACCGCCTGTGCACAGCGAGCCCAAGCAGCATGGGGGGCAGAACACGTTTAAACATATTTTGGGGTGTAAGAGCAGCATGTGTATTCGATGCGTGGGGGTACAGCGTTTCAACTCCAACAGTACAATATCACGGGCACACTAGCATAGATATCTTGAACATACCCCCCCCCCCCCATCCCCATCACACACTATTTGAGGGTTAATTAAAAGACAGATGTGTACACACATACATGTTCTGATGAAAACGACATAAATATGGAAATATGGCCAGTGTAACCATGTAACCATGTAAGAGGCACAAAGAATATAACATTTAATACCAGGATATTGTTTAGGAGTAGAAAACCAAGGTAATTTGACTTGTGCTAAAATATTAAAGATATTCACCATCACAAGTACATCATCAGGACAGTTTGAGACCACAGAAACACTTATAATCATTCTAGAACATTTTTACCACATTGCTTCTCAAGCCAGCTCTTGCTTGAACCAAGCCATCACGAACACTAAAGACCTGGCTCATGCGTACATAGGTGGAAGTACAAAAGGGGTCTGCTGGATAGGTCCCAAGGACGTGGATGAAGAGCACTGTTGTAGAATACATCGATAGCTTTCAGCACTGCGTGAGAATTTCAGGACGTGACAAGTGCTCACAGGCACAGAGCCATGAGCTCAGTTAAAAGTGTGACACAGCCAACTCCCTGCAGCAGGTAGCAATCAGAGGGTGCATGCTAATGACTACTGTTAACTTCCTCTCTCTCTCTCTCTCTCTCTCACTCATTCTGGCATTCATGTGTCTCCTGGGGTGAGAATGGCTAGTGGAGCCAGGTACACTTCATAAACCCAGCGACCGAGCCAAGAGCCTGCACTGGGGCCTGAGACTCTGGCTGTAAACACTGGCAAAATAATTATTTAGATCCACATTAACCCTCCGAGATCTTTCACATTACACTCAACATGAAAAAAGCATGTTATAACATTGTAGCAAGTTACGATTTTATACAATATTCACAGGATTAGAAATGACAAAAGCTTTGGACCCCAAAAGATGAATGCAGTTTCATTTGTCAAAGTATTACAGTATCAAATGGCTGGAGATGTAACTACTGTTGGATTCGCGTAAAGTCATGAAGATAAACATTAGAGAGAGGGAAAGGAAATTCTTAATATATCAGTAGTGGCTCTAAATGAATGTCAAAGGTTTCTAGAAACTCAACAGCAGAACTGTTCTTACCATTTGCATGTTGCAGTTCAAGATGTTTATGAGATTTCTCAGTGGTTTTATGGCAGAGAGGAATGAGTGGGGTGTGAGCAGAGATTTCAGCAGTGCTGAGCTGTGCAGAATGAAGATGGAGCTGAACACATTCTAAGTTGCTGTACACTTTTTAGGATACTTAACACAATCCAGGATACTGAACACACTTTAGGATACTGAACACACTCCAGGAATCTTACCACACCCCAGGATCCTGAACACACTCATGGATGCTATTTCTGCCCATAACAGCATGGTTTCTTTTATTTCACACTAATTATATACTCACTTCTGCCAAATTTGGGATTCTGTACACATGTGTGTGCAGACATATATGCACCCCTGCAGGGCACACACACACACACATGCACGCACATGCATACACACACACACACGCAAAATTTGCTTCACAATCCAAAACAACAGCATGGTGAAATACCTGTGCCCAAACCAGCAATGACTATGTCCACAATAATATGATACAGTGACACAGGCATATTATATGTCCACAATAATATGATAATGTCAAACACTGCATTTATGTCAAGCCAAGGGCACACAAACACACACACACACGCTCACACATGCACACATGCACACACACATGCAGAGCTAGCTTGCCAGCTAAGTTAGCAGCAAGCGCTAATTGTTTAGCAATGTGGTCAGCAATGAACACCCTGTTGACCATAAACAAGTCATCATTATCTTTCCATTAATCATGCAATTGTGCAAGTGGTGACACAGGCATATTATATGTCCACAATAATATGATAATGTCAAACACTGCATTTATGTCAAGCCAAGGGCACACAAACACACACACACACGCTCACACATGCACACACACACACACACACACACACACTAATGTTCGTAGGCTAAATGAAGCTGATATGAGTCTGTCTGACCCAAATTGCAGTCTGAATGGCAGCCCCAGAGAGTCCTTAAAAGCACCTGGACAAAAGAATTCCGAGCCGGATCAAAAGACTGACGGCAGCATGTGCCCTAGATGGGAAAATGACTCCCACTCGCCATTAACATCCATCTGCTCCGAGCTCTTACCGCTCGATGTATCACACGCAGAACGGCCCATTCCTGTAGGGCTCGGCATCGGGCCTTAAAGGGACAGTGCAGAGGATTCCTCTCTCAGTGTGTTTGGACCACCGTGGACAGCCGCCACAAATCATCAGCGATGCTTAAATGAGCGCGAGCGACTACGTCTCTACGTCTCTACGCTTTCAGTGGTAAACGCAGCGAGGGTTCGGACCACGCAAAAACACCCACAATGCCTCCTTCCCGCTCTGCCCGCTTTTCGAACCAAAGCCTAATCACTGGATTTCTGCACCTAATGTGAATCTAACTAAACACGCATTTATGTTTTTTTTTGCTGCACAATCTACTTGGTGCACTTTTCTAGCCATTTAAGAAAAAAAAATTCCTTGGAATTGAAATAAAAAAAAAAGGAAAAGCTGAATGAGAGGGTGATTATATGGACAGCTGAACACTCCGAACTGAAATTCCGAAAAATGTTTTTCATGGTCCAGATAATGGCTGTGTGTGCGTGTGTGTGTTGACTGCATGCGTACCCGTGTGTGTGTGTGTGTGCATGCGTCCATCTCTCTGTCTGCATGTCTGTTGAGGGAACGCTGCTGGCTACATTCACACTGAGGCAGAAAACAGGTCTGAACAAGCCTCGCGGCCTACCTGATTACATATTGAGATTTGTGGTACAATGAGCAGAAGGTGGAAAGTTCATCGATACTGGCATTGTAACCGATTACTGTGACACATGAGTGGCAAATTACACAGAAGCATTTTTCGCTCACAAACCAAGCAGTCTCAGGCACGAGGAATGGTAGCACCTCTGTGTGGGAGCTAGCTTGCCAGCTAAGTTAGCAGCAAGCGCTAATTGTTTAGCAATGTGGTCAGCAATGAACACCCTGTTGACCATAAACAAGTCATCATTATCTTTCCATTAATCATGCAATTGTGCAAGTGGTGACACAGGTGCCGACCGCCCATGCGTGATTATTTTCACTACTGTTAGCTAGTACCTTTGTCTGAGATGCTTTAGGTGACGATAACTCACTGTCTTGTAATGCGGGATGACCATGACGAGGTCAATAGGTCAATGGGGATGAGGATAGCAGTAATTAGTGTTACTCTAACGTTCTTTCCTTTGACCAATTACAAAAAAGATCCATTTTTTTGTTGGGCTTGCAAGAACGAGTCACCATTATCAAGCCAATAGGCATTGATCTGCAAGCTATTTTACGCAAGTGTCAATGGTGGCACTTGCATGATAAATGTTGGGCATCGAATAGAGGTCCACTAAAGAAGGCTTGACTAGTTTTAATCCAATTCTGAATCACACCAAAAGAATCGAACAGAACTTATCATGGGGAAATATGACATGACGTTATGCATATAATGACTTCCTAAAAAATGTAAATCAAATCAAGTTGAATTGTTTCCAAGAAGGGCCCCGAAGCTGCTCTCTAAAACCGCTGCCTCAGAGTTAGAGGAGCTCAGTCACCCAGGAACACAGCAAAGGGGCGAAGAGAGCCCTCAGAAGGAGAGGGGAAGAGCAAGACATGAGAGAAAGAGAGAGAGAAAAACTGCTTTTATATAACACTCGTCCCCTCTCTGCAGAAATCGAGTGGCAACCTGGCTCATGTGAGTATGAGTGTGTAGAGTGCATGTGTTGGTTCCTCATTAAGTCTCGTTTTTATGATCCCTAAGGCTTCTAGTCTCATCTTTGTTAACAACATTATACACAGCCATTCACACACACACACACACACACACACACACACACATTCACACACTTTCACATGGCAGTATATTGTTGTAAACCAGAATAAGCACTCTACGGGCTTTGACAAAGGCACCCATACAACCAGATAAACCATACTTAGATTATCTGCACACACACAAACACACCACACATAGCAGAATGCTACACACACATAAAAGCGTAGAGGGAAGCAGACGGTACCACCTTTGAACACCTGTGCAGTGTAAAGTTACAAATAAACACAGGACAGCATACAATAAAGGGAGAAAGACTAGACTTACCATCCTCTGTATGGAGTGTGAGCAGAATGAACTCCCCCCCGTACACTCTCTCACACACACACACCGGAGCACACTGACAGACAATCTGAGCGAGAATGTGTGTGAGGGAGGGAGAGTGAGCAGAGGGAGGAGAGAAGAGGAGAGTTGGAACACAAGCGTGGATGGAGAGAGGAGAGGGAGAGAGTGCAGTAAAGACGGGAGGTGGGGGGCATGATAGAGTGACAGAGGGCCATATATAGGGAGAAGGAGAGAGACGAGGGAGAGAGGGAGTGAAGGAGGGAGTGAAGGAGGGAGTGGGAGAGAGGACAAATGAATGGTATTAAGAAACAAAAGGCAGTGGAGTTAGACAAGTGGAAATGCTAGAGTAGAGTAGAGGAAGAAAACAGAGAAAACACTAATACACACATGCATACATGCACACACACACACACACACACACACGCACAACCATGCAACTTAATCAAATGCGTGGTTGACTGTGAAGACTGTGAGAGCTGAGAGTCCTCATGTGAAAGTGTGTCTGCATGCCTTCTGGCACTTCTCTCTCTTTCTCTGTGACACAGACACACACACACACACACACACATACACACATACACACCATTCTCTTTTGCTGGAACAGAATCTTCTGAGTAATCGTGCAGAGTTGCAGTTACCAGAGAGAGAGGAGAGATGAACAGAAGAATGAATATAAATGAGCAAATGTGGATGGATGGATGGATGGATGGATGATTAAAAAGTAAAAAGGTACACGGACTGATGGATGGATGGAACAGATGGCGAAAAAAGCATGTACGTCGGTGAGAGAGGAACATTTGAGAATCTCATTCTCACTCTGCCTCACACCCCTGCAAAACCAACCTGCCACTCCAGTCTCTCTATTCACTTCACTTCACTTCTTACAGGTTTTAATTCCAGTTCCCATTTCCATTCAATAAGTCCAGCCTTCATTCACTTCCGATTCTAGTTCAGTTCAAATACAATTTATCCAGTTTGTGTTTCATACATTGACAAACTCTATTCGAATTTAATTCGATCTTATTCACTTTTCACAAATGAGAAACCTGTGTTCTCACTAGAGTGAGTGTGGCTGCTTTCTTTCTTTCTTCCCTCTGTTTCTTCCTTTCTTTCTCTCTCTCTCTCTCTGTCATAAATCACTCCTTGACCGCAGTGCTGAAAGACTAAGTGTTGATTTCAATAAGCGCCGAGTGGGGGAAGAACTCCACCACCCTCCCCAGACCTCCGCAACACTGCACCGAGCATACAGGGTGTACCCACACACTCTAGATGTGAGGACCAGCACCTGCTCACATGCAAGCGCATACGCAAGCACACACAAGACACACAAATACACAAATGGTTTTTTAGATATCCTACCACACACCATATAATCTTTCTGCTAAACAATATCATTGCCTGATAAATAACTTGAAATAAACACACACACACACAACACTGGAAAATGTCAGATGGCCTGCTCACATACTTATCATCTTCACATTAACAACTGGAGGTGTTAGTTAGGCCGAACAAAATATCTTAAAAACATGATTATTGTTACTACTAGTGCAGAGGTTGTAACTAAGCAATCGCGGTCAGTTCTGTGAGGTAATGTGAGTAAATAAGTCATTGAATAGTGCAGCCAAGCATCCTCATCCACTCGCTTAAAGGACTGCTTTTAATTGCAGTATTATTTGGAGCATTTAAATGGAAGCATTAGGGGTGCCCTCGAACAGAACCTTAAACTGTAATTATAAATTAGGATTCAGGAGTAACTTCCATGGAGTGTAGCTGGGAGAGGGTTTAATACCAGTTTGCTACAGCTACAGTTACAGCGGCAGCTACAACTCCAGCACCCATGCATGACTGTAGCAACTTGGGGAACAAACGTCACATTGGTCACGAGCATTCATGAGAAAGATGATGGACACAGCGCTGACTTATGACATTAGCTGTATTGCATAGGCTGGTTAACTAATCCACTATCTGGAAGCATTACAGTAAGACATTTGCTATAAGCTCAGACAGAATAGAAGGGCCAATTATAATCATATATTATTATTATTATTATTTTGTTATAATAATATTCAAGATTGTATAGCTAGAACTGCCGTTTTACGTCAACTGTAAGTGTACTGTAAATAACTCAAGTTTATGTGTTTTGATGAAAGATATCCTACTGAACTAATTTAAAACACAAATATACACACATACATGGTCAAGAGTTAGTGTCTGATGCAAAAATCCAGCAAGAGGTTGAGAGTGTGTGCGTTTGTCTGCGTGTGTGTGTATGCGTGTGTGTGTGTGGATCTGAGTGTGTGTGTCCTGCATGAGGAAATAAGCTCTTTTTAAATGATGACACACAGCGTAATGCAAAGCTCAGTGCAGGACCTCTATCTCCCAATCTGACAAACACTGGAAGAGCTGCTCTGATCTACAGCCGCCATAAGCCACCAGGCACAGTCACGCATGTGCATACACACACACACACACACACACACACAATCACACACTCACACATATACGCGAGCAAGACAAAGATGCTGAAATGAATAGAGGTTATTTGAGTCTTAACTGCAAACCCCAGAGGAGCAAGAACCTTGGCACAGAGAGCAAAAGGACGAACTGTCTAGACACACACACACACACAAAACATCATACACTCACATTTACATGTGCACGTGTACACACACATGCATACTCACACACACACTCGCATACACACACACACACTCGCATACACACACACATATTCATAATACAGAGACAAAAGATTGACAGGGCTGGCAGAAAGGAATGTAGGAGAGAGAGATAGACAGACAGGCTCAGAGGAGTGTAGAGAGAGAGACAGGCTCAGAGGAGTGTAGAGAGAGAGACAGACAGGCTCAGAGGAGTATAGAGAGAGAGAGACAGACAGACTCAGAGGATGGTACAGAGAGAGGGACCGACAGGCTCAGAGGAGTGTAGAGAGAGAGACAGACAGACAGGCTCAGAGGAGTGTAGAGAGACAAAGGGAGACAGACAGGCTCAGAGGGGTTACATGACAAACACCTCAGGACACCACCCCTCGCTGCAGTCCGAGCAGAGGCATCACACATTAAACCTCACCAATCAGAACGGGTTCTTCTGAAGGAGACACAAGCTGGGTGGTTCCAGACATCTTCTATGATACTAGCTGTGAGCCAAACTGTGTGCAGGGGACATTCCCAACACATTAGTGGAGGAACGTGGAAAAATAGAGGGAAGGAGGGAGGGAGAGTGAGAGAGAGAGAGTGAGCAAGAGAAAGAGATGTAGAGAGAGAGAAATAAACCAATAAAGAGAGAGAGAGACAGAGCCCGAGAGAGAATGAGAATTTTAACATATACATAGACAACATACTGTATACGTGTTTGTGTACTCCTGTGAAACACCTCAAACAGCATCATCTATGTGTTTCACTCTCCAATCAGTACATAGCAGCTCCACCCACACACCTCAAATCACATCATTACAAACATGACCATAAAATCCCATAAGAATTACTTGAACATCAGATAAAACTGAATCAAATATATTAGGAAGTGCCTGGGCCCCTATAATAGCTGGTTGCTGTGTATGGGCACTTCGAATTGCTGAGCCTCCTCTGTTCTTCCTGACGTAGCACCAAAGCTTCAGCGTTATACCATGAAATGTCTATAGGAGAACTGAAGAGCCCTCAGCCAAAGTGTGCATGTGTGTGTGTGCGTGTGCACGAGCTTGCATCTGTGTGTGTGAAACCTGTGGCTTTGCCACATCTCCCATGGGGTTGTCACTTAGACCTGTCTGCTGGTGGGTGGAGAGAGGGAGAGAGGAAGAAATTGGGGTGGAGACAGAGAGAGGGATGGAGACAGAAAGAGGTATGGAGAAAGAGAGGGATGGAGACAGAAACAAGGGTGGAGGTGGAAAGAAGGAGGAAGGAGAGAGAGCCAGATGGAAAGAGGGGGTGGATAGAGATTGATAGAGAGGGAGAGGGAGAGAGATGAACAGAAAGAGAGAGGAAGAGAGAGAGAGAGAGAGAGAGAGAGAGGGAGAGAGAGAGAGAGAAATGCATGGAGGGAGAGAAGATTTGTGTGTTTGTACAGTCACATTTGTAGCCCTCACACCAACTTTTCATGCTCTGACATCAATGCAAAATTTTGTAACAGGAGAGTAGGAGTGAAAACACACACACACAAACACACACACACACACACTTCCCTAAGCTGGAGCACAGAAGTCCAGCTTCTAACTCTCCATCCACATCTGTTTCTTTTAATGAGAAACTTGAACTTTACTACAACTCTGTCCATGAAGCCCCTGTTTAGACATTGGCACTAACCCAATATCTACTTTCCACAGACCAATTCACATAAATCCATGCACATTATTTCATTCTCACTGTTCATACATAATCACAAATCACCAAATGGCAAAAACATCAGAACAACCCCCCTGGAGTCTGCGAGGCCTGACAGGGGAACTGGGCGGCTGGAAGGTACTGGCCTCCAACAGAATCCGACTCGCGTGTCTGCATGTATATTCCATTCCAGCTTCCAGCACATCACGTCTGCTAAAGTGTAAATGTCATGAGAAGTGGGAGGGAGGGAAAACCTGGACTGGCTGGTGGTCCTTAAGAACTGGTGCTCTGTTCTGGGGAGGCATCACACATGGAGGTAATGGGGAGATTTGTTTGGATGCTTTCTGAACTTGTGTGGTGGGTACGAAATGCACACTAACAAATGAAAGTGGGTGAAAGGCCACCAGCTACTCCCTTCTGTGTTCACACCCATACTCACACACACCCACACAGAATCATGTACACACACACCCCACACACACACACTCACACAGACACATATGGGCAGGGCGTGTGACGACGGAGTATGAGTGGAGAGGGTCTGGCAGCAGAGGGGACGGGGGGACGAGGAGGAAGAACATCCAGGAAGCGGACGGTGTGGGGACAGGACATGGGTGCGGGTGGGTAACAGTGTGTGGGGTGGGGGCTCTTACTTTGGGTGTGGGGCAGGAGGCAGTAGAGAGGCGGGAGGTAGCCTGTGCCCGGGGCGACTCCGAGGGCGTAGTACTGAGGGATGCAGTGTCCCGGGGCAGGACCTGTACACCCCGAGAAATGATGGAGTCTGGAATCTAACACACACACACACACACACACACATGCACACACACACACACACACACACAGAGAACAACACGGACACATGCACAAAACATAACACACACATTATATTACATCCCTTTCAATAATAACTGCAGTGTTAAATACACCATTTCAATATTACACCAACCATATTGTCATGAAACAATGACCTGGTACTACTGCACAGATTAAATGCAGGTGATAACTCACACGGGTGGACTGGACGGTGATTGGCTGAACATACCTGCCAGTCTCTGGGTGGTGTAACAGTACAATGATGACTAGATGAACATGGCCCGCCCACAGTGGTGGATTAGGCGAATAGCAGGAACAGACACACAAATTCACACACACACACACATTCATGCACACTGACACACACATAGCCACACACCCTCCATTGGTGGGAATGAAACACATGCAGCATCACATGGGGATGAGTGTAACTCACAAGACCCAATAAACAACTGCAGACTAAACATCTACCAGATCAGATGACTGACTACCTCAATAAATTAAAGAAAATGCCTCATATATGTGTATATAGATTTGATGTGTGCATAAACTGTGCAGTTTTACAGCTTGCATGCACCTGCAAATTTACAGTAATGCCACCTCCTCTTTGACACCTCCCCTTTTGTGTTACCTTGGCAGCTATGGAAGCAGCAGTGAGGTGGGAGGAGGAGCTGTCCTCAGCAGAGGCCACTCCACTGTCCTTTTTCTCCTCCTCTTCCTCCTCACACTGGACCCCCTTATCCTCTGTCTGCCGGTGGGGGCTAGAGGTGGGGGGTGGGGACAGAGGGGGCGGGGGAGAGGGCAGGTCCTCCAGCTCATTGGCTACTTCCTTCACCTTCACGACAGCCTCACGCAGCAGGTCGATGGCGTGTGGCAAAGCTGGTAGGATGAATTGGAAACACTCCTGCAGGAGAGATGGGAGGAGATGAAAGAAGAGAAGAGAAGAGGAGAGAACAGAAGAGAAGGGAAGAGAAGAGGAGAGAAGAGAAGAGGAGAAGAGAAGAGGAGAGGAGAAAAGAAGAGAAGAGAAGAGGAGAGGAGAGAAGAGAAGAGAAGAGAAGAGGAGAGAAGAGAAGAGAGGAGCATTAACAATGAGGCTCCATCCAAAACCATGTAAGGCTGGATGCAAGTTCAGAAAGATAAACAGGAGCAAAACTATGTAATAAAAAGCAATTTAAACTCAAAAGACCCAAAAGACTGACATGGGTTTATATTACACAAGCAACTGGAGAGGAGAAAGCAAAAAGACGAGCTTTAAGTGGAAAAAAAGGAGCGAAGCTGACACGATTAAGAGCAACATCTAGCAATGAACTTGGTGATGGTGATGGACGCAAACTTTCCCAGAGGCACCAAAGGGGTTTTCGTGAGATCGGGGCGATTGTGGAAGAAGGCGGCCAAATAACCACTGTTGCCTTCGCCCTTGGAGATGTCTTGTATCATCGTGGCGTTGTTCAGGAGTACACAGAGCGGCTGAAGTAGGAGCTCAGGGGGAATTTTGTTGATAGCCTTACACAGGGTTCTGAAGCCTGGTGCTGCCAGAGGACATGACGGAAGAGATTGAAAATGGGGAGTTAGGCCGGTTTTCATATAGAGGCATTCAAGGAATTGACCAGTAGCCTTAAGTACTCAAAGCACAGGAGTGAACTATGGGGAGTAGTGTGTAGCTGGAACCAGTCTGGTCTTTAATGGGGCATGACCGCTGAATATGTTAGCAATTATGCCACTATAGTGAAACATCATGGCATCGGGACAAGAAGGTCTGAGAGAGCACAGCAAAGAGAGGGAGAAAATAACCGAGGAATAATAGGCTTGTTGTTAAGGCCTTTTCCATTTTTTTCTGAGAGTTGAAGGTAAACATTCAGAGACATTCAATGTGGTAAAGATGAGATAGACTACATAACTACCAACTACAGAAGCAGAGACCGAGATATCATTAAGGCCACAATGAATCCAATAAATTAACAGTGAACACGGATGACGAAGTCTGTATGCTTGGTAAGGGTAAAACAGACTTGGCCTCAGTAGAGCATGAGCAGTGAACATCTACATGATTGTTAAAGTCATGATTTTGAACTGAATGACAGTGGCAGTGGTAAAAAGCTACTGGCAGCAAGGATCAGGTGCTCAAAAGACGCTCTAGCACGAGGGACAATTGGATTTTTTCATTATTCCTTATGGACAACAGTCAGGCCACTCCCCTTGGACAACAGTCAGGCCACTCCCCTTGGACAACAGTCAGGCCACTCCCTTTGGACAACAGTCAGGCCACTCCCCTTGGACAACAGTCAGGCCACTCCCCTTGCCTCTTGGCTGTTGCCAGGTTTCAGTCAGTGAAAGAAAATCGAACGTTTTCTCACTGATCAGGTCATTAATTAGTGTTTCTATGTTAGCTATGATTGGAGGGTCAGAAGCACTGACCGAAGCTTCACAGTAGTTATGACTGACTCTGTGAGCTTATAAAAAGTCGTGATGAGTGCTGTCTAGTCTAAACTGAAGGAATTACATTATCAGACATGTAATAAGCCAAAAGGTCTCAGTGTCAAGGTGAGTGTGAGGCGCTGTGAGGCACAGAAACTAGAGAGATGACAAAACCAGCCAGGCTGACCGAGAGAAAGAGAGTGAAACAGTGACCACTGTGTCACAGGATCTCAGTCACAGAAGCCAATTGTGACTTTACAGTCTGATAGTCTGTGCAGTCTATATGCAAAACTTAGTGTGTGCAGGGTAAAAATGTCTTTTACACAGGATGACCAAAATACATACACTGTTCAGACAAGTGATTCATATCACCAATAGAATTACATATTTTATGAGTTCATAACAGCTGTTGCTGTAAACACACAGGCAGCAAAGGCATCTGCTGTATGGATCACAGAGTACTGCAGAATGACTGTAGCTGGGCCAAGATTACTGTAGAATGACTGTAGCTGGGCCCAGGGTACTGCAGAATGACTGTACCTACTGTAGCTGTGCCCAGGGTACTGCAGAATGACTGTAGCTGGGCCCAGGGTACTGCAGAATGACTGTAGCTGGGCCCAGGGTACTGCAGAATGACTGTACCTACTGTAGCTGTGCCCAGGGTACTGCAGAATGACTGTAGCTGGGCCCAGGGTACTGCAGAATGACTGTACCTACTGTAGCTGTGCCCAGGGTACTGCAGAATGACTGTAGCTGTGCCCAGGGTACTGCAGAATGACTGTACCTACTGTAGCTGGGCCCAGGGTACTGCAG
Organism: Brachyhypopomus occidentalis; assembly: GCA_020368025.1. Classification (NCBI taxonomy): domain Eukaryota; kingdom Metazoa; phylum Chordata; class Actinopteri; order Gymnotiformes; family Hypopomidae; genus Brachyhypopomus; species Brachyhypopomus occidentalis. Next base: position 7,173,805 of record JAGXOD010000021.1, on the reverse strand, counting down.
AATGACTGTAGCTGTGCCCAGGGTACTGCAGAATGACTGTACCTACTGTAGCTGTGCCCAGGGTACTGCAGAATGACTGTAGCTGGGCCCAGGGTACTGCAGAATGACTGTACCTACTGTAGCTGTGCCCAGGGTACTGCAGAATGACTGTACTGGGCCCCAGGGTACTGCAGAATGACTGTACCTACTGGGTACTGCAGAATGACTGTAGCTTTGCCCAGGGTACTGCAGAATGACTATACCTACTGTGAGCTGTGCCCAGGGTACAGCAGAATGACTGTAGCTGTGCCCAGGGTATTGCAGAATGACTGTTGCTGTGGCCAGGGTACTGCAGTATGACTGTACCTGGGGGCCCAGGGTACTGCAGAATGACTGTAGCTGTGCCCAGGGTACTGCAGAATGACTGTAGCTGTGCCCAGGGTACTGCAGAATGACTGTAGCTGTGCCCAGGGTACTGCAGAATGACTGTAGCTGTGCCCAGGGTACTGCAGAATGACTGCAGCTGGGCCCAGGGTACTGCAGAATGACTGCAGCTGGGCCCAGGGTACTGCAGAATGACTGTAGCTGTGCCCAGGGTACTGCAGAATGACTGTACCTACTGTAGCTGGGCCCAGGGTACTGCAGAATGACTGTGTAGCTGTGCCCAGGGTACTGCAGAATGACTGTAGCTGTGCCCAGGGTACTGCAGAATGACTGCTCACTCCGCCATATGTTCTGTTTTAATGTATTTCAAGGAAACTAAGGGTCTATGTAATTCATTATCTTTAGGCATCAAATCATTCATGTTTCGTGAACTGGGCCTCAAATGGAATTGAACTTAAAGATAATAATAATAATACTGTATGAGATGTGTGGGGGAATTACGCCACCTACATTAAATAAGAAGAGCAGACAATGCACCACTGAGCTGAAGAGGATGAAAGGCACCAGCAAGCTTGTCTACAAATGACCAGGCCACATTTAGCATAAATAACGTGTTGTAAACCTCAACCACAATGGTCAGGAAGATTCTGGAGATTCACTCCTGAGACTGATTGTCGCTCTCCAACGGGTCAGGTACAGGAGTGTGTAGCAACGGCCTACAAGAGCCTATTTCACGAGTCAGGCCTGCTTGTCTAGTGCAGGTCAGGTGCAGGTCAAAAGCCTCAAATGTTTATCGGCTCTTTTCTGTGTGTATGTATGTACCAGTGTTCTGTTTTGGAGAGTGAGCAGACTCACCTCAATAACCATCAGAGGTAGTAAACTCACTTTATACAGTGCTGTATATAAAATGACAAAGGATGGTTATAAAGGTTATAAAGACTAGGAAGTTTCGTTTGATTCCATTACCTATCGTTCAGGAGAAAGTCAGAGCTATAATAATCAAATCTAAAGGAGCCATTTACTAGAGAAAACTGAAATGCACAAGCAACATCAGAGAAACATCAGCAGGCATGACCACAGTTAATGAAAGACTCAAATAAGAACTACTGACTACTGACATGAGACATGAAACCAGAGTTGACAGAAACAGAGGTGACAGATGAAAGGGTGTGCTGGTGTACAAGCACCGACCAACACAAACAAACAAACAAAAAACAGTCCCACTCAACGTTCTAGTGACACACCCTGACACACTCTCCAGTTCTTCCCACTATTCAGCCTCATTAGTTTGCTAATCATCAACCATGCTCTCTCAGCACACACACACACACACACATGCATGCACACACACATGCATGCACACACACACACACCCTTCCTGTGGGACAGTAACCAGACTCAAGACTCTTTTTAAAAGTCTCTTGTGCGAATGCCAAGTTATCAAGCCTTGTATCTTTCCATACCATTTGCCCTTCGCCCTTTCTGCCTGCTCTTCTCTATGCTGTTTGTCCCTTTTTTGGCCAGTTTGACCGCTCTGCCTGACGCCTTTCTGTGAACGTTCAACTCATCTGTGTTCTACGTGCACCTGCTTCCTCACGTCTGCCTGAAACATTACGGTTCTAATGTTGCATTCACCTACGTGCAGCCTGGAGGGAAAGCGAAGAGATGGAGATCAGATGAGAGTGAGAAAACATGAGACAAAGAGACGGGAGGTGAGAGAAGCATGAGTGACGAAGACCAAGAAAGTGAAAGTGAGAAAGTGAGATAAAGAAAGTGAGAGAAAGTGAGACAGGGAGGAGATAGAGAGAGAGAGAGAGAGAGAGAGAAAGAGAGAGAGAGAGACAGAGACAGGCCTCGGGACATCCTTTCACTATGTCTGCAGCATTGAAGCGGTTACCCCAGGGGAAGGAATCTCACTAGGAGCTCCACACCCTGCCATACACGCCATTCTGAGTCAGTACAGACGAAGAACTCAGAGAACATGATGAAAGAGATCTCAGTGGGGCAAAAGAACTGTGGGAAAATCCACCAGCAAGATAGGGCACCCAGGTCGGACACACACTACCTGAAGGACTCCTGCTAATCTACCCTCTAGGTGCCTTGTCTGATACACGAAGGATCTAAAATAGAAGAAAAAGCTTGTGGTGACACTTAAGTCTAAACTTCTTTTCCTGTATAAAATGTCAGCGAGCAGGAAGCCCAAGGTGGACTTCTCGTCCCGGAAATGTGAGCCACATCACCGTTTGAGCCGAAACATTTGACTGGTGAGAAGCTCCGCCCTGACGTCTGGACGTTTTCACTGGGCTGAGAGCCAAATGATGATTGGTTGAGTGTGCCAGGAAGGAGTTAGGAAAGCCATGAATCCTGCTTTGCCATGACTCAGATTGTGTGATCCTCCTAGAGGGCTCGCCAGTTCGGAGAGCTCATTCCAACCGGTCCGTCTGAAATCGAGGCTGCACAACCACGGAACCACAACTCCACAGACTCGTAATACAAAAAGCTGTCAACTCCTCTGCACACCACACACCCAAAATGCCTCCACACACCAGGGAACAGGCTTCAGTGCCGAATCCTTCAGGTCCAATCGGAACTGTTGCCTCTGCTCTGACTCACGAGCAGATGAGCCGGGAGTCAGGGAAACGCTGTGGTGCGCGGTAGCGCCAGTCCACGGTGCATCCAGCATGCTAAACAGCCGAGTTTACACCAGGCACTCTGAGAAAAGCATCCGGGGCATATCTTTAAAACGCCAGAAGCTCGGACCAGCAGAGAAATCATGAATCATGAAATCAATAAAATCATGCAGCGTGGAAGATTCATTAAAGGACACAGATCTCCTACACTCACACTCAATAAGATTCCATTACACTTCATGCTATGTACAGTGTAATAAAAGTCAGAGTGCAGAGTCCTTACACGTGTAGCTGTAATTTCTCCAGGGACTTGCTCCTGACGTTAATATGGCAGCAGATAGGAGGGGGGGTACTGTAACTGATCCTTAATGAGGAAGAGATTACACTGATGAAGAGGACAGGGTGGGTAAGCAGACAGAAACAGATGGGAAGAGGACCGAGAGGGAGAAGATGGAGAGAATGAGACGGGCTGCGTGGAGCCAAGGAGAGCGAGGGCGTGAGAAAGACGGAGACGTAGTGAGAAAGACGGAGACGCAGTGAGAAAGAAAGAGAGCAAGGTCGGAGAGAGGGGGAGGAAAAGCTGGATGGAGAAGAGAGCAGATGGAAGAGAGCAAAGAAACACACACACACACACACAGTACCTGTGAGCCCTTCTTACTCCCAGGGAGGTTGATAATGAGTGTTTTCCCACGGATGCCACACACCGGTCTGCAAAGAGAACATTTACATCATTGAATCTAAACCTCAGAAATTCACTTTCCAATTTTCATGCAGCTCCCTGGCTGTTCAGATGTGTGGTGGGCAAGTTGGGGCTTGAACCTCAGCTGTGCCACATGACCACAGACTTTCTCCTTAGTGTTAAAACTGAGCTGGTGAGGAGCCTATAAAAAGAAGCAGAGTGCTTAAAGCGCTTCATGTGATTACTCAATCTCTCTCTCTCTCTCTCTCTCTCTCTCTCACACACACACACACACAAAAAACACACACACACACACACACAGTAATCAGTTTGCACATCAAAGCAGAAACGTATCACTCAGGAGTCCGAGTCCCTGTCAAGCCGTGAGCCTTCAGACACAAGTCTTCCCTCTTCAGTAGATTGGAGGGTGGGGGAAGCAATCTATTTTCTCCCCCTTGTGTGACATTCCTATCATAAGGTGTGAGATATGGAAGTGTGGTTTGAGAACGTGACATTGGACAAACTGCAAGAGAGGGTTATTCTGTCTAAACGGATTTCAGCCTTACGTAATGTCTCATATCTAAACCAGGGTTAAGGGTTAAACTTCCCAGCCAATGATACTCTCTGTGCTTTTATTCATTAAGTACATATGAAGTATTTGTGTACTGCTACACATTTCTACTCGATATGTTACAACTACACTGAAACAGAAGCTGCAGAATGAGAAGAGTTACAATTCATTCAAATAACAGAACAGCATGCACAGAAGTATGGATATGTGTGTGTGTGTGTATGGTTGTGTATGGGTATGTGTGTGTGTGTGTGTATGGATGTGTATGGGTATGTGTGTGTGTGTGTGTATGGTTGTGTATGGGTATGTGTGTGTGTGTGTGTGTGTGTGTGTGTGTGTGTGTGTGTGTGTGTGTGTGTGTGTGTGTGTGTGTGTGTGTGTGTGTGTGTGTGTGTGTGTGTGTGTGTGTGTGTGTGTGTGTGTGTGTGTGTGTGTGTGTGTGTGTGTGGATGTGTATGGGTATGTGTGTGTGTGTGTATGGTTGTGTATGGGTATGTGTGTGTGTGTGTGTATGGTTGTGTATGGGTATGTGTGTGTGTGTGTGTGTGTGTGTATGGTTGTGTATGGGTATGTGTGTGTGTGTGTATGGTTGTGTATGGGTATGTGTGTGTGTGTGTGTATGGATGTGTATGGGTATGTGTGTGTGTGTGTGTATGGTTGTGTATGGGTATGTGTGTGTGTGTGTGTATGGTTGTGTATGGGTATGTGTGTGTGTGTGTGTGTGTGTGTGTGTGTGTGTGTGTGTGTGTGTGTGTGTGTGTGTGTGTGTGTGTGTGTGTGTGTGTGTGTGTGTGTGTGTGTGTGTGTATGGGTATGTGTGTGTGTGTGTGTATGGTTGTGTATGGGTAGGTGTGTGTGTGTGTGTGTGTGTGTGGATGTGTATGGGTATGTGTGTGTGTGTGTATGGTTGTGTATGGGTATGTGTGTGTGTGTGTGTGTGTGGTTGTGTATGGGTATGTGTGTGTGTGTGTGTGGATGTGTATGGGTATGTGTGTGTGTGTGTGTGTGTGGTTGTGTATGGGTATGTGTGTGTGTGTGTGTGTGTGTGGATGTGTATGGGTATGTGTGTGTGTGTGTGTGTGTGTGTGTGGTTGTGTATGGGTATGTGTGTGTGTGTATGGATATACATGGATGTGTATGGGTATGTGTGTGTGTGTGTGTATGGTTGAGTATGGGTATGTGTGTGTGTGTATGGATGAGTATGGGTATGTGTGTGTGTGTATGGATGTGCATGGATGTGTATGGGTATGTGTGTGTGTGTATGGATAAGTATGGATGAGTATGGGTATGTGTGTGTGTGTGTATGGTTGAGTATGGGTATGTGTGTGTGTGTATGGATAAGTATGGATGAGTATGGGTATGTGTGTGTGTGTATGGATGAGTATGGGAATGTGTGTGTGTATGGATGTGTATGGATGATTATGGGTATGTGTGTGTATGGATGTACACTCACTGGCCACTTTTAATAGGTACACCTTGCTTGTACCGGGTTGGACCCCCTTTTGCCTTCAGAACTGCCTTAATCCTTCGTGGCATAGATTCAACAAGGTACTGGAAACATTCCTCAGAGAGTCATATTGGACATATTGACATGATAGCATCACGCAGTTGCTGCAGATTTGTCGGCTGCGCATCCATGATGTGAATCTCCCGTTCCACCACATCCCAAAGGTGCTCTATTGGATTGAGATCTGGTGACTGTGGAGGCCATTCGAGTACAGTGAACTCATTGTTGTGTTCAACAAACCAGTCTGAGATGATTCACGCTTAATGACATGGCATGTTATCCTGCTGGAAGTAGCCATCAGAAAATGGGTACACTGTGATCATAAAGGGATAAACATGGTCAGCAACAATAGTCAGGTAGGCTATGGTGTTGACACAATGCTCAATTGGTACCAATGGGCCCAAAGTGTGCCAGAAAAATATCCCCCACACCGTTGCACCACCACCACCAGCCTGAACCGTTGATAGAAGGCAAAATGTATCCATGTTTTCATGTTGTTGACGCCAAATTGTGACCCTACCATCCGAATGTCGCAGCAGAAATCGAGACTCATCAGACCAGGCAAAGTTTTTCCAATCTTCTATTGTCCAATTTTGATGAGCCTGTGCGAATTGTAGCCCCAGTTTCCTGTTCTTAGCTGTCAGGAGTGGCACCCAGTGTGTCTTCTGCTGCTGTAGCCCATCCACCTCTAGGTTTGACGTGTTGTGCGTTCAGAGATGCTCTTCTACATGCCTTGGTTGTAACGACTGGTTATTTGAGTTACTGTTGCCGTTCTATCAGCTTGAACCAGTCTGGCCATTCACCTCTGACCTCTGGCATCAACAAGGCATTTGCACCCACAGAACTGCCGCTCACTGGATATTTTCTCTTTTTGGACCATTCTCTGTAAACCCTAGAGATGGTTGTGCGTGAAAATCCCAGTAGATCAGCAGTTTCTGAAATATTCAGACCAGGTCGTCTGGCACCAACAACCATGCCACGTTCAAAGTCACTTAAATCACCTTTCTTCCCCATTCTGATCCTCAGTTTGAACTACATCAGATCATCTTGGCCATGTCTACATGCCTAAATGCTTCCATGTGATTGGCTAATTCAACAATGAGCAGTTGTACAGGTGTAAATAAAGTGGCCGGTGAGTGTTGGGTACGAGTATGGGTACGTGTGTGTATGTGTGTAGGTTTATGTGTATGGGTGTGTGTGTTTGGGTGTATGGGCTCGTGTGTATTTGTGTGTGTGTATGTATGTGTTTGGAAGCTTGCTTGACCACTCACCTGGAGAGCATACCCAGAGGGGTGACGTTTAGGGAGCCCATCAGCATCGCCAGAGACATACCTGGAGCCTCTCGTTCAATCACCTCTTTAGTAGCCTGAGGAGGGAGTGAGAGAGAGGCGGAGAGAGAGAGAGAGAGAGAGAGAGAGAGAGAGAGAGAGAGAGAGAATTATGTTTGCTTGCCATAATACATACATAATACATAAAACCTCTGACTAGCACAAAGGCTCAGGCAGTTCCTGGTTCAACAGTCAAGAGTCAGACATCCACGCCCACTTCCACGCCCACTTCCATGTCCACTCCCACTCCCACATCCACATCCACGCCTACTTCCATGACCACACCCATGTCCACTCCCACTCCCACATCCACTCCCACATCAACACCCAACCCCACAACCATGGCCACTCCAATGACCACGCCCACTCCACTGAACCTCAGTTCCCTTCAGGTGGATGTAGACCTGTAGCATAAGCTTCTGTGTGTCCCTGCTCTAACACCCATGACCCAGGCTGTTAGTGAATTACTGGGTATGCTGCTTCAAGTGTGTTAAGGTAAGAGAACTATGGTAGTGTGTATGGGCTCTGACCTTGGATACGTGGAAAATGAACAAACATTCGGGATTCTTTGTATTCAGTATGTTAGTCCACAATGTCTGGGATCTCTTGGTATCCTTCCATATATTGTGTGTGTGAGAGAGAGAGAGAGAGACAGAGCAAGAGAGTGCATGCGAGGGATGGCAAGGGGCTTTTCTCTCCCTGGGGTGTGTTCTTTGTCCTTGAGCTGAATGACACTTTAGAAAGACCATGAGAGAAGGAACAGAGCAAAGGAGGACAGAGAGTGAGAGAAGACCGAAAGGGAGAGACAGAGGCAGAAAGAGAGAGAAATAAGAGTTTTAGGGAGATAGAGAGAAGTATAGAGGTATAGCACATCTTTATTACACCAGAGAAGGAATGTCATAGCTACATTTAACACTCCTGGCCGGAAATTCACCCTAATTAAATAGGAGTGTTTCCTCTGTGAAACATCTTCCTCAGTATCACTGCTAGTCTGTAGCACACATATTCAACTTTTATCAGCCTTGTTCGCAAACCCATGTTTTTAACATCATGTCGGGATCGAAGCAGCCAGACCCGGGAGTCTTCCTGAATCTTCCAGAAAGCTAATTTGGCTGTCCCTACCTATCATTTAACCAACAGGCCTCATTTCATACAGCAAACTATACTGTAGCCCTGCAATTAAAGTCCTATTAGAAAACTCATCGTTTAAATCCATGAACGCATCTTTGCTAAAAAAGAAACAAACAAACAGCCTTCTGGCTGTCCTTATCTTACACTACAGAAGCAAGGGTTGCTTGAATCAGGCCACCGGTCCAGCATCTTCTCATCCCATCTTGATGACTGCAACTCTCTCTTCCCCTCACACCCCCCCCTCCCCTCACAACTGAGTCTCTTCCTGCTGACATACGAAGCATTCGCCTCTCCATCCCCTTCATGACGACTTCATGGGGATCGTAGGGGACGGTGTCATGGCCCCAACTCCATGCGACACATTACCACAGCCTCTCTGTCTCTTTCTTTCTGCTCCTGAATCTGAACTTCAGACACACCTTTATTTCCTCAGCATTTTCATCCCTTTCCTCCTGTAAACTGTCGCTTAAATGTTTTTTTTTTTTCCTGACCACGTTCTGTTTGGTGCTGTACTGTTTCTAATCTGTTGACTGTCCTGTGGCGCATGTTTCATGTACGGATTATGTGAAGTGACCTTGAGTATACGAAATTGAACTGATTCTGTGTGTGGGTGCGTGAGTGTGTGTGTGTGTGCATGTGTGCACGAGTGTGTGTGTGTGTGGGGGTGTGTGCGTGCGGGTGCATGTGTGTGTGTGTGTGTGTGTGTGCACGTGCAGCTGATTAGTGCTACACAGTACTGCAGTGCTCCGTGTGTTAGCCGTTGCAGTACTGATATCTCAGAAAGCCTCCATATGCAAACGAATCCTCTACCAAATCCTGCTTTTGCTGCTGTGTGCTGTGAGCCCCTGAACAATCGAAGCTGCTTTTGAGAGTCCTGGGGAGGTTTGGATGAATGACAGCATTCGCGTCCAACAAAAGGAATCGCCTTTTTTTTTTAAATAAATGCAGGTCAGTCTTTAACCATATAACAATGATGGGCTCTCCAATCTGCAAGATATGTCATGTAGCTCTATATATAGCTCTCTCTCTTGTGCATGCGTGTATGTGCATGTGTGTGTGAGGTGTCTCTCTCTCTCTCTCTCTCTATATATATATATATATATATATATATATATATATATATACACACACACACACACACACACACACTTTATGTGTGTGGACCAATATAAGCACAGTGTGGAGTTATGTCTTAATCAGGCTGTGTGTGCGCGTGCGTGCGTGTGTGTGTGTGTGTGTGTGTGTAGCAATAAAAGCACAATGTGGTGTTTTGTCTTAATCAGGCAGCATGTTCAAACAGTTGTGCAGAGGAGAGAAGGGGAGGATGAAGGTTAGGAAGAGGAATGAGTACAATTATCACTGTGTGTCATTGCAAAAGACAAAGAGAGAGAAAGAGTGAGAGTGTGTGTGTGTGTGTGTGCATGTGTGTGTATGAATGAAGGCGAGGAGGTTGTTCTTTCCCTTTGTCTTTGAGCTGAATGACACTTCAGACACACCATGAGATAGAGAGAAGAAGGCAGGAACAGATCAAAGAAATGATGAGAGAAAGGGACAGAAAGAGAGAGTGACATAGATTTAGTGTATATGTACATATATGCATGTGTGTGAGGAAGAGAGAGAGAGACAACCTGAACCTGAAAGTTCAGGCAGAGCTGTGCCTGACCTAACACAGGCCTCATTCTGGTCCTAAGACTCACTTTCCCCATTGCCTTCGTGACATATGACATATGAGCAGTAATGCTGCCCATTTACACATAGACTGTACATGTATCCCACACTCTAGGTTAGGAAACGTGTCCTCGGGAGACGCGAGTGTCCTAGCTGAGGCAAACTTTCAGCTAGCAGCAAACCATAGACCGCCTCGATGCGCAGATTAGGTTGGAATACTTGCTCTCACATAATGGACGTGATTAATGGCTAAATATCGATAAATGGCTCTAAACGATGACTTGTAGGCTATGACCTTTCATAAATATCGTTTAGCTGCAACCTCAGCAGTCCAAATAGAAAAAAAAACATTCAGCTATAAATTCAGTTATAAAATAATAAGAATCTTCTTCACGCAAATTGGGTGGAGAAAAAAAAGACTTGAATGAGAACGTCACCCTTTGCCAGAATATTTGGTGAATATATCTGTAGAGACCCTGGCAAACGGCTCTGCACTCATATTAAGTGCAGCCATTTCCATAGAATACTGGGGGAGTTTCTGGTGGGACACCAAGACACCGGTGATGGGTCCAGGAGCTGATTGTGATGGGTCCAGGAGCTGATTGTGATGGGTCCAGGAGCTGATTGTGATGGGTCCAGGAGCTGATTGTGATGGGTCCAGGAGCTGATTGTGATGGGTCCAGGAGCTGATTGTGATGGGTCCAGGAGCTGATTGTGATGGGTCCAGGAGCTCATTGTGATGGGTCCAGGAGCTGATGGGGGTCCAGGAGCTCATTGTGATGGGTCCAGGAGCTGATTGTGATGGGTCCAGGAGCTGATTGTGATGGGTCCAGGAGCTGATTGTGATTCCAGGATGGGTCCAGGATTGCTGATTGTGATGGGTCCAGGAGCTGATTGTCCAGGCTCATTGTGATGGGTCCAGGAGCTGATTGTGATGGGTCCAGGAGCTCATTGTGATGGGTCCAGGAGCTGATTGTGATGGGTCCAGGAGCTCATTGTGATGGGTCCAGGAGCTGATTGTGATGGGTCCAGGAGCTCATTGTGATGGGTCCAGGAGCTCATTGTGATGGGTCCAGCAGATTTAGGTTCCCTGGCACTTCCTCTTTCTAAATAATTTAATTCTTAATTTCTGGACACTCAATTTGAAATTCTAGTAAATTACCAATTCATCAGACTTTTGCCCCTTTCGAAGTAAAATGAGTAGTCTTAATGTTGCCTAAAGCTTGTGTAAACTTTACTAATATAGACTAAACTGACATTAACTACAAGAAATACAAGAGGCCATCCATTGCCAGTCATAAAAAAGTGCTGCAACGTCAGACTAAGTTCATTTGCAGTCCACTGACATTTTGCAGTTTTGCCAGTTCACTGAACTTAACTAATCCATGTTTAGGTCTAAGCCTAAATCTAATCCTTACTTATGTTTTCATGCTGATAGACAAAAAGTGAACAAATCATCATGAAACAAAACTCAGAGCTAGGTCTAAGTAAGCTTAAACCCTAGGGGGCCAAAATCCGCTACATTTATGTGTACCATTTTACCAGGTGTTCTGCTTTACTGGTGTAATATATGTGGTCTTACTCTTGATGGTCTTGTGAGAATCTTGGGAGTTAATTCCCGACATACCCAAAATGTAAGGCTACTAACATCATTCTGTCAGTACTTGTTAACGAGGTTTATCATGTGCATGGAACTCCATAACTCCTGAATCCTTAACAATAGATTCAGAATTGCCAGCCGATTTTGATTCAACCTCCTTGCGCCATTACATTCAGCTCTGTTTGCGTAGCATAGTGGGCTGTGAATGTAAGCCAGGTGTTTCATGTTCCTGTACCAGGGCGACTCACTCTGGGCTGGATTCAAACAGCCCTCCCCACGTACAGTTGACCATCTTAAACCGAACGAGCCACCAACCAGCGTGACCAACCACCTGTAGAGCAGCTAGGGGAACTTGAGAAACCAACCCCTAAAAAAAGAACAAATGCAACAATGCCCAGGCCCAACCAGGTGCTAGCACTAGCTGGACCTGGGGGACTACTCAAGGCAGCTTCCCAGGGAGAAAACCAAAGACCCAAGGCAGGATTTGAACCACTGCTCTTCTGGTTCAACAGCACACCACAGAGACAGCATCAGAAACTTCAACTAAAGCTGTCGGGGGGGGAAGCTCGATGTGCTCTCGATGGAGAGCAAAAGGAAAAAAAAAACAAAACTGTTCAAAAATGGCTTTCCAAGTGAAGAGATCAGAAGGCTACAGAGAGCCAAGAAAAGAGAAGGAAGAGCCAGAGCAATACGCAAGGGAGGTAAGGAATCTGGCGAGGGGTAGATGGAACTCGAGAGGGAACAGTAGAACTGGGAGCTGCAGAAAAGCTGGAGGGGTGAGAGAGAGAAAGGACACCCAAGAGATGACAGCCCTCCAGGACTCCACCTGAAACGCTGGCCCTGGATTCTGACAGAACATTGAACAAAGACTGCGCACCAGGGAGACCGTGAGCTGCTCGTAAGTAGACAGGAGGACAGGTGCGCCTAATTACCACTGATTACCCTGGAGCCACCCTGTGTCTCCCTCTTGTGGCTGAAGGCGGTCTAGCAGATGGTCTAGCCCTGGGCCATTATAATTCTTGTTTTTTTTTTTTTTTTGGCAAAGCAATAAATCCTGCTTAGCAAGGAAGGTTCTGCTGTTCACCAGCTCTTCTACTGTAGAGAGTGCAAAGCTATTAGCTTTCTGTGCAGGGACACAACTAGGATGCACGTTGCTCTGAGATCAATATTGTAGAAATGTGACCTGCTTCACATATCCCACACAAGGTAGGTTTATGTGAAATAAGCTTATACTTTTTTGTGACCTATTTTAAATACACCCCTGCTGAATATGTATATGTCTAATATAGCATTTCTGAAGCTTTTTTGTGCTTTTCTTTACTTTGCTGTTCCCTTGTTTTTTCCGTAATGTCTGTTCATCCAAATCTTTCAATTTTTAAACACAAAATCGGCTTATTTTTATTGGTTACACTTCATTAGTTTCCCATAAATCCCTGCATCTGTAAATGGCTACTACTTTTTGATAAACAGCTTTCATTTATCAAATGATTAATTTTTTTTTACATTCTACTTTATTTTACATTAATTACTTATTTATTTACTAAATTATTTTCCTCTATAAATGCATGCTAAGATCTACATTAAACTGACCTACAGGTTTGCGTTGGATTAGACGGTAATTTTCATATTTTCGTTAATAGCAGTTTTAACTGGGGTTATTTAGACTGCCTCTCTGCATCTGTTTCTCTGTGCATGCAAATTTTTGCAAAAAACAAAATGCCAGCTGCTGACAACCTGTACCGTGCTGTCATGCCCAAACACAGAGCACAGAGCACAGAGCACAGAGCACTTGTGGCGTGGCGTGTGGAGAGACTGCATCGCTACATAAACATACGTTAAGAATACATTAACCTCTCACAGGACCCGTCCGGATACGTTAACCTCTCACTGGACCCGTCCGGATATGTTAACCTCTCACAGGACCCGTCTGGATTTGTTAACCTCTCACAGGACCCGTCCGGATACGTTAACCTCTCACAGGACCAGTCTGGATACGTTAACCTATCACTGGACCCCTCCGGATATGTTAACCTCTCACAGAACCCATCCGAATATGTTGACCTCTCACAGGACCCGTCCAGATATGTTGACCTCTCACAGGACCCGTCCGGATATGTGCACGCATGCGCAACCTCTCACCTTTGGTTTACATGTACCTGTTCTTATCACGTGAATGTTTTTAACATTACTTAAACAGCACCAATACGTTTTAGTAATGTAATGTAACATAATGAAATGCATACTTCATACGAGCTAAGGACATCCATGGAGCTCTGTCGTTTCACTAGAAATTGGAGGAATATTACCACCTTGCTTACAATTTTATGTTAATATAGAGTGCAGCTGTTAAATTCAGCATGCTGGCAAAAAAAAACAATAATTCACGTTTGAGCAGAAGTGATACAGTTGATTTGATGTAAGCTGGTGTGTCCCAATTCTGCTCTCAAGACGCCTTGAGCGCTTACGCCCCTGTTGTTCACCCTTTGAAGATGTCATGAAAGTGTGCATTTCAAAGAGGACCTAAGGGCTCATGGTAAGAACTGGGACAAGGCTACAGTGCACGTCTTCTTCATTTTCAGACAACCCAATCGGCCTAACCTCGGGTGTGACGTCACGTGGTGCGAAGCCGGTGCCCCCAGTGGTCAAAATGAGGTTGAGCTCCTTTTCATCACACCAGTCCACCAGGGTCTCCTGAGGACCAACAGTACAACACAAGTCCGTCAGTAGCTTCTGCAGGAAATGCACGTGTTCTAAGTAATTCATTAGAAGCCACATCAGTGGAGTGAAATATTCTGTAAGTGTAATAGCAATATTTGAATAAAGCTGAGTTGATTTGGGCTACAATATTACTGACTGACGGTAAAGGATAATAAAGTATTAATGTAATTAATATTAATATACTATGTTACTGTGGTACCTTCACTGCACATCATAAATGTGGCGATATGCATGACACACACCTCACACACACATGCACATACACGCATGCACAAGCAGAAACACACGCATGTGCACATACCTTGATCTCATCAATTTCATCTGGAACAATTTTATAGGCCGAGATGGTTCCACCTAGCCTAGAAAACAAAAGCACAGTCATTTTAGATTTAGAAATTGATTGGAACAGGCATTTTACAATCGAAATTGCAGAAATCCATAATCATTCACAAATCTTGTGGAGGACTAATGTCGCATCTCGTAAATCTGGATAAAACATGTTTTATGTGCACAGTCCAATCCTCTCGTTTAGAGATCGCGTGTGTTCATCCGCAATGGCTCTCCCAGACGTCTCGTCTTAGGCCACGGCTGATGTGTGTGACATGGCGCCCTCTGGTGGCCACATCATGCATCAAGACAAGAGCGAGAACGAGAAAGGAATCGCCCAAGGCGGAAACTAAAGAGCGCTGTAGCCCGGTCTTATGTAAGGGCCTCCTTTTTGCGTGGTGCGCTATTTATAGGCCACTGCTGCATCGCGTATCTTTCTACGACAGCAGCTGGAAAGACTCCGGGTTCCTAATCTCCGGGCCCGCTTACGACCGAGCCGGACTGCTTGGTCGATATTCCGAACATACACCGGATGCTTTCATTGTTGCATGATGATCCAGTTAAGATTCCTTAAACGTAGTCCTTCTATTCAACGCAATATTTCATACACTGTATTGATGAATATATTATGCTATTTTGATGTTAATGTGTTCTCGGAATTAGACCTATTTTAAACACTTTTACTTGAATGACCCACCTAAGCAGAACAACATGGAAATAAATTTGCACATAAATCACTTTGCTGCAGTCCTGGAGAGTAACCCTGCGCTAAAAGACTTCCCACTGTGAATCGAATTAACCTTACTTAACTAATTCTTGCATCATGCAGGCTAAGACAGCTTCGTAAAACTACATTTAGGGAACTTGGCAGACACTCTTATCCAGAGGGACTTGCATATTAATGAGTACGTCAGAGTGCGCGCTCCCTATGCATCCAATCCCTGACCTTGGTGTTACCCGCTTTGCTTCGGGTTGCTCCACTTGCTCTGACAGATACGCTACAGCACTGGTGCTCTTGCGTATAGTCTTCCAGACTGTGCACAGTTCCGCCCGAACGGATCTTGTGATTTCATCGCGCTGAAGGCGTTTAAATATAGCTTCAACGCGTCTCCCATACTCGTTTACCAACGCGTGTCAAGTCGGCGCGCGCCTAAACACGACCTGACAAGTCTCCGGTGGAATGGAACCATGGCACAAGCACACGACACTTGATTGCAATTGTAAAGCGGTCCTAGGGGCTTTCCCCCAAAAGCAGGCTTTCTCCGTGAGATCCAGCAGACACTCCAACAGACTCTTGGCTTAAGTTGCGCAGCTTACTCCGAAATCCTGCATGATGAAACATCCCTTCGGAGTGCCAC
Source organism: Brachyhypopomus occidentalis (assembly GCA_020368025.1). NCBI lineage: Eukaryota > Metazoa > Chordata > Actinopteri > Gymnotiformes > Hypopomidae > Brachyhypopomus > Brachyhypopomus occidentalis. The sequence continues at coordinate 7,157,925 of JAGXOD010000021.1, read as the reverse complement.
GCAGATGACGCTCGTCCCAGGGAACCCTGTGTACACGCGCCACACGCTACAACAGAAGAACACTTTATCCAGCCCAGATAGACGAGCAGAAGGACGGCTAAGCGTTTCTCTCTCCTCATGAAGAGCTTTGTTTTGTTTCTAAGATGTTGCTCCTTTCTCTCCTCTCAGAGCCACAGCCTACCCATTCCTTTGATTTTGGTTGTTTCTTCTTCAGTCCAAATGACAATATACTGTGCAGAAATAAATTGTCCCCCTCCCCCCACTGTTTCCAAGGTAACCACTTCAGGTTGAGGCTTCTATTTGCAAGGAGCACGTATGTGTGTGTGTGTGTGTTTGGGATGCTGTGTTCTCTGTTTTGTTAAGTGCTTGTGTGTGTGTGACTGTGGCCAGAACGTGGGCTGGTTTCCATTTTAAGCAGAATAGGTTTCTTTGAGTGCTGGTTATACTGTGTTTTACAAACAGATGCTAGATTTGGGCATGTCCTGCATATATGAGAATACACACAGCTCAGGGAGTTGCTGGCATAGGCCCCCATCACCACACTGAACATATTCTTGTGACATCAGCTTGACTAGCGGTGACCTTTCTGGACATGCCAAGGACATTATGGCATTATTTTTAGCAAATAATAATAAGTATAAATAATCATTTTAGTCATATTAAATAGTCAGATTTCTATAAACCCACACATTTCCCTAAGTATTTTACACATATATTTCTTTCTTTTTCTTTCTTTCTATCTTTCTTCCCAACATGTTTTATCTACTTTTTTGGCCCCTTATCGAAGTCTGCCCAGTCCCACAAAGCTTTCTAGCTACATGACCACTCTATTTAACCCTACATTTACTTTAGGTTTACGTAGGCTAAATCTACGCTAGGGACCTTTGATGACTTTTTTGTTTGTAGTAGCTCACCGCCTCAAATTATATTAATAGCATGCTGTGTTTACAATGGTCAGTGTATACTCCAAAGTGCAGTCCCATTTCTGATCATTACACCTACCACTTGTTTCTGAGTGTGCCCTTGTCACTTGGAAAATCTTTCCTTACGAAATGGGACACAGCCCTTCAAGAACCTGCCACGTCATCAGTAGTCGTTGAAGGCCTTCATGTAAATAGACTGGAGTTTTTGCTAGACATGTCTGAAACGCTGTGCTTAGCTGTGAGGATCTCTCTTGCGTGGGCAGTAGACATCCTTTTGAGTTTGTCCGCAGTCATTCGGAACTTCGCTTTCATGTGTCTGTCGATCCCCAATAAAACAGAGCACGGCTTCATTACTGGACTCCTAGCAGTGTTTGGGACGGAAACCTGCCAGTCTGCACTGATATTAGAGGTTCAGCACTACTTTAAGGACTACTTTCATTTTGGGCGTTGTAAGCCTTAACTGAGTTCAGCACTACTTGAAGGACTACTTTTATTTTGGCCGTTGTAAGCCTTAAATGAAGGTATGCAAAATGAAAATGTTCCAATGAGGAAATGTTATGCACCAACCAGCGATAACTTAACTACTGAGACATCGGAATAGCATCGGAACTACTAGTGATTTTTATTCCTGTTATGAAGACGTGGACATTAAACAGGTAATGGTTATTGTAATTGTTCCGTCTTAATTCATGGAGAACATATTTCCGTGTGTGTGTTTCTTTGGTTCTTTGTGCAGCCATGTTGTCAGCTGTCATGTTGTCAATCTCTCGTACCACTCCACTGTTGTGGAGTGCACAACAAGAATCAAGATGGATGCAAGGATTGGAGAGGTATGGGAAAGTGATAGGGGCAAGGGGTGAAATGGGATTGGCCCCATGTCTAGGTATAAGGTATGCCCTGGAGTTCATCTCCCTTCCTTTAGGTGGCAGTGCAGGCACAGGGGAGGACCCGGCCTCGCACCCTGGCCTGGCCCATTTCTGTAATCTCGAGCGGCTGAGCGGACTGGGGCCGGTGTGGTCTCTCACTTGAGCGTGTGCGGGCAGGGCTGCCCTGCCAACGCTGGCCTAGAAGAGTCGCTCTCGCCATGAGTACAGGAGACTGCGTGAGAGAGCATGATGGGAACTGAGACACAGGGAGAGAGGGAGTGGGAAGACAGAGAGGTGAGATGGAGAGAGAGGAGTGGGGAGACGGGGAGGTGAGACAGAGATAGAGGAGTGGGGAGACGGGGAGGTGAGACAGAGAGAGAGGAGTGGGGAGACGGGGAGGTGAGAAGGAGAGAGGAGTGGGGAGACAGGGAGGTGAGACGGAGAGAGAGGAGAGAGGAGATGGGGAGGTGAGACGGAGAGAGAGGAGTGGGGAGACAGGGAGGTGAGATGGAGAAAGAGGAGTGGGGAGACAGGAAAAGACTGAACCCGTGATCTGTCCCTCTCCTTCTCTGACCGACCTCAGCATATGTCTACGGCCCAGATGTGTAGGTCTACCCCCCACCCCCCCACCCCCCACAGCTGCTCAACGTTTATAATAGAGCCTATGTGCGGCTGGGAGGTTATTAATAATGCAGGGCTTTTGTACTGAGTGCAGAATTTTAGCACACTGCAGAGAGATACAGGAGTATGGGGGATCCCTCATTACAGGCAGCCTCACAACATCTCTCTGTCTCTCTTTGTCCCCCTCTGTCTCTCGCTCTCTCTGTCTCTCTTTGTCCCCCTCTGTCTCTCGCTCTCTCTGTCTCTCTTTGTCCCCCTCTCTCTCGCTCTCTGTCTCTTTGTCCCCCTCTGTCTCTCTTTGTCCCCCTCTGTCTCTCGCTCTCTCTGTCTCTCTTTGTCCCCCTCTGTCTCTCGCTCTCTCTGTCTCTCTTTGTCCCCCTCTGTCTCTCACTCTCTCTGTCTCTCTTTGTCCCCCTCTGTCTCTCGCTCTCTCTGTCTCTCTTTGTCCCCCTCTGTCTCTCGCTCTCTCTGTCTCTCTTTGTCCCTATCTGTCTCTCACTCTCTCTGTCTCTCTATCAATACAATTCAGTAGTGGTTTATTGGCATGACATAATAATAATAAGAACAATAATTTCAGCAGTACTCCAATTATGAGAATTAATTCTACAGTTACTGCTATCCACTCCCTCCTGCTCAGAAAATCTGAATTATTCTTGTATATCAGCTGTGCACTCTGCATATTGTGATTTTGAAACTGGTGTGCATTTTAGGCTTAATGGATCTATAATTTAAAAAGCTATATTCTTGGCAGAAATCAACATGTTTAAACCGAAATATTACAGTTCGTATGATTCATGACACTGCCCACCCCGTACCCATTTTTTATTTGTACTGTGTGTGTATGTGTGTGTACGTGTGTGTGCTTGCATGCGCGCGCGTGTGTGTATGCACATCCGGTTGGCCACAGATATCACAGCACAGAGTTCTGAAGACCCTTCTGTAAAGGCAGAGCACTCTGAAGTGTATTTATGCACTCTAACCTATATGCAGCAACTATGGATCCTTCTCGGAGCAGACACCTAAGCACTTTTGTAAGTTGCTCTGGATAAGAGCATCTGCTAAAGGCTATAAATATAAAAGAAAATGCAATCCGCATGATCCCCCACTCCAGTCCCGGCCACAGAATGTGGCTGCGAGCTTTCGGGTTTATGCTTAGAGGCTATATTGTAGGTATATGGTATCTAAGTATGTCATGATGAGTGTTCATATAGATCCACCCATGGTCCTATCTATGGTATTTTACAGGTGCATGTACTGGACGAAAGCCCATCTAATTGTACAAGGCAACAAACGTTGTGAAATGTTCGCCTACAAGGTAGACGTATTTAATGTAGTAGGGAATGTATTCTGTTAAGACTACGTGCATCTCTTACAGTTGTGTGATTGTGTAAGACGTTCCATTGTGCATGCGTATATGCTTGTGCATGTGCATGCGTGTGTGTGTGTGCATGCGTGTGTGTGTGTGTGTGCATGCTTGTGTGTGTACATGTGTGTGTGTGCATGCGTGAGAATGTGCCCTTGTATCATTTATGCACTGTAAAGCAAACTCCGTCACACACACACACAAACACACACATATTCACACACACAATCACACACAGTCACCCACAGATCTTTGGCCTAATAAGAGGAACTGACATTAGACTCTCTATGTACAGGGTAACCGTGGCAATAAAGTTGACAGATGTGTGTGTGTGTGTGTGTGTGTGTGTTTGAGTGATTGGGTGTGATGCCAGTGAGTTCAGACTGCAAAGCACGCTGATATATGTATCCATCAGATTTGCAGTGGAAAACATGACGAGCCTATGACACGAGCAGCCCCTGGACCCAAAGTTACCCTACAGTAGCTACAAGCAGTTAACAAGGCACAGGACAAGTGGCACAACCCTGTAAGCCTGTGGTTCCTGTGTCACGCACATCTGCGAAATGACGCCGATCAGCTCCCCTCGCTCACTGGAGTGTTAGAAACAGTACGGTGGCTTAGTGAGGACACAAAGCTGCGGTGCAGTAATAGGAGGCGGGAAATGGGCACAAACGAGGCTGATGTCAAAGGCGGTCCTAGCAGGGCGTGTAACTTTAGCCTAGCCTGTGTGTAATTTTAGCCTATTTTAGCGCACGCGCGTTTGTGTGTGTGTGCGCGCGCAAGTGTGTGTGTGTGTGTGTGTGTGTGTGTTAACTTACAGAGAAGGGTCATGTACAAGTTCTTTGAGGTTGATGCCACTGCGGTCTTCGGCGAGGTTATGAAAGCAGCTGTCGCTCACTATAGGGAGAAAGAGAGAAGCTATTAATTGACTCCTGCCATTGGCGTATAAAGCAGGAAAAGCAGAGACACTCCTCCCCACACCAACCCCAACACACAAAAAAGCAAGTCGGAATAATACATTAAATGCAAAACAAACTAATATCGCAGTCTGTAACTTCGTTTGTTTATTGCCGTTTTCCAAGAGAGCAAAGCCTGGACACAGTGTTGAAGGTTCACCTGAGGCTTCTCTTAACCAGATTATGCCACAGCCGTCTGTCTCTCCCATACAGGCACAAGGGCTGCATGCAAAGGCCAATGAGGACTGAGCGAGGCCCGTCACATGACTCACAGCTCGGGGGGGGTCAGAAAGAGAAAGAGAGGGGTAAACTACGTTTGGGACAGTGGGACATGCTCAGGCTGTGTTGGGTGGAGGAAAACATCAGGGTGATGTCTGGCACCTTTAATGCCTGAACAGTATTTCACCAGGATGGCTGTGGTGATGACAGCAATGTGCAGAGGGACCCAAGAGCCTGACTGGGGTCAAAAAGTAAATAAAGATAAAGTAAGTCCACGTCTCTGAGTAGGACCACCTAGGAAGACAGACATAGACAAACAGACAAGGGTGATTCCAATCCAAAGATCACATCACACTAATGAAACGCCATGTAGTGTAAGGGATGGTGTACGGCAGGCTAAGGGTGAGAATAGTCATGGATGTGTATATGATGTTGGCTAACTGCTAAAGTGGCGAAATAAACTGTAGTATGTTTCCTCTCCTCCTCTTCTCCTCCCCTCTCCTCTCCTCTCCTCTCTTTCTCCTCTCCTCTCATCTCCTCTCCTCTCCTCCCCTTTTGAACTAAAATGATTCCTTAAAGAAGGCAGACATTGTCATGGACCTATCCTCACACCCCATTGTGAGCTTGTGTTTTAAGTGTGAGAGTGAATGTGTTTGTGTGTGTAAAAATACTTTCTGAATCCACTACGCATGCACATATAAGTGTATGTGTGTGTGTGTGTGTGTGTGCAAGGGGATCTCCTAACAACAGCAATAGTAATGGTGCAGCAGACTAGTGTGGGAGTGCAGATGAGACAGTGTTTAAGTGGTGTTATATATATGCATGCTGCAGTAGTGTGTGTGTGTGTGTGTGTGGCTGCAGCATTCTTCAAAGGAATATTAATTTCATCCTTCTGCAGGAATGCTGCATGTTACTGAAGATCAGAGAACGAGAGAGGAAGTGAGGAGATGAATGGCATCACAGAGCACCTATGAGATTACTTGCACACCACTGGCCTGGGGGGGCGGGGCTTGCAGGACCTCCACACCGTGGGGAGAGGCCTGGGGTGGGTGGGGTTGGGGTTTGGGGGTGCGCTATGCCACTGCTTCACCATACCCAACTCCCTCCACCCTCCACCAGCAAGCATGCCATTCTTCGTATTTGCACCAGGGACAAATGCCTGCTTGCTGCTCAGAACTCCAAATACCATCTGCAATCTCAGCCAATAGCATTACCGATAATAGGAAAGACCCATTACACACCACACAACCCCGGAACTGACACTATGAGGCTTGACACATGTTCTAGATTTGCCTGTATGATGAAGCACTTTTAAATGGTCAGAACATCCCCAGTAATGTTCCATCAATCTCCTGGAGCACCACTGAATATGTTCATAGCATTAAGAACGCACGACAACAAAGAAATCACGGCGAAGATGACATTTGAGGTTCCACGGACACCTAGAAGCCATCTGCTGGTGCTGCCTACCTTTGCAAGTTGTGGTAATCTCATTAATTCGGTCGTAATCATGGCAGCTGGATAAACTTACCCTAACCCAAAAGTCCCTGCGGGCACCTTAAAGCTAAACGTTTCCTTCTTCGCCCAATCGGAATCACAGACGCCGTCTACGAACGCAAACCTCTCGTCAAGTGCGACAGGCTAACAGTGGCGAGTGTCGCAAGAGCCGGCGCGAAAGCCTTTGACTAAAGAGGCGTGAACTCTGCAGGCAGGAGCAGCCGAAGAGCTCGCCGGGGCAGCGTGGCCGAGATGCTCCGGACCTGTCCAAGACACGGCAGGCAGGAGGGTTCCGCTAAGTGCCTCCCTGCAGATCCCCCATCTGTCCAGCACTGCGGACAAGATGGAGGGCACTAACCTCAGCCGTGACCCAGACGGGTCCAGAGGGACAGAGCAACTCAGACATAGGCACGACACACACACACACACACACACACACACGCATGCGTGCGCATGCCCTGACCCCATGGCAGAACTGGATTTATTTAGCAATGGTAATTAGAAATGTTGAGAGCCTCGCTGTCAGACGTCAGGTGAACGCTTTCCCTGCTCTAACACACCTGACTCGTGTCAGCAAGGCCTTGCTGGTTAACTGACGAGTTGACGTGTGTGTTTTAACTGCGTGAGCTGGAAGATCCAAGAGACACGTAATGACCTGCATAATGAATCGTAGGGCCTGAATTGGGTGTGGTGTGTGTGTATGTGTATGTGTGTGTGTGTGTCTCCTAAATGAGGCTTCTGGAGAAACACATCTGCTCAAGCTTGGCCAAGTCGGCCACGTCTGGGGAATAAAGAGGACGTTTTTCCTGAAGGTCACCCCTCAGCAGGTGGTATCCGCTAGGTTAGGGCATGTGTGTTAGAACACCATTGAGTGCTAAAGCCTTCCAGTAGCTTTATACCGCCGCATAGCACTGACGCAGAGCAAGAGTACGACGCTGGAAAGGTTCGATCGGCAGTGCCACCTGACTGCTTGGTTCTGTACTAGACCTAGAATTAGATTTGGGACACTTATACATGCTAATAAAGAGAGGGTAAATACAAATAAACTGTATGGTCAAAAGTATGTGGACACCCCTCCTGAGATTTATTTCAGGTGTTTCAGTCATACCCAGTCCAACAGGTAATGATAATCAAGTTCATAGCCATGCAGTCTCCATCATGGTATTCATCTCCATCCCCATATACATCTTCATGTCCGGCAATGCAGTCTCCAAAGAAATCCCGGTAGAGCTACTGAAGAGCTCAGTGACTTCAACACTTTCATTGTCATAGGATGCCAGCATCGCTCTAATTGAGTTTGTGCTGTTCGATGCGCCCCATTCACCCATGAGCGCTAATGTTGAGAAACGCGAGCGGCAGAAGCAGAAATGTGTGGGCTTGGCGAATGCCTGGAAAACACTAGCTTTCTGAATGCACATCGCCAACAGTGATGATTGGTGAAGGAGTGATGATGGTCAGGGGCCTGGCTGTTCCACTTTAGGTCCAGCTAAGAGTAACGTTAATACTACTGGACCCACACCATCTCATCCAACATCAGCACCTGATCTCACAATCGCTCTTTTGCACATATTCCCAGAGACGTTCCCACAAACCTTCCTCAAAGGAGCAGAAGCTGCTATGGCTGCAAAGCCAGGCTAACTCCATATTAATGCACAGTGTTTTGGAATGGGATCTCCAGCATATAGGTGTGATGGTCAGGTGTCCATACGCGTATAATCCTTGTATAATGTACCAGACTTGACACTTGACAAAACATACTGTGGAGCAATTGTGCAGCAGTTGTGATATATTTTGCAGTGCATTATAACACATCAGAAAATCATTCTGCGAGTTGGATGAATTCTGTTTCATTCTACAGGACACCCATATCTGGAACATTTGGCACTGAGGTGATCTTGAAGACAGCTGCTAGCTGTGTAGCCACACATCTGAGACCCTCATGGTAAAGGAGCTCCAGAAGAACACCTCTGAAGAACATCCCGTGAAGAACAGCTATGAGTGAGCATGTGTGGTTTGGCCAGTCTTGTGTGGTGCATCAAGCAGACAGTCATTGTCGTCATCATCATCGTCGTCATCATTTTCATCATCATCATCATCATCATCATCATCATCATCACTATCCTCATCATCACCATCACCATCATCATCATCACTATCCTCATCATCACCATCACCATCATCATCATCATCACCACAATCATCACCACCATCATCACCATTACCATTATCATGTCTAATGGATATTCCCTTCACTCATCTCCACACACATTCTGCATGGGTCAGCGCTACGCCATGCGACATACACGGCCACATCTCTCGCACACACATGAACACATGAACACATACGCCACCCAGACGTGCACACACACACGGACGCACACACAAACATTTACGCTCACACACACCCACGCCCACAGTCTCGCAGTCTGGGATGGCGTCAAATCCGTATGTGGGGTGCTGTGAAATGTGACACGTGTGACAGAGGAACGGCGAAGCCTGATCAAACAGGCCACAGAGCAGGAAGCTGAAGCAGGCGACTGGAGGCTAATGGCTCTCGTTTGAGCTCAGCTGTACACACTTTCAATTTTTACCCTAATCTCCACAGTGGCGTCTGGCCAGGGAGTCTCGTAACATCGGTTACGGCCGCGGCGTCGAGCACATTCCGCCGGGTAAACAATGCAAGCTAAAAAATTGCTCGCGGTTGCTTATAAGGTAAAACAGGCTCCCACAGACATTAAGGTGATGACTTTGAATGGGGAGGCCGATCCAGGCTGGATCAGGCTAGAAGGATCCAGGCAAGATCAGGCTAGAAGGATCCAGGCTGAAGCAGGTTAGAAGGATCCAGGCTGAAGCAGGCTGGTAGAAAACCAGACAGGTATTAATTTATTATATGAGAGGTTACTGGCATAAATGCTATGGTTAAGAAACAGAAAAAAAAACAAATTCATGATTTTCTCTCTTCATTTTAGTTGATCCTTCGTGGCAATCTTGCAGTCTGCTGCTGTTGTGTGTGTGTGTGCATGCGTGTGTTTGTGTTTGCGTTAGTGGTTACACGACGCACAATCAGAAAACTACCTGGACACTCCTCACGCCTGCCTGACTATGAATGCGGAGGAAATTTCAATTGCAACATTCCATTTCAGGTCCAATTCAGGTCTCCTGTACGCAGTGTGAACAGCTGCCATGCGGGTAGGAGTATATGGTGTTAGTCATATACTCCCACAGTGAACAGGGGCACTGGATATAACTACCTACCCCACCAAAGCCATCACAATGCTATTAAGTTCTATGCAAACCTTTAATAAGGCCGTGCTTTGTTACTCGTTCCAGACTCATGCTGGTTTCGCATGCAGGCCGACTCCCTGTGCTGGAATCACTCATGTGCTAAACGCTCGCTAGCTGCGGAACGCTAGCACAGGAAGGGAGCACGGGCACCAGTTCCATCTGTAAGCGGAGAACGTGAGCGCCTGGCCAATCGAAGCGCTCGACCGGACGGTTCAGGATCGACTGATGGGTGGACGCGGGGCATGAGTGCATGGGTGGATGAGAGGTGCCAGAGCAGAGGACAAGGCGTGGACTGCGAGTGGACGAGGGGGACAGGCGTGGATGATGAGTGGATGGCGGTACGCTGGCTGTCCATGCGATCAAGGCTTGAGTCTTGTACGCTGCACGCAGATGAGGGAAGCCATATGTGTCATATACATATGTAAAAACAAGTGATGATTTGAGCAGCGCTTATGAAAGCCTCTCCTCAGAAATATGTTGGGGCATTGATTCAGGAGACACTGAGACCACATCCCTGAGTCTTGCATATACACCCATTAAATTGGAGCTCCTCATCTTGGGCTTATGCAAAGCAATTGACCCTGGACTCAGAGGGACCCTGCGAGAGGACTGTGGTCTCAGTCCTCTGCCACAGCCAATCTGCTTCATCGTTCTTCCACTTCAGCCAATCATCTTCAATGGAATGGCATCACGACTCTTTCCTCCACCTCAGCCAATGTGCTACACTGGTAATGACATCACAACTTTGCCGCCCCACACATTTTCTCAGGGTATTGATTATCAAACAGAACCAAGAGCCCCGGGGGTTGCAGATTACGACAGCTTAATGCTGCTAATCTCCTCTGTCGTCGTGGAGAGGAGGGGCGACATTAGGGTGGAGGGGGGTCTCCATGGATGACAAGCAGCAACATGGGACAGGACACTGGGGGAGGACGCAGGGCGCAGGGATATGGGGCAGGACACAGGGGCGGAACACAGGGACATGGGGCAGGACGCAGGGGTAGGACGCAGGACGTAGGGGTAGGACGCAGAACACAGGGGCAGGACGCAGGACACTGAGGCAGGACGCAGGACACTGAGGCAGGACGCAGGACACTGAGGCATGCCAATGCACATACAGCAGCTCCTTCAGTTGGAGGCCTGGGTACATTTCCAAATGAATAAAGGTTTCATGGTGCTGAGGGAAAATATAGTAACAGCAATAACAGCAGATAACCTGATCTAATATAAGCCTGCCGTATCTTAGCAACCTTGTTAATTCTGAGAGGAGCAGTGGGGTAAGCAGCAGGAACACAGCATCCATCATCAAAGACACACCCAGAAGTAGACACACACACACACACACACACACTCACACACATACACATGCATGCATAGACACATACACACGCACATGCATAAACACATGCCTACACATATGCATATACACACACATACACACACAAGCATATACACACATGCATGCACACACACTCGCATACACACACATGCATACACACATATGCGCACACATACACACACATGCATTCGCACACGCATAAACACACACATCCAAAGACACACACACATGCATGCACACACGCATACACACACACACATACACATACACACACTCCATACATACACATGCATACACACACGCATAAGCAGATGCACACGCATACGCATACAGACATGCACACGCATTCACAGATGCCCACGCATACGCACACGCATACAGACATGCACACGCATACGCACACGCATACACACATGCACACACAAACGCAGATGCACACTCACACGCATACAGACATGCACACGCTTATGCACACGCCGAGCTCGCAGAAGGCTCCGCATCGCTCGCACGTACGCAGACGAACAGGATCGGGATGCTCGTGTGGAACGAGTCTGACCGCCCTACTACGCACACCAGAGCACTTCCACGCACACGCTTGCACACGGACTCGCTCACAGTTCACAGATCCCACAGCTTCACTGCATGGCAGGCTGCTGAAGAGAGTGAGGGAGAGACCCTAAATCTCTGTGCTGTGATCCTCCCTCCCTCTCGCTCTACAACCCAGCTCTCAGATAAGATGGCAACAACAAAAAAAAATAAAACGAAAAGAAAAGAGAAAGACGCATATTTATATCCAGCAGAGGGTGAGCCAACCCCTCGCTCCATTCTCATCTTACTGAAGTCAGATCTAAACGCAGAGGCCTTATGTAAGGGGACGTGGGACACTCTCCGGTCCGTGCCGCAGAGACACAGGCGCAGCTAAGCTCCAATCGGGTTTAGCGCAGAGGACGGGTTGCTGTGGAAATCTACCAGCATTCCGTGTGCACGACACGACGCCACGTGCACCTTCCTTTGAGGTGGTACGCCGTAGCGCCGCACCGCCGAACACCGTGGGAACAGGCAGTCTTCGATAGGTGACTGTGAGGAACGCCCGTCTGTGCTCCCCGAGGACCCCTGAGCATGAACGACACGTCACAGCTGTACGCATCCAAACCGTAACGCTCCGCTCTCACTATATCTGCTCCTTGACTAGCAATGGTACAAGTTAAGTCTCCACAGGCCAAATAAGTCCACAACCTCCTCTTACCCCAATGCCAGAGCATGTACTGGTACAAAGTGTGCAAGTGCAGAATGCTCAGCGTGTTAGCCAGCAGCTAGCCTTTAGCGGCAGACATGGTTCTGATGGGAATGATGCCGGGACAGCCCCAAAGTCATGTGGGCAGGCACAAATCACACCGGCTTCCCGGAGTTCCACAACGCAACTATCCTGAAGTTAGAGCGGAAAACATAATCCCTGAGGCTTCTCGTTCAAAGGGGGACTGCACTCTGTCCAAACATGCTGAGAATGTCTAATAAATGACCATGAACCTCTTTCAGCACCAAGGACAGCACCTCAGGGCTTACTATGAATTCAGCACAAGGCAGCACGGAAGAAAAAAAAAGATATCCGAAGTCACTCTGCAGTGTTAAAAAGTGGTTTATAAGTGCAGCGGTGAAAAAGACATCCTGCTGAAATAAACTCGTCCAACATCTGTCCTTCATAATCTGCACTCTCAAACAAATAGTTTTGCTTACGTATACAGTACTTTTTTTTGCTTATTGACTAATAAAAACACAAAAGACGATACATACAGAAAATTTAAAGATTAAATGGCAATAAAAATATGCCCAACATGTTAAAACACATGTTTGCTCTCTCTTTTTTACATGCATACACACACACACAGAAAGAAAGAAATGATGAGCAGTTGCATTAGCAGAGCAATATTGTCGTAGGAATTTGCTGTTCCCTAAGGACCAGAAAGCTAGCATGCTCTAGGTAATAAACCAGACTCACAGAAAATTGTGTGTATGCGTGTGTGTATGTGTAAGCATGGAAAGAGGCCAGAATCTACTGGGACAGCCATCCTTGAAACGACAGGTCTGCCTTAACCATACTGCACATTTGACAAAAGTTGCTTGTTAATTAAATCTTCAAGTAAATCAAAACTGCAGGTGCCTTTCATCGTTTAAAACACACCCCACCTTACAAGAAGCTAATAATCATTGGTGGCTGCTTCTGTTACTCGGACTGTGACAGTATCAGCTTAACAAGTAAGCTGCAAGCCATGTATGTCAACTGGTTTCAAATGTTCATCAGTATTTTGGGACTCTGTTACATGTTCAGTGTCAGCCAAGGCTGTGTTTTTGCTGAAAGGTTGCAAGAACGGAAATAATCCAGAATCACCCACTCTAGTCAGAGTTTGTCCCGTTTCTAGGATTTGGCCTAAACCGACACCCCCTGAAGGGAATTTAGACTGTTTCTTTCATTTCTCATTGTAACTCTTCTAAAAACTGAAGTATACTAAAATAAAAAAAATTCACTGCTTCAGGTAAAAAGCAGTTAGTCATGTACGGGTAAGATGGTGCTTTAATAGATAAACTAAATCTGTATGAATGAATAAAGTCCTGTCTCATCCTTTTAGTAAAATGCTTCAAAAGAACAATTAAAAGTTCAATGAATGAAGAGGACTTACTGTTCTAAATGAGTCAGACTGAACCAAACGAAAACAGATTAAGGTGGAACCTACAGGAACGATCTTACAGAAGATAATGAAATATTGTTTACTTAACCTATTTGAAATGTTCGTCGTATTCCTGAAATCGCCTTTTTGAAATGTTCATCATTATCTCATAATCCCTCTACTAAAAATTTACACAAGCTAAAAAAAGACATAAATATATATATACAAATAAACTTCTAATAGTGTGTATGTGTGTGAGTGGGGGTGTTAAGTGTTCACATACAGCAGAACTGTTCTGATGTCTTTCGAACTGCATTGTTGCGACTTGGGAGCTTGGGAATACCAGCAGATCTCCAAGAGCTGGCCGGGCCAGGGGAGGCTGCTTTATTGATGGTTTATTAACACCTCAATGAATATTAAAGGAGCAGTCATTAATGGAGACATTTGTGGAAAGTACCACTTTGTGGGGGGGGGGATCTTTTCTCCTTTTTCTTGTCCTTTGCTTCAATCTCTTGTCTTTCCCATGACTGTTACTGTAATGTTTCTGCACAAAATTATGCGTTTGTGCATTTGTGAGTGTATGATATACACTGATATCACAAAAATACAGATCTACAAAGGTAACAAGACAAAAGGAAATACAGTACAAAACAAAGCACAAACACCACTGAGAAACCACAGCACTGTAGAAGGCAGTGGCTTCCTCTGGCTGGCCAATGTCTTCGTATTACAAAGTTGTGGGGCCCAATCAGCATTGTTAAAAAAAGAAGCCCAACCGCAGTGCCCGCCCAGTCCACTAACGCCCGCTGGTGGCTTTTTCATGTGCTGCGGCCCTTTTTTGAACTGATGCATTTCCCTTATTTGCAGTCTTCAGCTTTGTCCCATCATTTGTATTCCAGACGTATTTTTCTTTAGGTTTTTTGCATGCCGGATAGGGCATTTTATTCTTTATGAGTCAATTCCTAATTCCGCAACTGAATGGAGCTGGGAATCGATTCTTTTTGGAATCGACTCCCAAGGCCAGGCTTCATTAACGCAGTGAACTTGCTTTCAGGCTTGAATCTGAGGCCCGGCACTTGTGAGCTGCGACGGAATGACTTCCCCTTTAAAATGTGCATGAGAAAAACACTCCCCGACTTTGTTACGAGGCTATTTGAAAATGAGCTTGTAGCAAACTCCGACACATTTACGCCCACGCTGGAGCCGCACCAAAACCTTGATGAACGCGGCCTGTAAAAATAAACCGATACGCTAAGCTAAGGAGAACACAGGCAGATCTCCAACTTTCCCACAAAGTCTTCACGTCTCCTTTCCGTCTCCTTCTGCAGCAGTGTCCCCCGTCTCTCGGTTCCTTTGTCGCTCTGTCTCCTTGTTCTCGGGAGACGTACGGAGGTGAGGGCCTTGGGGCTCTCTCTCTCTCTCTGTGAACTTACCAGCAGCTACTCTCTCATTACAAGCCACTTGAACAGCTCCCCAAATAAGTCGGCGACGTAACCGGCACTCTGGTGCATGGCAGATGGCTGACTGGAGCATTGAGTAACGAGCACGTAACGAACATGACCGCAGGGACACTGCCTGGGCTTCCAACCCTGCATGCTGCAGTTTCTTCAGCCGGGATCAAGACGGAAGGCCACTCTTTATCCAGGAGAACCCTTCCCACTTTCTGGAAATTTGGGTAGACTAACTGTAGTCCAGTGTCTGTTTGAATGGGGTCCAAGATGGTATATGTGATACCTATACTTGATTTTGAAGTAATGCATAATATAGGACAGATAAGGGTGTTACACATTGTTGTACTGTGGCAGGAAGACGGTGCTGTTCCCCCATTACGGCTCTTCCCCACGATCTTGCCAGCTCTCCACAACGAAACGGCTGCTGAGCCTCATTTGAGCAAACAGATATGACTGGTGTCAAACTTTTCAGGCAATGCCTATGTAGATTTTACAACGGATTCCTTTGCGTTAAGGGTGAGGACGTTTCGAATAAACCCGACCATCTATGGCACCGCAAACAGGTTCGTTTAAACCGCGCCGTTCGTTCTACCTCCAGCGAATCCTTCCCGGATCAACACGCCACGGGCATCCGCCTGTGGGGAAACCCCACGCTGGAGCCGTACTGGTCGGCTGTGACGGTTCATCTTTGCTTTGTCAGTCAGCCACTTCTTCGCTCTGCCTATTTCTCACTCATCCCAAGAGCCTCCTTGTTTCATTGGCGGCGCACACATGATCCGGTCTGCACTTACAAACCAGCGAGGGAGGGCCTGCTGGGGGATTTGTGGCAAACCCACCGGAGATCGGAGAATACGGCGGCGTCCACTCACGGACGAACCGACCGGTCTACTGGAAAGACGACAACTGAAACAAGGGCTCGCCAGCTCTGACTGAAAGAAGCACAAGTAGAGGAGGATGAGGGAGGAAGGGCTTGATAACAGTGCCGTTGTAACCATGTCAAAAACAAATCATGCTCAACAAGTCCCAGCCATTGTGAACTGGCAGTTTCTCTGTTAACTTGGTGCCCTGGAAGAGGATTGGCTGGCTGGTGTGTGAACGGCACTTGGGTTCCTGACCAATGGGACTGGTCTCCTGGCTTCAGCTCTTGTCTGTCTATCACACTGGGATCGTTTTTCTGGGGCTGAAGTGCACAGATGCGCTGACGAAACAAGAAACCCTCCCAAAACGTGCTCATAAGTCCACACGCATCATTACGAATGCTTTTGAACTGCATTCAAATTGCCTTTCTGTTATGGGAAAACACACGCACACACTAACAAACACACAAACACACCCACAGGCTCTCATTATGTAAAGGAAATGACGACAGTCGTCATATCCAACCAAATCTAGCGTGCCTCCTTCTCAACCCGTTTCAAACTCTCAGAGTGTGAGCACCGTCTATGGTGGCAAGGCGTGCATACTGTGCAGTGGAGCGTACACACACACACACACACACATGGCCATGCAAAGCCATCTGTTGTCTTGGTTCTTACATCCCTCCTACTCTTCCAGCTCTGCTCAGGATCAATGTTAGCCATGCTCCCTGACCTCCAACGTACCACACGACCCCTACATAGCAAACAGGGACAAAGTAGCACTTAAGGTCAAAGGTCACACTCACGGTTGTGACAGCACCTTGATGCTGCGTGCATTCGGGCAGCCCTTAGAACTTCTTGCTGATGGACACATGCATGTTGGAACGCTTGAGTGTATGTGTGTGGGCACACTTGTCCGCATGTGTGTTGGAACACTTGTACGCATGTATGTAAGTGTGTGTATGTGAGTGTGTGCACGTATATGTGAGCGTGTGCATGCGTATGTGAGCATTTGCATGTGTATGCAAGTGCGTGCATGTGTATGTGAGCGCGTGCATGCGAATG
Source organism: Brachyhypopomus occidentalis (assembly GCA_020368025.1). Classification (NCBI taxonomy): domain Eukaryota; kingdom Metazoa; phylum Chordata; class Actinopteri; order Gymnotiformes; family Hypopomidae; genus Brachyhypopomus; species Brachyhypopomus occidentalis. The sequence continues at coordinate 7,140,820 of JAGXOD010000021.1, read as the reverse complement.
CGAGTGTGTGTTCACGTATGTGAGTGTGCATGTTGGAATGACCTGTTGCATAAGCCTCTCTTAGACATAATCCGCTTATCGGAGCATTGAAGTTTACATTTCCTTCTAGACATTAAAAAAGCAGGTGGGGGCTTTTATTTTGGCAACGAGAGTCTCGAGCATGAAGAAGCAAGGCCCATGCTGAAGCAGCCCACCGCGTGGCATTCCCACACTCTCTGTCAGGAAATTCAGAGGGGGCCCTGCAGCGGGAGTGCTGCAGTCTCTGCTGTTACTAATTGGGCCCTTTACCTAGTCAGAACCCCAGCACCGAATCCACTCTGACAGCTTCAATTCTGTGTACCTAGCGGCTTTCTTGCCAGTGGTGTGTGTGTGTGTGTTTGTGTATGTTCATGTGTGTGTGTGTAAAAGCATGTATATTTTTGGATGAGGGGTATAAACACAGCAGTTTAGCTCTTCCTCCCAGCTGCTGTGCGTCACCTGGGCATAAAGCAAAATCGAGCCTCGTTTTCCACTGAAGTCGTCGCCACCGAGAACTTGTCAGTGCGTTTGATTTCAAAAGACACAGCATTGCACTGGCCCTGCTGGTGAGGTGTAAAGTGCTGGCTACAGTGCTGAATGATTCCAGGAGAAAGCCACTCTTTCATCACTGTGGATCACACACGAGTGGGATCAGGAAGTAACATGACCAACAGTTCTATTGATGATGCAACAATGGCATCTCGAACAGTTCTGGCAAACTGCAACATGAATCAGGTCCTGGAGGCACAATAAGCATCTAGAGTAATACTGTAGAATACAAACCTTCAGACTAGCACATGCACACAGGTCTAGAAATCACAATGAAATTGCCCAATGTACAACTCAAACAAGACAGAATGCAAGAATGCATTCTGCTTCCAAAGGTTAAATCTAGTAGAGTGCTCTAATCTCTGCACAGTGTCAGCAACATCTCCTGCAAATGTTCATGGAGTGATCAAATCCCACCAATATTTCAGTGCAACACCTCATCTCCTTTGTTGTTGCCCACAAACACGAGTCCATGATGCATGTAGCCCGTTCTGCAAGCTGGGTCAGGGACTTGCTCTGATCAGGAGAGGAACAGTGAAAGCCACTAAAAGCCTCCTCAGATAGAGAAGTTAAAGGGGAAGTCTGATCCTCCATTATCAGACGAGGTTCAGTGGAAGCCTGATCCTCCACTATCAGACGAGGTTCAGTGGAAGCCTGATTCTCCACTATCAGACGAGGTTCAGTGGAAGCCTGATCCTCCACTATCAGATGCGGTTCAGTGGAAGCCTGATCCTCCACTATCAGATGCGGTTCAGTGGAAGCCTGATCCTCCACTATCAGACGAGGTACAGTGGAAGCCTGATCCTCCACTATCAGACGAGGTTCAGTGCAAGCCTGATCCTCCACTATCAGACAAGGTTCAGTGGAAGCCTGATCCTCCACTATCAGGCGAGGTTCAGTGGAAGCCTGATCCTCCACTATCAGACGAGGTTCAGTGGACGCCTGATCCTCCACTATCAGACGAGGTTCAGTGGAAGCCTGATCCTCCACTATCAGACGAGGTACAGTGGACGCCTGATCCTCCACTATCAGACGAGGTTCAGTGGAAGCCTGATCCTCCACTATCAGACTAGGTTCAGTGGAAGCCTGATCCTCTACTATCAGACTAGGTTCAGTGGAAGCCTGATCCTCCACTATCAAACTGCATGAGGGCGGAGTTGCTGCACATGTCCTGGACATCCCTGACTCTGCAGTTCCATTATTACCCTGGATACTCAGCCCTCCCGCAAACACACACACACACACACACACACACACACACCTCTCTTCCTCTCCCTTCTCCCTGTATCCCTGGGTCTTCCTCTCTCTCTGTCTAATACTGCAATCTGCTTATTTCCCCAGACTAAACCTCTTTTTCCTTTCACCCTCTCTTTTCTCTCTTTCCCATTCCCTGCCTGTCTCTCTTCATTCCCTTTCTCTCTCTCTCCTTCCCTCTGTCTCTCCCTCCCTCTCCCTCTCTCTCAGGCACTGCTGTCCTAATGAAGCTGACTGTAAGCAGCTACCTTCATTACACCGAATCCTCTGGACAGCATCAGCAATTACAGCCGAGCTCACCTCCCATTACAACCATCACGCCGCAGCCTCCTTCTCCATCTCGCCGCTCTTGCTGTCTCTCTCTGCTTCATCTGTCTCCTCTATCTCTCTCTCCATCACACACACACACACACACACACACACACACCCCCATACACACTCTTTCCTCAACATTTCATTTTTAGATCTTCTTCCAGCCCCTGTTTTTGAACTCGCTCTGATGTTCAAATTTTCTTTTCTTCGTTTCCATTTTGGTCTGTGTCTTCCATGCCACTCTCTGCCTCCCAGACCTCCCCTCCACTCACCTCCCCTCCCCTCTCCCCTCCCCTCCTCCTGGCCCCTTCTCCTCTCCTCTATCCCTGTGATCACTCCACTGCCTGCAGGGCCACAGGGGGGCTGTTTAGACTAAAACCAATCTCCCTAAAACCTGGGGGGAGAAAGACGATTGGACGTGGGTAAAAATCCGACGTCGGTGCAACCTTGGACCGGTCTGGAAGAGGAGAAGAGAGAAGAGGAGAGAAGAGAAGTGAGAAGAAGAAGATCTGAGGGAGTCTGGGATTGGAGGCGGCTGGTGGTGGTGGTGGTGTGGGTGGTTGATGCAATTCAGCTATTTTTAGCACGGTGGATTCACGCTGGAGTCGTACCACAGAACCACCTCCAATCCAAAGGGCCTACATCACCAATCCCAAAGATTTCTTCCAGCATTCCCAGTGTGGCCTTTGATCTGTGGTGCCAAGTATCCGAGCAGCATTTCTCCCTAAGCTCACTCCTATCTGCCTCTCCCTGCCACCCCGGTTCCTCCGAGGCGTCTGAGCCAGCTCACCGTGGGTCTGAGTCGAGCATTTTTTCTTTTCCAGCAGGGAAACACGGAGACGCAGCACGCGACTCCGAGATCCAGGCCTCCACGCTGCCGTTGGAGACACAGATCACGTGGTGCGCTGGGCGGATCTGTTCCTCTAAAAACTCCGGGATGGAGCAAACGCTCCGCAGGCTTTCTTCAACACGGCGAGCGTGGAAAACTGTTTACGAGGCCATGGAGTTGTTGACAAATTGACCCGTGCGGATGTGGCCCCCTATATCCTGAGTGTTACACAGGAACAGTTGCAGGAAAACAGTGTCCAGCCTGAAAGTGCTACATTTCAACCGCACGAAGGGCGCCATCAAGTTTTCATGATTTAGTCGTATGATCAGAACACCTGGTCCCATCACAGCTTCGGCCAGCACAGACGGCAAAGGGTTAAATTATTAAACACAGCACACAGGGACCAACACAGCTATTACACACAAACATGAATGCTGGAACACACACACACACACACACGGATATACATACGCACTTATGCACATAGACATACACACACACATGCACACACACATACACACAGACACACACACACAGACACACACGTGCGCACAGACACACATACACACACTCTCTCTCGGAAAGCACCTTCCTCTATTATTCATACACAAAATGTGAAACCTCTCATATCAACATGTATAGGGAGAGAGACAGAGAGACAGAGACAGAGAGAGAGACGTGTGGGGAGGGGTTTTCCCAGTGTCTCCAGTCTGAGATGAGAGAGCGAGACGGGGAGAGTTTTTACGAGGACGAGAGTAAAACAGTCTCTTCATCCTGCACCTGGTCTTCAACTTCAACTTCATGACAACTCGTTTTTTCACACACCGAAAGCACTTTTTACACCCTATAAGTCCTTGAATCCCATACAAGTGTGTTGTAATTCCACACGCGCTATCGATGGAAACACCCGCACACCTGTTGCTGCATAAACTGAACCTCCTGCTCAACCAATGAGAGCTGACTGTGTAGGGCGGGAAACACTGTCCTGATATGCCCGTATCTCCCAATTGCATGGGTGGGATGTTTGACATTGCCACGCCCCTCAGGCAAAGGGGGTGTGGTCACTGCATGCAAATGAAGACTAACGCCCCGCCCCTCACACTCCAACGCTCCCTGGAGATGAACACATCAGGAGAGACTTAAATGAGCACGGGTTATAATCGCAAAACAATCTGGTTATAAAAATACAAATCATAGCCAAGCTGGAAGTGGTCTGCGTAATATGCTCTCCTCTGTTCTCTCCTCCTTTCGCATGTCTGGTGGTTTCTTGGCACCTCGTCTTCTGCATCTGAGCTGCACGTTTGTACAAACAGAGCTAGTCTGCATCAAGCTAGTGAATGACTAGTAATCTCCATTCAGTGTTCTCTTTTTCAAAAGGAGATTTAAACACATGATTAAATATACATCCGTATATATATTGGATGTATCCATTTGAGCTGCATGTCCCCGTTTGAGCTATATACACCCATTTGAGCTGCATGTCCCCGTTTGAGCTATATACACCCATTTGAGCTGCATGTCCCCGTTTGAGCTATATACACCCATTTGAGCAACATGTATTCATTTAATGCCAGCAAATCTATGATCATTTTTATTTAGAGGTGTTTTGCATGCTCGGTGGCACTGGGTGAGAAAGAGCGCTACTGCTTTTATGCTTTTCATGACAGTCTGAGTTTTAAGTCAACCTTTTCTTTAATGGCACACAATCGAGGCAAATTGGATTCTAGGGAATTTCCTCAGAGGGATGTTCTGTCTGGGTTTATGTATTCACGTTCAAGTTGCAATTGTGCATAAATTTATCACACTCCCACAAGTGCGCACTCATATTTCTCCAGCCATCTACTAGAGCCCATACACAACCTGCCTCACGGGGGCTGGGAAACCCCATTCCAGCACTATGGAAACGGAATCTGCAGTGCTATGGAAACAGAATCATGGTGACATAAATGAGACATCACTCTGGGTGTTATTTCGTGCTTTTACAGAGATGCAAATTGGAAGCGGTGAGCAAGATTTAGTTCACTACAGCAAAGATCTGTACAATACACGCTCACATACACACACACACTCACACACACACAGCCCAATCTGTAAAGGGCATGTCTGAACGTGAAACTTCCACTGCTGAACAGAACAACACTCCTACTGAAGGCTGTTAATGTCTTCTCCGTCACCACCAGACACAGTGCCCCACCTCTCAGCACTCGCCAGCCCACACCCACCAATCAAGTCTGGTTGTCCGGGAAACATCAGCTCACGGTCTTTTACATTGTTGCCACAAACAAACCAGGCCCGATTTCCGGGAGGCAGCGTTATCTGGACCCGCCACCTCACTGACCTGGAATCAGCAGCAGGTATCAGTTTGTGTCAGTCCGATAGCTCACAAGAGTTCCAAGCTGTCACCCAACCTGGATCACGCCGGTGTAATCAATCTCTGAGCTCTCCGAGGGAGCACGGCACAGACACGTATGCGCATGCAGGGCTACACGCACACACATGGAGAATGCTATAGCAACAGGGCCACGTATTCAGCTACTGCCAGCTTGGCGGATGGTGGCCTGAGAGGGACATAAGAGGTGGAGCGGAGTGCCCGACGACAGCGGAGACAGCGCGAGGGGAAGAAGGAGGCGGCACCCACGTGAGAGACGCAGGACACGGAGTCGTGAGGACAGGAGTCAATAATGAACCTGTTCATCCCCGCAGCTCTGATTGCAGTCTACCTCACCAGCAACACGGGGCCACGCAGTGACTCATCACAGCACAGACATGTACACGCAAGCACACACACATCTGCACGCGCGCACACACACACAGACATATGTAGGCACACACAGACGCACTCTGATACCCTCCCCCCTGACACACACCGTGCCTCCCCACCTTAGCTAACCCAAGCTGACAGACCGTCACAAATATGCAGTGGCTGGAGACTGTGGCCTGTGATGGGTTTTTTTCAATGCATGATTTTTCCCCCCTGATTTAACAGAACTTAGGTGATCCTCGCACATCCACACCCACGTCAAGCCTCTGCTAAAGACGCACCAGTGTGGACCCAAACCAGTGACTGGTGCCAAAACAACAGGCGTAACCAGCAGCCATCACTTAATTCAGACATATCTAGATGCATGAGTGAGTCCTTCATTTTGGACGAGGACTCAGGTAAGTTTGATAGACGGGGACTGTTTCATATTCGAAAATGACATTCTCACTAATTTTCCTGTCACGTGTGGTCCTCAGGAATCTAGTGGGTGTGTGTCGTGAGTCACGGTGCAGTGCTTTAGTAAGCAGTGCTAGTTGATTGGTCCATCTTTATGTAAACTAGGCTGCATTAGAGATGGCATGCATAGCCCAAATGCTACAGCACACAGGGCTATTGCATAGCAACATAATATAGCGCTCACACACACACACAAACACACACACAGCAGTGTCTGTCCTCCTGTATGGTCACTTCCTGGATGTTGAAGGTTGGGGAAGTTCTGCAGAACCTAGACCCTAACACAGCCTCAGACACCAGACTCAATCGCCATGGACACTCAGCGTGGGCCATCACCACGGTCACTTACCAAGGACACTCACCATAGACTCTTGTCACAAACCCTCACCCTGCTCATTCACCACACCTCACACCCTCTGCTCAGGCCTACAGTACCATTGACACTCATCACACTCATGCACCACAGACACTCATCACTCACATTCACCATGGACACTAACCACAGACACTCATCACTCACATTCACCATGGACACTCACCACAGACACTAACCACAGACACTCATCACTCACATTCACCATGGACACTCACCACAGACACTAACCACAGACACTCATCACTCACATTCACCATGGACACTCACCATAGACACTAACCACAGACAGTCATCACTCACATTCGCCATGTACACTCACCATAGACACTAACCACTCAAACCAGGTATCTTGTAACACCACAACTAGATTGATTATTGCTGCATCCAATTTGTAATATTTCTACATATACAATATTTTTCAACCGAGCACTTGAGGTGCTAATGGGTACCGAGGTACCATAACCTGAACCTAAACGCTTGAGGTTATTTTACAACGAACAAACATTTCAGTTTTAACACAAAATCAATGTCAGGGTCACCTCAAGGTAATTCAGGTCCAAATGTCCCCACAGCCCATTACATGTGAACTCAAATACAAGTCTCATATTTTCAACATCATATAATTCTATATTATATATATGACCACATGCTAGGTGGTCAAACAGCACTGCTAAACTGGTGTCCATGCCAACCAAAGTTCTCACACACACACACACACACACACACACACACAGAGTGCCAGGAGTAGGAGCTGTAGGTCCTGTAACAAGAATCCTCAACCGGTTAAACACAGAGAGTCCTCAACAATCTCATTACACACGTACACGCCGTACAATGCACACATATGCGCACACACAAACACGTGCACTGACACACACACACATACACTTGAGAATGGCCTGATAAGGACATCCTGAACCATGGACCTTCATGCTTGACCATGTAGGTCTCGGGACACCCTAATCAAGTGCTGACCATCTGCTGAAGCCCATAGCTGCCACCACTGGGTCCAGTGCAAGGAACTGCCCCATTGTGCAGGTTACATACTAGTTAATGTGTGTATCAGAATCTCAGTAGAGACCATAGGAATGCAAACAAACATGAGCTGCTCCATGAAGACCAGCAGTTCCATAAAGACCAGCAGTTCCATAAAGACCAGCAGTTCCATAAACAATAGCCACTCCATGAGGACAAGCTTCTTGGTAAAGCAGAAGCAGATTCAGGTGGTTTCATTTTACACCCGAGGGCCACCCACACTCTCCCTATCCGTACTGGACTCTGGTAGTGCTGGGAAAAGAACAAGGCAGGGTGAGAGCGGAAAAGAGAGGGAGCAAGTGAGAGACAGCACAGGCCAGAGAGAGAGAGAGAGAGAGAGAGAGAGAGAGAGAAAGAGGGAGAGAGAGAGGGAGAGGGAGAGAAAGAGGGAGAGGGAAAGAGAGAGAGAAAGAGGGAGAGGGAGCAAGCGAGAGACAGCACAAGCCAGAGAGAGAGAGGGAGAGAGAGAGAGAGGGATAGAGAGAGAGGTGGAGGGGGGATATAGAGAGAGGGAGAGAAAGAGGGAGAGGGAGCAAGCGAGAGTAAAGGAAAGGGAGAGGGAGAGGAAGAGTGAGGTAGAGAGAGATAGAGGGTTAAGAGAGAGAGAGAGACAGACAGACAGAGAGAAGGCTGTGTATATGTGTGCTGTCTGCTGCAATGGCGTCCCACCGAGCTAGCCGGTGAGCAGTTCAGTCTCGTGGGGGACGCTCTGGAGGAGTGAAAGTTAAGACTGCAGGCCTAGATCTGTCTCTTCACATCAAACCCACCTCCACAAACACACTGCAACAATGAGATAACACAAGTCATCAGACGACGGAACGTAGTCACGAAAGTCTGAGGAGTACACACACATGCACGCACACATATACACACATGCATGCACACACTTACACACACACACAGACACGTATTCTCATCCAGAAACAGCCTATAAACACCCTGCCCTTCACTGTCCTTCTCTCACTGAACCGATCTCCACTATTAACACACGCCACAAAGACATGAACAAACCACGCTGATCCAAATCAGCGAAGACACCAGAAACATTAAAAATCGCTGCATGAGGGCCGGACTAACGACCCCGGCATGGGCCGCCCTCACCCCCAGATCCTGCCTCACCAGACCTGGGCTCAGGAGCACGGAGGGGCTAACAGCACCAGCTGCCCCGTTTGATCAGGGATCGGACGCTTTTTAGGTCAGCTTACGCCAAGGTGACAGCGCTAAAAAAAAAGGATGGGTTTCTGGGCGTCTGCACTAGACAGGAACTCGCTCCAGAACCCAAGAATGAGCAGAACCAGAACTCCAGAGCTGCTGGTACTTTGTGGTCTTGTCTGTTGAGCAAATGCCTTGCCGTGCTTAATGTTCTACACACATATATACACATACACACATGTGTGCATACACACATATATACACGTGTGCACACACATATGTACACGTACACACGTGTGCACACACATATGTACATGTACACACATGTGAACACACACACAAATACAAATATGTATGCACACACCTGTGCGCAGAAATACATATACATGCAAACACAGATATACATGCACACACACATATATAACACACATGAGCACACACATAAACACACACAGACACACATATGCAAACACATACATACACACTCGCGTGCACACACATATAACCACAAACCTGAGCACACCCATAAACAAACACATATATAGACACATGCGTCCACATGCACACACACATACAAGAGCGCACATTCATACACACAAATACACAAACATACACACACACACTCACACACATCACACACACACAAAAAACACGGTTCCTGAGGACCACCGGACGCTCGTCTCTGGTCGCGGCGACTCTTCCACGCGCCAAGCCCTGACCGCAGAGCTGCCTCAAGTGCGGCGGGCTCCATGAAAACCCAAAGGGTTGCCATGCCAACCCAAGCTCACCTCAGCCCCACGGAAGGGGGACATGTTTGATCATGTGACTGCAGTGTCACGGAGGAAGGCGGGGTGATGGGAGATGGGGGGGCTCGTCTTTTCTAGGGCTCGGGCTGCTGAAGAAGACATGGCATTCACACGTGATCAAAGCTCACACAGGTGATGGAGATATGAGGTCTTCTGCACACTGTGCCCAAGACATTGACTGTCCACTAGCCACAGGTCACTAAAACATATGGTGCTCTTCTGAACTGTAGTGGGGGGGGTGGGGGTGGAACACAGCGATATGTAAGGGGATCTCACCCATACCACACCCACACCATCACAAAAAGAAGGAAAGACATAGGGAAAGGGCCTCCTTGTGTGAAATAAGAGAAAGACAGACAGAGAGTGAGATAGATGGACAGAGAGAGAGACAGACAAAGAGAGACAGAGAGAGAGAGAGAGACAGACAGACAGAGAGAGAGGGAGGGTACAGGCAGAGATTTCTAAAAGGTCAAACGACACAAAGACCAATTTACTTTGTGATGTCTCTCTCTTTCTTCTATTTGCCTCGGCTTCTTTATTTACCTCAAACCACATAATCTCCAGAAAGTGTATGTGAGCTGTGTGCATGTGTGTGTTTGTGCGTGTGTGTGTGTGTTTGGAGGGGTGTAATATTTACAGTCACTTGTTACAGTGGTCAAGAGCTACAGGAGATTGTGAGAAATATTGGCACGCGACTGGATCAAATGGCAGCACTATGCAGCCACACCAGTAGTTTATTTTAGAACAGGCATGGCGTTTTTCATGTGTATGGGGGTGGGGGTAAGAGGGGTGGATGGGTTGCGTGACTAATAACGTACCAGCCATGCACCAGTCATAAATCGGTTTGATAGGCAAGGTGCCGGAAATCGGCGCCGACACGGTTACCACGCTGAAAGGATAGTCGGAGAAACAACGCAGCGAGATTGCGCACTGATCATTGAGTTACGCTGGTTTCAGCACCGTGGACAGCGCTCTTTCCAGCTCTGTTCGCAGCTCTAAGCGTGAAAAGGAGTGGGGGTGGGGGGAGAGGGGTTTCCCTGAGTGATATCTGGAGCTCCGCTCGCTCCTCCATTGCTACATATCACCACCTTCCAAACGGGTTTTTACAAGAGGGGTGCTCTTTACAAGAATGCAACACCAACCATGGCGAGGAAGACAGCCAAACCGTGGCCATTTTAATCGAATTTCCCTCTAACCCCTCTCTCTCGTTAGTTTGAGAGATATCGACCACAGAATACCGCCGCTCAGCAACGCGACGGTTAAATTTCCGCTTCATTTTCTTTCTTGACACAAGCGAGAAGAAAATACCTTTTCCATGTGTTCAGACAGATACATCAAACTGTACACCTTACAAGCAAATGGTTCAAACAAAAATATACTGTCACTTAATCCTAATTTGGTAGCAAGAAACGAAAAAAAAAAACCGGTAAACGTTAACGAACGTCTGCATTGAGAAGAGAGCCGCGCAGTGTGGCTAACTCGCATTCTACCCACGAATCTGAGCGTGCCTCCCTAATGTTACCTCGCGCTGTCGGTTGTCATTCACAAATCAGTCACATATCTTTCACTGTTATCTGTCGCCTTGCGACTGTAAATCACTACATGATGCAGGAAATCACACATTTTCCTAAAGAGGTTAAATCGAGTGGTGATAGATGATATAAAAGGTTCAATCCTTCTGCACTGTCCACCCTGTCGACTATGCTGAGTTCTCCACGGTCAGATGTAATTTTCAGGTTTGATAAGCTGATACGGAAAAAATGAATAATTCAACACACAAAACTGTTTCATCACAAGGAAAACGAGACGCAGTTGTCAAAAGAACACAGCGCATCGCCACCACAATTGCTTATATTCTTGTTTTCCGCCTAAGGCGTTGACTGTTAAATTAAATTGTATCGGTAAGGCGAAAAGAGGCTTTAAATCACCGTCGGCTTCAAGGCGCTGACCAACACCGCTGCAACAGCAGCTCGAGAGAGGCAAATACGCCGTCACACAAAATATCCGAGAGATGTGAAGCTTGGGGAGCCGACACCGCTGGCGAACAACTGGAAACACACCCTTTCGTTCCGACAAAGAAAAATTACAACCACTTAAGGTAATTTTGCATTTACCTGTCAGGACGCCGACCCGGATTTGGTGATCGTGGTTTGTTAAAATCATCCCGTCTGACGCCATAGTCACCAGCGCTGTCGCCCGCACTGAGAACTCCAGGCAGAGCCGAGAGTCGAGCGAATCGAACCCCGAAGGGGCGGGGCAAGAGCGACAACGGGTAGTCAGACTAGAGTAGCAAAGCAAAGATTCAGCGACGGCACGCATATCACATATAGACGGCCCCAGTCGATAAAAATGCGGGGGCTGCTTAAACAGCGAGCATCACTCGCCTGGCTGCCTGCCACGTTCCTAGTGTGTAGGCTATTCCAGATTAATTCTTATGAAGAGAACTATCGATTCCTTCTAAGGACTTTCAGGAAATCTTAAAGCTACGTTCTCCCACTTAAATACATAGGCTGGCAGGACATTTTATGTCAGTCGTTCGCATTTTATGAAAATTTTTCTTAATTTTTTTATTTTGCATATTGAAACAATGGGCGTCTCAAATGCTTTCAGACGTAAATTCTACCACATCCCGAGGCAAAAGCCACTCTACTATTTATAGTATGTCTCCATGCTTCCATATTTCCCACTTGTTTATTCTCGCGGAATAAAGACAGAGATAGCTGGCCTCCTCTTTCTGCCGTTTGGATGCTATCAGGATTCATTATTCATGAAAACCCACGTGCTGGAGCGCCTTTTTCGGCGCGGGAACTAGGGCAGAGCGCTCGAGCTGACCGCTTCTGCACTCCTGCCACATGGAACAATTCAGGCTGAATGTACGACTTTAGAGTGGTGCTTGAAACCCTGCGTATGTGAGCGCGAGCATATGAGTGAAGGAGTGATAGACTGAGAGAGAGAGAGAGAGAGAGAGAGAGAGAGAGGCCATAATCCTGGAAGACTGTAATAAAAATGTCCAGAAGTTGTTACGGCCAAATATGAGGGTGTGAATTCAAACTTACTTACAATCGTACAGAACAGAGTCAGTGAATAGCTTAGTGGTCGAACTCTTTAAGGTCTGCATTATTACCGCCTGTACATGTCTGAACACTATTCGTATAATAGAGTCAGTTTCAGAGAATAAAGCAGACGACCACATAGACAGTAGGGAAGACCACGGCCACTTAAGGATGCGCACAGTCTGAAACCACTGGAGTGAAATTGCTACCTGCTGAGTTAGCAACGACGTGCTGAATCAAACACTCGGGCGGTTATTAAACTATATTGTACCGGGGAGTATTCTCGGTCCAAACACTATACGTATGGGGCGGTATAGATTCACCCCTGTAAGATTTTGTACATGTGAGAGTGGTCAGAACATTCATAGGTATTCCAGAGTACACGACTAAGCGATCCAAAGCTCCTTCGTTAGTTCTCTGGGGGAAAACCTGAACCGCATATGCAGAGTAGAAAGTTGATCACCCTCTAAGCCCTTCTCCATCAAGCCAACACACTTTACGGTGCCATCTGAGTGTACATCCTCGATCTGCCACACACACGACAAACAACTGGCTTTTCTCCACCAGAACATGAGCAGGGCAGTATCCGTTCTTCAGTTTGACAGAGATCGTATCAAATGCTGTTGCTGCGCCAATCTAATGCGCGTGTATTACGTGCAGTACCGCTCTATACCGCCAGAGGGTGATTATGTGTCTTCAGGTCTATGGTGGCTGTTGGAGGTAAAATATCCGCTGCAACTCTTTTGTGGCCTATCACATTTGTCTGTGTTGAAATGTCATGTGAAATATCAGTGAGAACTGATTTTGTAGGATTTCAAACGGGATGAATTATTGTGTGGGGAAGACACCTGTGGTGTCTTCTTTATGAGAGAAGACAACTGTGGTGCATACAGCATACTATCATGTTACTTTTCCTGAGGATGTACATGCATTCTTTCATAACCGTCTGAATTTTCCCACTGTTCTCACCATGGGGTGTTGTTTGGCCGGTGCTGTGTCATCATCCTTACTTCTACAGTCTCATCTGCTTACGAATAGAAGCACATTTTTGACTCTCCAAGACAACAACGAGCTAGTGATTGTCAGTGATACTGATGGTTAATTCACATATGCTCCATAATATGAAAAAATGCAAAAGCAATGCTAATCAGTCCAAGGGGCTGATACTTGATGTCGTTGGCGTCTGAGGTAGGCTGGTTATGGCATTAATAATAGGGTTCAGTATAATTCTGTGTTGGTCCATTCAGTTGTTGAGTGGTATATTAGCTGAACTGTACTGGTTCCACTCTGATTTGTTATGATCGGCCTGTGGTGGTGATGCTATCAATTCCCCTGTATCTGGTCTTGCGCCACTGTGTGGACAGTGGCTGGGACCACAAACTGGTCTGAGATCAGTTCAACCAGAAGTGGGTGGGGGGGTTGGGTTAGGGGATGGGATGGTCATATGTTGGATTTTTTAACATCACAACATAGTTCTTATTTAAAGTTTCCTCGATATAACAAGAGGTTAAACTTTATGGCTGCAGCCCTAAAGCCACACACACACACACACACACACACTCACTCACACTCACACTCACTCACACACTGAGCAATGATAAGAAGCATATGATAACCTTTTCTGGGTTCATTCAGTTGCCATGACTATGGCTCATCCATTAAAATGGTAACCCTACTCTGAATAATTAAATAAAAATAGCAGAGAACACAAATACTGTCTGTTTCAGGCTGAATATCTTCCCCATCAACTTCTTTGTCAGATTTATAAATTGCATTGTTATTATTAACTTTTAATAACTGAGCAAACTTCTTTTCAAACCTTTGACTTTTCATGATGCTAAAGCTGTGAAATATAGTACATTTTCTCCAACTTTATTGGTAGAATTAAAGTCAGTCACTTTAATCATCAGTCTACTTGTAGGCAACTCAAATCTAAATCTACCATATATAAGTCCAGATTCCTTGTGCTACGCAACTGTCACCTACCCGATAACGAACCTTTCAGGGTTGATTGTAGAACCGGGTGGCAATGTTATAGGGTAGTTGTCCTGTGTCCCGCAGAAAGAAAGTGTCATACAGAAGGAAGCTGAGAGACTCAGCACCAACATAAGGGAAGTCACAAAGCCTTTCAGAGTCTCAGATCTGGTACTGACCCTCACTGGACCTGACACTGACCCTCACTGGACCTGACATGGACCCTCACTGGACCTGACACGGACCCTCACTGGACCTGACATTAACCCTCACTGGATCTGACGCGGGCTCTCACATGACCTGACACAGACACTCACTGGATCTGACATGGACACTCACTGGAACTGACATTAACCCTCACTGGATTTGACACGGACCTTCACTGGAATCAACACTGACACTCACTGGAACTGACACGGACCCTCACTGGAACTGACATTAACCCTCACTGGAACCGGTACTGACATTCACTGGTACTAACACTCACTGGATCTGGTACTGAACGCAGGAAACAGCACAACAATCCCTACTTTAATTAGATACTTCTCTGATCTACACTGTTTAGCTTTCATTGACAGAACAGCAGAAGCGACCCTGTACACATAGACTGTGTAAACTGAGGGGCCATGTTTACGCTCTGTCAAGAAATGGCACTCCTGTGGATTGTTTGATTTAACCATGTATTTGACACAAGGGTCAGGCATTCTCATTTTATGTAAAGACTTGCACACAAACACACACACACACACACACACACACATGCGCACACACAACAAAGCAAAGCCATTGTTTGCTGAGCCCTTCCGAGTCGAGGAGCCAAACAGACTAATCAGTGACTTCTGCAGTTCTCCTCCTAAAGCTCAGGAAGACATCCATGCAAAAGTGATTTAGTCTGCTCAATATGTGATTCCCAGCCCGAATTTCAGAGAACTGCTAATACGTGAATAAACGAACAGGCAGACACATTCAAATGCATGCGCAACTGCTTCCACTGAGGTGATTATTCCAAAGACTTCAGAAAGGACAGGCTCAATATAGCAAATATCCCTTCTGCCAGAGCAGTTGCTAATAACTTCTAGTAACGAAGAAACTTTGGGGGGGGCATTAAAACTTCGATGAAGGTGACGAGAGACAGATCGAGGTCTGCACACTTGGGGCCCAGAGTCCTGCTGTAGACTTTCCTATATAACTTTGACAGTCTGCAAGTCATTTCATTTTACCCTGCACCGACAGTGAATATGCGGGTAACAAGTCTGTAGAAAAGAACCTCCCCAAAAGTCTAGTTTGGGAGAGTGCTGTGAGGATGATTTTTACAGGATCTGATTGCTTCAGATAATGAAGATGAATTAAGATGTAAACAAAAATGTTACAACCGCTAAGCCTGCCTTTAACATGTACTTTGCTTACAAACAAAATTCACACACTACTGGAAAACACCAATTTCATGTGAACCTAAACAAGAGTTTAAAAACTATATAGTGTAGCTCTAAATAACTACATAAAGAAGATCCCTGTGTCAAGATTTAAGAGTTAAAGCCTCAGGATACAGATCTTATATTTGTGCTCCGAAGAAAAGAGGTCAGAAGAAGGAGAAACAAGAAAGCTGGCCCTGATTGGTTAGGACGTGTTGGATCTGACTGGTTAGGACGTGCTGCCCTGATTGATTAGAATGAGTTGAACCTGATTGGTTACGACGTGCTGCTCTGATTGGTTTGGGCGTGCTGCCCTGATTGGTTAGGCCGTGCTGGCCCTGATTGGTTAGGGCGTACTGGCCCTGATTGGTTAGAAGGTTCCCCTGTAGTTGGCTGTGGTGGGACAGCTCTGCCTGTCCTGGGCTTCCCTCCCAACTCCTAACCTTTCATCACACGCATCCTGAGACAATATTCAGATGCTGGATGCATAATGCACTTCTGTACAGCCTCCAAGTGCAGATTACCGAATTTTGTCTTGGTCAGCACACACTGGCCGTTTGGTTTATTTGAGGAATTAGTATGCGGCATCGGTGTACTAAGCCAGTTACAAAGTCTATGTGTGTAGCCTCTGACAGCTTTAGAGTGAAATCTTTTCTTTTTAACACGATCAACGATTTGGAGACTTTAGAGACCGCATGGCGTTTTGAAGATGACCTTCAGAAGAACTTAACAGCAGGGATAGGGTGCTGCGTGTCGAGCGTGCTGAGTGTGTGGACTGGTGGACGCTGTGCTACGCTTGAGGGCCACTGGCAGTGGAGGCCGTGGAGATGTGAAGCTGGTTTCTTTTGAACACTGTGAAGCAGACCCATTAAAGGCATAATAAAAGTCAACTCCCTTATTGATCTCATTCTTTCAGACTTTAGCGGCATGGCCATGAGCGGTTACAACATTGCCAAAGCATCACCGACGCAATACTTTCTGAAACGATTTTAAAGGGTTCGGGAAATGGCAGGTTCAGTTTCGGGAAGGTTTCGTTTGAAATTCTCTCCCTCTCTCGTCATGCCATCTTGGGGTTTTTTTGTTGTCGTGTTTTTGCTCTCTCGCCCTCTCAAGTCCTTTTATGTCTTGTCTTGTTGCATCTTTTGCAGCGGAGCGTCTTGGGAGGCGTGACTGGAACAGGGGGGCCGCAGGGTGGGCAGCTCAGTGATGTGGAAGAGCGAAGAGACACAGGAAAAGAATGCAGGTGCAAACCCACTCGCCTTCAGACGAGGAACCCAAAAAAGCTGAATGCAGATTCTTGCAGAGCAACAGATACTGCATAATTAAGATCTACAGTTGCAAAGGAAGGGACTGAATTTACCTTCCCTGAAATGAACTGGGATTATACTGGGATTATACTGGGATTATACCATGACGTAACCATGACGTCATGGTATTCAAGAGCTGATGCTCAAACTGAAGGTAAAATAAGGTGGGTACAAAAGTGCAGTTACAATTATCACCAGTTTGAATTTTGACTTCAACCCTTTTTAGTAAAGCCCTGCTGACCAGCCTGACTTGGAGAATCTGAGAATCTGTTCTCCATTCCCCTCATCCTTGAGAAATTTACCCAAACCTTCCTAGGTTCCTCCTAGGTTCTTCAGCCAGGCATGTTTTAGCATGTTTCACTGATTCTCAGTATGGGTTCAGGTAAGAGCTTGGACTACATTTCTCAAGAACACTCATCTTTTTCTCATTTCATGAGGCCATTACAGGGTGGCTTTTGCTATGCATCTGCGATATTTTTATTTCAATCTGCCATTTGAAAGTGCATGTCAGGGCAGTTAACTCCGAAGGTTTCTTATAGAATGCAAGTGAACATGCTGTTTCCTGGTGCCACCAGTGGGAGGCAGAGCAACACTGGTTGTGCTGTGTTTACCTGTGGTATTCTAGAAATTTCCACACAGAACAAAGAAGCCTTCATGACAGCAAGTCATTTTAACAGCAAGTAGTTTTTCATGAAAACGATCTGTTGAGCAGGACTCTTACCTGGGACCTCCAACACTTCATTAAACTGATAAGCCCCTCCCACTGCAGCATCTCTTGCCATAGTATTTGTCAGATTATGCAGATGATGATGCCCCACCCTCCTAGCAAACTCCCACCCCCTGTACACACACACAAGCCCACATACAGTGTTTGGCTAATGGGTCTGGAAACTGTTTGAACAGATGCATATTTTCTCAGCAGTGGACATCTTCAGAGCTTTCAGTGTTTTGGTCAAATAGCAGATTTGCAAACCCATCCCATGCTGGACTTAACACACACTCACACCCAACCACCCAAACCCGCGTACACACACACCCAACCACCCAAACCCGCGTACACACACACCCAACCACCCAAACCCACATACACACACACCCAACCACCCAAACCCACATACACACACACACACACACACACACACACCCCCAACCATCCAAACCCATGTGCACACACACACACACAGGAAATGAAAGGCAAGTGAGGGAAGACAGCAGGGCAGAGAGAGCAGGGCAGTGTCAATGGCATCATCAATCTCAAATTCATACCTACAGTGTTTCTTACAACAGCCATTGCCACAAAGCAGCTGCAGATGTCAGAGTCTAAGAGTGGAGTGAGCCAGCCAAAGGGGACAGCGGTGAAGAACGAAGAGCACGAAGAAGAAACCTTGAGAGCATCCAGGACTCAGCGAGGAGCCCATCTGTGTTCACACTGGACTCCAGAAGAGGAACAACATTCACAAGATAGAACAAAATAGGTAATAAGAACAAGTAAGGAATAGAAGTCTATTCTGGGTTCTTTAAAAGTGTGTGTGAGCGTGTGAGCACACGTCAGGAAAAGCAGGACAGGAGTATTAGTGTCCATTAAAAGCTGTTCTAGAACCTGGGCGCAGAAGATCAGCATAAGATCAGAGATCAGTGAGACGGGAGGAAGGGCCTTGAGACACCTCCCAGCAGCATTCCTGATCCTGCACACACACACACACACACTGCAGATTAACATCAACTAATTCTCATTTGTTCCCAAGATTCCAGTTGGATTAGCATCAAGGATCTTTCAACACTGTGTAGCACTGCACACACACACACACACACACACACACACACATCCCTCATAATGCTGGCTAAGGGTTTGTGAATGTTGCATGCAGTTCTAATAACGTGAGATTTTTGTGGATTCGTGTGTGTGTGGTTTGGCTATGTGTGCTCTGCCTTGCAGCGGCGATAAGTTAGCGGTAACGTACAGCTCGCAGCCTTGTAGACCGTCATGGGTGGATGAGGCGGTGGAGAAAGTGAGCTGCCTCGCCGTGGAAGATCAAACGTTCAAACAGCCCAGCGCAACTCTGCTGCTCCGCAGGGTCGGTATTGTGGCGGCTCCCTCCCTCCCGCAAATGACAGACCAGCATAAATCAGGCGGCTTATCGATCCCAGTTGCCTGGAAAGGGTCCTTTGCTTCAACCCTTCCTGCTTAGAGCGCGTCAGCGTGTGCATGTGCTTGAATGTGCAAGTGTGGCACGTGTGCACGTGTAAACAGAGACGGAGGTATCGGAAAGTAGAGTGAGAGAGAGAATGAGAGGGTGAGGAGGGAGGTGGCAGAAAGTGTGTGTATGTGTACACAAGTGGAAGAGAGAGGGAGAGAGAGAGAGAGACACACACACAGAGGGGGGTGGGTAGAGGCACTGACGGAGGCCAGGTGGAGGACTGGCGGAGGACTCCTGTGAGATGTGAGCTGCAGTCCGACGAGTGCTTCATGCTGGAGAGAGACTTCGAGGGTGAGGGAGAGGAGAGCAGAAGAGGAGTGAGATCTTTCAAGTGGAGATGAGAGGGCAGGAAAGGACTCCGGCTAGAAGGGGAAAGGGGGGAGAGAGAGAGAGAGAGAGAGAGAGAGAGAGAGAGAGAGAGAGAGAGTTGACCTAGCAAAGCACGGCAAGGCTGTTCTGTAATTTGAAAGTATGCATGTTAAGAGCTACTCTAGCCGATACTCTTACTGACAACCCCTCCCCACACACACAGTTATCGGAACTGATTGTCTCTCTCTCTCAGTCTTCCTCTATCCACCCATCCATCCATCTACAACCTTCCATGCCTCCATCCATCATCTTTCACCCTCTTCCTCCAAACCCACCTCTCCTTTCACTCCTCACCTGGCTAAGAACAAGCCATGCATCCTATGACAGGTTTGAAATACAGCTTTGGAAATACTCAGCCTCTTCTGTTGGGGGGGGGGGGGGCAATGCACTGCATATTGCCCTGCATATTGCCCTGGGGTTTCTGTCTCAAAATGAGCATCAATTTTGACCCAGCTTCAGTATGCAGACCACCAAACTGCCTGAACAACCATAGCACTATAGCCACAGCTAGAGAACCTTGTCAAGGGAAAGAGAGCATTTCAGATACAAAGAATTATTTGTTCAATCTTCTTCCATCCAGTCAAACAAGAATGCAGACAGGTTTACAACCTTCTTACTTCTCCAATGGTGCCCACAACCAATCACACTGACTCTCCATAAATCCACACATCCAAATCATACTGGGTCTCCATAACACAACACAACCAATCAAACTAGCTCTCCATAACACAACCAGTCTGAATTGTTGGAAGATTCAAAAATCTTTTTGATCTTTCTGTGTGCATTCAGATCTTTATGTTGGATCCAATGTACACAGCATTCCAAATTACATTTATATGGCAATAAATGTCCTTGTTGTTTTTGCAGTCTATTTACACACAGTATTTTCCTCCTTATATTCTGTGATCTACAGGTTTTGTGAGAAATACAACGTCCAGGAGAGTGATGTTAGCGTCACACCTGAAACGCTCTTGGTTCAGAGTACAGGGTCACCACACACACCAAGTGCTTTCCTTCTACTAGACCAACTGCTCTAATACACTCGCTCTAATCCATCTGGTCTTACCATTCTGCTCCAACATACCTGCCCCAGTAGAACAACACTAACACACACGTGCCAGCAGTAACATATCTTCTCTAATATACCTGCACTAACACACCTGTACCTACACACATGCACTAACACACCTGTACCTACACACATGCTCTAACACACCTGCACCTCTAACACACCTGCCTGATTTAGCATACCTGATTCAACACGCATGCTCCAACATGCATAGGTGCTCCAACACACTATCTCTAACATATCGGTATGCCAGCTCAATATTAGCTATACGAACACCCCTGCACTAACACACCTGTAAAAACATACCTGCTCTAACGTATCTGGAGCAATACACACGCTCTAACACACCCAACACAAACGCACTTCCATAGAGCAGAAGGCACAGAGCAGCTACCACACCTGCACCAATGCACATGATCCAAACCAGCAGCTTCAACACACCTGGCTAAAGACTCCTGCTGGTTCAGCTGACGGAAATCTCCATAGTTACCGTATATCCTCATCTCCCCAGGACGGGCACCAGTAATGACTGAGCTGACATTTAAGCTAAAACGTAACAGACATACAGCACTGCCATAATCTTTTATCGTTATTCTTCCTGATCGAACAATTGATTGCCTTGTTTATTTTAACACCGCACCGCTCTCAGGCTGGACATGAAATACTAAGCAAGGAGTCGGCCATGTCACACACTAGAGACTTTCTAGTTTACCTAGCTCTAGGTGGCATCCTTGCTTCCATTCATCATTCCCGCCTCTACGGCTTGTCCAGGCGCAGCTCCCTTGCCCTCCGCCAAGCCTGGCGTGGCCACAGGGGGGCGCCGTTTCTGCAGGGGCTGCTTTGGTGGAAATCAGGGAGAACAGTGCACTGAAAAGGCCGAGGCAGATCAGTAATGAATGGCAGTGCATGTGATAATGGACCAAAGAGATGAAAGTAGGTGATGGAGAGAGGGAGAGAGAGAGGAATAATGGGAAAAGTGAAAGAGCAAAAGTCAAAGAGTGCCATAAGCGAGAGTTAAAGGCTGGGATAGATGGAGAGATGCAAGAGGGAAGGAGAGAGAGAGGGAGAGTGAGGGATGTTCAGCCTCCAGCCAACATATCCATGTAGTTTAACGAAGTCTGTCCAAATGCCACTGCAGTTGATATAATTGATGTTTCTTCATCTCCTAGGAAATCCTCAGTCACTGTGCATATGAGCACTGCTTTGAATGCGTTTCATCCTGGAACCACAGGAAAAAGAGGAATTGCAAAGTCCACCAAAAAGAAGTTATTTTCCATGTTCACACCAAACCAAAACCTACTAAACCAAAACAAACAAACAAAAAAAGTTATCTGTCCTGGAATGTGATCCAAATGCTTTGATATGCAGCATAGCTGTGAAAATGTGAATTGTGGGGCCTTTAATGGGCGAATCCCCATTAAAGTTCCAATAATCCATGGGCAACTCATATATGCAACAATCATAGAGTGAACTTTTCATTTTACAGAGAAATAGGTGAGAAGGACATGGTGAAGTTGCTTATCACACTTGTTGGAGGCTTGAAATCTTGTGAAAGGTGGTAGCCACAATCACATCATAAATCCCCCATCGAAAAACCTATTTAGTGACAGTTTTGTTGCCTCCTGCAAATGTCAAAGATCAGAGCTAAATAAAAGTTTCTCCTCTGTCAAAATGCCTGAGAATGCTTTGCACTCCACATTTTTGTTGCTTTCAGATGACAAAACCCTCACGTGAATCCAGACTATAGGTCCGATGACAACGCTTTCTCCAGTTAGTTATTCTGTTTGAAGGGCACGATTCATTTATTGATTTCAGATGGTACCGGAAGGTAAACCCAGTCGTTAAACCTCGTTTAAGAGCACAGTTAACGTCTCTCCCAGAAACCACCCTGAGAAACCGTTCTGCCATACCGCATTAAATTCACTCAGCGATTCAGACGGTGTCATTTCCCAGCGAGCTCAGCGGTGCCGACTCAGCGAGCGAGAGAAGAGCGGTAAGCCATGTACAGCGAGATTTCTTGAAGACCTCGGACGGCTTGCAGACCCGCGCTCAATCACCACTCATATGATCCAAAACGTGAAGGACGAGGGAAGCAGGCGGGAACTCCTCCGTGTAACTGGTGCTTCCATCCAAAATGCTGCCTGCCTCAGTGACGGATCAATTTCAGGTGACGGCTGCCCGGCCATGACGGCTGGTGTCAAATCCAATCGGAATGTTCTCGTTTGGGTTCATGCACCAAGGCAGATCTTTACCCCGTCAAACTTTTCACAAAAACTCACCTATAGGCTACGTCAAGCGTTAATGACAAGCCTGTGACATGCGGAGAGAAAATCGGCGCACCTTCCGGAAAACAATACTTCACTCTCGCCGTCCTGTCGAAGAAGAGAGATCATATTACAGCTCGAACGCGCCGCTAAGTGACAGCCGTACCAATGGAAGGGATTAATATATAAACCCATCTACCGCGCTGCATTGCTGTCCTCTTTGATGAGGCTGGCTCTGTGGGATACAGCTCCTTTGTAGGCCTGGGATTATCGCCGAGTTTCATTTTTGAGATGGGTGATTCACGTCTGTCACACATGCTGTGAGTGCCCGTATGGGAAAGACTCTGTCAGGCCTGATATGACGCCGTGCCTATTTGGAGGACACGTCCATGCCATTTTAAAAGGAAGAGGTTGGGGGGGAGTCAATCTGGAGTTGACACTGCTCAGGTGCGGCCTCCCTTTCTGGAGATCCTGAATATTACTGAAGATGTGCCTACAAGCTTTTCCCATTAGCTTCTTCCATTCCCTGGCGCCCCCCGCCCCCGAATATGTTCAGCCGTTCTCTGGCTTCCCACAAATTAAACATCAGATGCAGTCTGCTTCAGAGAGGGCCTAGGGAAACGGATCCACCTACTGAAAAAGGATTTCGCTAACGACAGGGAAAAATACATTCTTCACAATCTGCAACTGCGATGCAAAATTACCACCACTAGATGGCAGTATAATTCTAACATTCCAGCAGCTGACGTTTTTGGGAAGCACTTTGCATGCGAGCGTGGGGATGGCACTCTAGAACCCACTTATTTTTACTAATAACGAATAAACTCCTCTGTGCTTTATGAGGTTCCAGTAATAATAATAATAATATTAAAATGTGCCAGACTCAGAACTACACTTTCTAGGTAAGAGACCTCCAGGAGCAGGGTCATTGATCTCCTGACTAGAAAAAAGGCAATATGAAAAAAGGTTTGAACTAACTTCTACCTTCAGATCTGAATCACTTGATCGTGCACGCACAGCATTGTGCTACCAACACCAAGGTCATGGATTCAATCCCCAAGAGCCTACATATTGTCAAAGTGACAAATACATGCAAATGTATTTGTCACTATGACAACATCTGCAGAAGCACTGATCAGCTCCGTTATGCCGACCAAATGTACGAAGAACTATGAAGAACAAGCTCATTCCAAATAGTCAGTTCATGAGAACCACCAAAAGCTTCTGACTGACGCTGTCCATTGGCCGGAGTGAAAGGAAAACACATCTGATACTGACCTTCATACAGAACCAGATGTATGTCTGGCTCTATATATTTGAGGGGTAGTCTATTCCCTGGGTGTAGCAGGCATTATTGATCTGCACAGGCTTGCTCTGAAGAACCTGATTTAAGTTCACAGGCAGTACCCAACCTCTTCATGAGCTTCTGAGGAGTCCCTAATGGTCCTAAGGACTGGGACCAACAATTGCTAGTTCAGGAGCTCATTTTCCAGACAATAATTAATTGTGTCACATTTGGGAAATGCAAATTTACTCATATTAATTGCTCATATTACATTTTGGAATTCAACAGTTGAGCTGTCACTCCATAACCTGGCTGAGAACTCACACATTATCCAGTGAAACCTGACTGGACCAGACCTGGCTCATGTACCGCAACGTCCTTCAAGTGATTTTCTCAGCTGTGAATGTCTCATAACTCCAGATCTCGTCTCACCGAGTTCCGTCCCTGGAGTCCACAGTCACGAGAAGGCCAACTCTACTGCCATCAGTAGGGCTTGCGTGTGCAGGGTTTATGCTCTCCACATTAGGTGATCATGAATGACGGTACAAGTTGTACCTTTTCCGTAACATCCGGATATATCCTGAACACAAACAAGAAACAAAGACAGAAGAGACTCTCTTTTGCAAAAAATAAAAATAAAATGAGTGAGGAGAACGAACGAGAGTGAGAGAGACAGTGAGAATGAAAGAGAGCGATAGTGAGTGCGCATGAAAAAGAGAGAGAGAGCGAGAGGGAAGGATGCTATAGAAGTATGAGATGAAAGGCGTGCAATTTCTCCAATTAATCCAATTTGTAGATGATGTCTGTGTGGGAGAAAACCTGCTCTGTATTCTTCTGAAAATGGACCACAGCGAAAGGAAAGCAAGTGGGTGGTGTGACGGGGGAATCCTAGCAAACAAAGGGAGACATACAACAGCCACGTGCGAGCGCCTCATATACAAGACATGTGGCAAACGCTGACAGTGAGAGCGAGAGATCGAGGTGATTTACTTGTTTGTATCTTAATAATAACTCTTGTGGATCTGTGCACCCTTGGCAAAGGGGTTTTCTATGCCATGCCAATAAATATTTTTGAAATTGAGAGAAAGGAAAGGTAGTGGTGGTGGGGGGGGGGGTTCAAATTAGCTGAAAGTCAGCGCAGTGTCGGTTAGGATGGATACTGAGCAGTGTGTTTTTGAGTCAGTAGATCGAGGCTGGAGCTGAAGACATCAGGTGCTTGGGGAAAAAAAACAAGAATAGACACACAGCAAGAGGCCTTGTTCAACCCTACTGACCGGCAGCGTTCGAGCAGCCTTCCGAGGTCCTGACCTCCCGGTCCTGACCTCCATTAGATAGCTGCCCTTCAGTTCAGCTTCTGCTTCAGTGTTTCCTCACATCCCAGGAGAAATCCCGAGAACACACGCACTCCAAACAGCCACATACCCAGCGACAAATGAACCCCTACAGCGCTTACAGGCCTGGTAGATTCAAATGAACCATTTTTTCCATCCATAATACATTTTGATTTCACTTCTGTCAGTAAACAATAGCAGTCTGCTGAAGTGTTTTGCTTACTTGCCACACATTTGCATGACAGAGTGTTATTAAAGGTCGAGAAATAAAACGGAGCGATGTAACGAGATCAACCAGACAGCTCGGGTTAGCGCTTGCGAAGTCGGTGTGTTTCAAGAGGTGTGGCTTGAGGGAGCCTCTTTCGCCATGGCAGCAGCCTAGCTGCTTTGGTTGCTATAGAGATAATCATGCCAACCTCTTTGCCGAAAGAAAAGGTTGAGCTGTAAGGGCTTGTAGGGCCCATGACAAATCCGTCAAGTGAATTACAACTTTGTGAACAGTGTCAAAACATCTATACGCAGGTCTTTCAATGTGCTGCTCGCGATTGAGAAGTGCCCATCCCTCATTTAACATCGCAGTGTATGAGCTCTCTATCTCCATTTGGCCTAATAAACGCATGCAGTCACAGTAAGGTGGGATATTGAATTTTGAAAAGTTAGTTTTATATGATAAAATAAAGACAATTTCACATGGTTAAAAAGACATTTACAACCAGGAGACTGAGAGGTTAATAGATGGTGTAATCCTCAAATGTGACTCCACTGGTTTCTGTGAACTGTTCTAATCCCAAATTGAGTTTCTTACTTAAGTGTCTGCTCATGAAAAAATCAAATACGTTGGATAGGCTGTGTAAACTATGCTGGCCTCTTAATTACTTAGGTTACTTAACTTTACATTTTAATTACCGATTTGTGGTTCCTGAGATAGGTGGACTCCATTTGCAACCACCTTTGTACATACCAAAAATCCACAAAGTGAATTAAAACACAAAGGACCAGATCATTGTGCGTGTGTACTAAACGCGCTGTATTCGCACAGTCAAAGATGGGAAGAAACCTTTTAACGCGAGCGGACGAGGTCGCCACTGAGCAGGTTTTAGCCCCTCTCACTTCATGAATATGCATTTTAAGATGTTGCACTGTTAAAGCGCAAAATTATGGGAGGGGATTATGCAAATCAGCAACCTGCAGAGATTTTCTCCGTGAACTGAGCAGGAAAAAATATGCGTTCCGGCGCTAAGAAGGAGGCGCAATTATTTGTCTTCTTTCACTGCTTCTCACAAACAGCGTTCGCAGCCATTGTCAGAGGGAAAAAATAATATATTTCACCAGAGGATTAATAATGGTGCTAAAATACCAGTAACTAATTAATAAGTAATTAAATACTGCTAAATACTTCACGATCGCGTCCACCTTTCCTGAGAATCCACTGAGATTGTGCAGACCCAGTCATCAATGTTGTCCATATACAGTACATCTGAATTAACAGGAACTTAAGTTTTTGACTAAACCGAGGTCTTTTAAGTCTTTACTAGTACACACACACAAACACACACACGCACGCACGCAGGCACATGCACTCATACACTTGACATCAAATGGAGATTCCGTCTAAAATATTAACGAAAAAAAAAATCTCATTCTCATTTACAATACGGAACTTCCGAGACGCATGTCTTGTATGTAACAATAATCTACTGATGCTGATTATAATGAGCATAAAAAGTGGACAACATGCGCATTTCAGCTGCTTAAAAAACAGACACTAAAGAAGCGAAATGGGGTTAGTAAATATGGATTAGCCAATCAACTACATTTGCAGTTAGGTTAGGAGAAATGGTGTAAAATAGACATTTGGCCCAGTCGTTACTTTATTCTCTGTATAGTGTTATATTCATTTCCCCCATGTACTTTTGTTATTGGGTACCAAGACAGAACATTTTTCATCTTTATTAACTAACAGGAACTGCCCAGTAGAGTGAAGAACAGACGAGTTTTCCTCACTGCACCCTTCCGTTTCCCGCATTACATCATAATAATTCGGTTAGTTCCTGTGTGATTTGTTAAAATGAATTGTAGAGATTAGCTAAAATTAAGGGTTGGTTGGCTAGTATGTGTGTGTGTGGTGGGTGTGGGGGGTTGCCTCTACCATTACCCGGAAATGGAGCTAGATTTATTACACCTGTAAAATCTCACCCCTATCATAAACGTGTGCTCCCCAAACCCAACATTCGAATTTAGACCCCGCCTCCACCACACAAAACTTTAATACATATTTTGTACATTAATTATTTCATATCTAAAATAGCTTTTTTCTCCCTTCAGTTCCAGCAGTTAATATCGAGCAGGTCTTGCCTTTTTGAATTTAAATTTTGCCCTTTTGTATAAATGCCTTACATTGTAAATTCCTTTCCTCTCAATTAGGAATTACTAATCCAAGATGTGTTAGAACCATGATATGAGATACTGTATGTATTTTGGATTACTGTACCCCATCTCTCTGTCTTTCTCTCTCTTTCTCTCTCCCTCCCTCGCTCTCTCTCTCTCATATCGCTGCATTCCTTCCTGTTTTTCCTCTTTTATCTCTCTCCGTCTGGGCATCTCTTTAGGTCCTTTTATGTCAGCCTCGTTTGAACTGGAGGTGTCTCAATGTAATATCGTTTCTTTTCTCCTCACTGGCCTGTATTTTTTTATTTATTTGCTTTGACTTATGTATCTCATACCATATTCCACTCATATCTGCACCCTGCCTCTTTCACTTTCAAAGACACACACACACACACACACACACACACATACACACAAGCTCTTGTGGAGCTCAAAGTGTTCGGATAGTGACCCCGATGCCCCGTGCGCGAGTTATCCCGTGTGCGCAGTCTTGTTCCCTCCATCACGCTCGTCCCATTCTAAAGGCAGACTGGCTGGCATAACGGCTGCAGCTCCTCCGCACGGCCACCGGCGCTTCTGGAGGTCAGCCACTGAAGCTCAGGTGTGCGGTGGACGTCTGCCAGGTTCCTGAGCCGAAGAAGGAACATGCGGTATGTCCACAGCTTGCATTTGAGTGTATTATATATTTAAAAAAAATGTTTACCTTAACCGCTTGGTCTAACCTTGCAAAAATATGTGTATTTATGTTAGCCGATAATTGGCAGAATTTGACAATCCAATCGAGGGATTGTATAGGGACATACAAACATGGGCATGAAGAATATTTTACCAAAGTCTGAATCTATATAAACCTTGGATAACAAATTTGTCCAACGTTGTCCAATTGCGTCCCCGTGTCCCTTGTGTGACTAAAGGTGCTAAATTGATCTTGCCACCAAACCCCTTTATGCTATTTGACCAAGTCCAGCTGACAAATTGCAGATCCTATTTCAGTACGACTTGAAAGGGGCTTAAGTGCACAACTATCGATTTTCTTGCAGATAACACTGGTCACCAGCAATTCCGCTTCCCATAAAAATACCTGTTTATGGTATATTTTTGCTGAATTTTCACCACCACACATAGTATTTTTTGCTACAGTACACTCCTGTGTCATTATGCGTATTAGGAGAAAGCGATAGCCTACTATTGAAACTGGAACCCCTCTATGTTGAGAAACGTAGGCTGGACGCTGAAGAGCGATGTTGCAGAAGCCAAATATAGGTGTCACGGCACACCGGGCAGCCAGCAGGACTCACACACACACACACACACACACACATGCACACATACACGCACACACACACACACACTTGCCCCCCACTTCCTGTCACTTAATCACGGCGCCCACGAGATCCTTGGTTAATATTTGACGCGTAGCGATGGCTCCGCCCATGCGCGTTGGCCCCTTGAGCTGTCGCGGCGCGAGGTCGTGCACCTCTCGATTTTTGTAGCTGCTGCGCTTCAGTGGAATGAACGAAGTCATATTTGCAGGGTTCATACACCTTTTCCAAGGTCGATTTCAAGCACTTTCCAGGCACTTTCAAGGTTTCAGGCCATTTTCAATATTTTCCAGCACCTTACAGCTAGTAAATTACATATTTATACAAACACTCAAAATTATGAATTCGCTTTTATCACATTAAAAGAGATGATACTGTGTTTGGTAATAGCAGAAGAATAAGTGTATTACATAAGCTTGTTGCCATATGGTAGTTTGGTTAGGATTGCTCCGGTAGCTAACCTACCAAGCTAGCATATATTTTATTTAAAATCACGTTCTCTCAAGTTTCACCCAGGAAATACCAGAGGCTTGTATTTGAAAACGTAATACAAGCGAACTATTCAATCAGATAGCTATTTGTTGTGAAACGAAATACAGTTACAATTTCAAGCATTTTCAAGTACTTCAGCCAAACGTCCAACACCTTTCAAACCTGGAACACAATGCAACATCAAAATTGGTCAAGTAAATGTTCCTTGGCCTGTTTTTGAGGGGTATTATTTACACTACCACATATCGTTTCGGAGAACACTGCAAAGAATGACGCGTCAAGTATAAACGCTTCCGCCGTTCACAGGTTCGCGCGCAGTGTGCGGAGTCGAGCGCTACGGTCAGACACGAACGTATAATCCGTATAATCCATAACACGCCTGAGCCCGCTTCTGTGTTGCCGTGCCACACGCCGTTACTGCCAGCTAATTTCATTTTCTTTCTGTAGTTGTGTTCGCTCGCCGCCGTGCCTGTTATTATGAAGACTGACGACTCTCCACAACTGCTCTCGCTTCTCACTGCCTAAATAAAGGCGTTTTATGAAGCTCACGTTTTAGAAGTCTGTTTGTGCACCTTCTGAGTGTAAAAACAGCCTTATTTATTAATAAGAAATATATAATTAATGTACAATTTCCACCTTTAAAAACCCTTTTGGAATTGAACAACTGGAGTCAGCATAAAATGCTTCAGCTTGTGACGGAAAAAGCTCTGGTTTGGTTGCCCATTGTAACAGACACTAATGTAGATGACGCACTGATGCGTGACCAGCGAACTGCCTGTTCTTGCTCTGCAGTTGGTAAACATTTCCTACATTTCCCTTTTCAAAACACTTCGGTGTGGGACAGAAGGAGAGATATAACAGGTGTGAAGCGCTCGTGGGCCTGAAAAGCGAGAGCCATGACAGGAAGAGCGTCAGCATTGTAAAATGGTGTGACATTTCCATAGGAATCTCCCTGCAATGAGAGTACCTGAAGTACTCAATTGTCCAAATGAATAAAACAGACTAGTTATGAAATGTTACAACAGAACCGTCGTCTGTGTGACTGCATATAGTGAGAGAGCATGTTTACATTGTTTAGTTGTTAAGAAAGAGATGAATGAGACTCTCTCTGTCTCTCCTCTTTCTCACACATTTCTAGAAGGGATGGTGACTCAGGAGCAGTAGAAGAGGCCGTTAACAAGCTCTCGGCCCTGGTTCAGCATCTTGAATTGCTTCGCAGTGTCTTTCTCTATGCACACATCGTCTCTTTTAACTCCCCCTCGTCTTTCTATTAGCATCCTGCGCTGGTTTGCTCCCTGCTCTCATTACCTCTGAATGGGACAGAAAGCAAAGAGAGGAATATTGTTTATGGCTCTTGAGCTACCCAGTGTGTGTGTGTGTGTGTGTATGTGTGGGACAAGGCAATGCAAGACCAAAACCAAATATGGAAGGACAGAACTTATTCTTATGCCAGAAAAAATACACAACAGAGATGTAATTTCTCCAGTATAAATTAGAAAGACGTTTGGCACAAAGCAGTAAAGCCAAGATTTAAACCACTCATATCGCACATGCTGCTGTTCCTGTCTTGCGTGCGGTAAATGAATCAGTGTGTGGAAGAGAACCTCTCATTAGACAAAATGATCTTTAACCTGCATCACAAGCCACAAAAAACGCATGTGCAAAACAACTAGGGTGAATTATGGTTTCCAGCAGTCAAATAATAACTTGTGAATATTTCAGAAGAGTATATTAGCTAGCATTCCTAGCTACTGCGCTAGCCAGACGGTGTTTCTTCAGATTTACCTGTCAGCTAGCATTACAGCCAACTAGATTACAGCTATTAATGTGAGCTAGCACCCACTAGAAACATACACGAAGCTTAACCAGAATGCACAATTAGACTAAACGCTACGACAGAAAACACTACAGAGGTTCTAGACAACGTAATATAACAGCGAGACGACAGGGGCTGAAGACAAAACAACCAGCAACATGAAAGACCAAACAGAGGGTATAAATAGAACAGAACTAACATGAAACACCTGAAAGACATGACGAGGGGCAGGGAATACAAAATACGGGGCGGGGCTAAGACGCACATGGCTACAAAAAACAAACGGGCATGAGAATGACAGGAGGGGGCGGGGCAGACCGTGACATAACCCCCCCCCAAAGGCGCATCCCCCAGGATCGCGCCAAACAAAAAAACATCAACCAAACACAGAAAACAGAAAACAACGGAAAACGAAAACCCAACATAGACCAGGCAAACGCCAGGAGAACCGGCACAAACACAGGAACCTAAACAGAAACAGAAACAGACACAGGCAGCGGCACAGGCAAAAAACGACACAGAAACGGGCTACACAACACGAGAAAAAACCACACCAGGGACAGCCAACGGACACGAACCAGAGACAGACGACAACGGAAGGGAAGGAGAACCAAGAGAAAAATCCGGGACAGGGCGAGAGACCAAAGGAAAGCCAGGGACAGACACGGAAGTGCAGACGGACGGGGGAACAAACTCAGAACAGGCAGAGACACAGGACTGAGGACGACGAACAGGCTGACACGAGGAGGGAGGAGCAACAGGAGGACGAGGAAGACAAAGACCTAAAACAGACCAGGCAACCGACAGGGGGACTGGCACAAACACAGGGACAGACACCGGGACAGACACAGAGACAGGCACGGGGGCAGACAAAAAACGGAACAGACACAGGAACAAACACAGGAACCGAAACAGACACCATAACACGAGCAAAGACAAAACCAGGAACTACAGAAGGCAAAAACGACAAAACAGAACCCATATACGAGGGCGGGGAGGGCGGGAAACAGGGAGAGACAGGAGACTGAAAACAGGGCGGGATGGGCGGGGGCCACGGCGCAGCAGGACGCATAGGCGGACCCGGGCCCACAGGAGGCGCTGCGGGGACGTCCAGCCGCGGCAGGCCAGTGGTACCCCGGGGCGTAAAGTCCGGCGACGTGAAAGACCCCCCGTGGGTCTCAGTGGACGTGGAAGACCCCCCGTGGGTCTCAGTGGACGTGGAAGACCCCCCGTGGGTCTCAGCGGACGTGGGAGACCCCCCGTGGGTCTCAGCGGGCGTCCCCCTGGGTCTCAGCAGACGTGGAAGACCCCTCCTGGGTCTCAGCAGACGTGGAAGACCCCCCCTGGGTCTCAGCAGACGTGGAAGACCCCCCCTGGGTCTCAGCAGACGTGGAAGACCCCTCCTGGGTCTCAGCAGACGTGGAAGGCCCCTCCTGGGTCTCAGCAGACGTGGAAGGCCCCTCCTGGGCCGTCGTGACGCTCACAGGCCCCTCCTGGGCCGTCGTGACGCTCACAGGCCCCTCCTGGGTCTCCGGTGAGCTCATAGGCCTCTCCTTGGCCTCTGGGGTGCTAGCTGGCCTCTCCTGGGCCTCGTGCACTCGGGCTGGCCTCTCCTGGGCCTCGTGCACTCGGGCTGGCCTCTCCTGGGCCTCGTGCACTCGGGCTGGCCTCTCCTGGGCCTCGTACACTCGGGTACTACCCCCCCCCAAAAAATCCTTTGGCGCATCACCTGCCAGAGGGGGGCCTGCTGAGGCGGTGGTGCTGATCAAACCCACCACTGGAGCCTCAGAAATCCTGGAGGAACATGCAGGTACAGGGTCTCCTCGGCGGCTCTTATTGCGCATGCTCCGACCTACTCGAGGTATCGGGAGCTCACAGTGCTTTTTAAGAGCACGCCGAGCGTTGTTGTACAGACCACCTGCACATTCACTCCTCCTGACCACGTCTTGCGCTACTGGTTGCCCCTCCCTGTAGCGGTCACCAAGACGGGCAGGATCATGGCGCCCTCCGGGTTCTCATGGCAATAGGCAACTAAACGAAAAATGTCTAAAATAGCTTGCCTATCCTGTTGTGAACCCGCTGTACCCACAGCGCCAGGGGATTTCTTGTCTCCGGTTTGTTCGCTGTAACACCGGAGATGTGAACTGCACGGGAGCAGCCACCATCTCGTTACAGCGACGGAACTCACCGGAGTCTCGCTCTCTCGCTGTGTCCTTAGGGGGCTGGTTGTTATGTAACGCCTTGCGCGGCGTGCGTTTGCGAGACGGACACAAGCGCTGAGAAGAGCAAGATTTATTGTGAGACATACTGGTACACGAGACGAAACCTACACTTAGTGACATAATTAAACAGAGAAACACTAGAATGACTTAAACACGAAGGAGACTAGAAACATACACGAAAGCTTAACCAGAATGCACAATTAGACTAAACGCTACGACAGAAAACACTACAGAGGTTCTAGACAACGTAATATAACAGCGAGACGACAGGGGCTGAAGACAAAACAACCAGCAACATGAAAGACCAAACAGAGGGTATAAATAGAACAGAACTAACATGAAACACCTGAAAGACATGACGAGGGGCAGGGAATACAAAACACGGGGCGGGGCTAAGACGCACATGGCTACAAAAAACAAACGGGCATGAGAATGACAGGAGGGGGCGGGGCAGACCGTGACAGTTTAAAATAAGTAGCCCCTGATGACTCAAGCTGGGTCAGTTATATTATTCCCACATATGAAAAAATGGCAACTAGTCTAACTTTGTTGCAAGAGTTGCACATATTTTGTAAATGAAGCAGCGTCAAAGGTTCACAAGTTATTTCTCATTCAGTTTATCTTAGGATACAAATATTCTGAAGAGGAGCAATGGCCATATTAATGTGATCATTTCCAGGAGACGATGTGGAAGAGAACAAGGATACTTCATGTTCACCGGCAGATGGCTTGAGATGGATGGGCAGAATCAGACGTAGCAGATGGAGGCAGAGAAGATGGAGGAACAGAGGCAGAAGGGGAAGGCAGACTCCACCGTTCCAGGGCTGGAACTGGGGCCTCCAGGGCTTGAAGTTAAGAATCGTTGTTGTTCACGGTGCTTTTGTCATGCAGATGGTGTGTTGACAAGATAACACATCATTGGGTTGAGCTTTGATGGAGATACTAGTCAGTGAGATCAAGAAGCTAGGAGATTAGTTCTTCTGCCAAACTTTTTTTTACACACCTCCTTTCAAGAGAATCCACTTTAATTAATGGGGCAGAACAATAGATTCTCAAAGATTCTCAAAGCCCTGCAAAGTTAAATGTATACACACATGCACACAAACATGCCCCCAGGTATACACACACATTCTCATGTACAGTTGTTTCACAAGTATTTGTTCATTTTAGACCCTTCCATTTGCACCTGCTTAACAGTTTAATCTTAACAGGTTTCACTGTCAACTCAAACTCTACAATGTTCAGATGTCTTTTGTTATTACCTCTGTGATCCTTTAAGCTTTGTCAATAAAAATGTACCATTGTTTGTCATGCCAATAAAGCACCCGGAATTCAATTGAGAGAGAGCGAGGGAAAGAGAGGGAGAGAGAGAGGGAGAGAGGGAGAGAGAGAAAGGGAAAGAGAGAGAGAGGGAGAGAGAAAAGAAAACCATGATTAATGCAGAAGATGGACTAAACAGTCTTTATGAATTTTCAATCCTTCGTAATCCCCCACATAGGAAAGTCTTGTGCCTTGCACAGTGCATATAGTTGCTGGCGATGCAGAAACATAGTACAGCTTAAAGAGCAAAAAGCTTGTAGTGTAGATCCAGTGTCTGAACTCAACACCTGAATACTACTTCAGCTCTTTGGAGAATTTTGGAATGATTAAATAAATATTTAATGTAATCACTATGACTACAGAGAGTCAGTCTCAACGTTTTTTTCATGTATTTTTTAAAAATCCTAGACACACAGACACACACACACACACACAGCAAACATCACCAAACTGCTGCAGAAAGCACATTACAAAATGTTTTACACAAATATGTTCAGTCCCCTTTGAGTAACACCCATCAGGGTGCTAAACGTGTTCGGAGTGAAGCACACTCGGATGAGTAGTGTGCACTTCTCTTAGTGCCCTAACTGAGCCATCCATCACAGGCAGCACGCCACCCAGCGTCATGTCCTATCAATCACCCACTGCAAAGGCCTGGGCCCTGGCTGCAGGAGGGTGCTGTGAGACTCCCTCAGACGATTATATTTGATTTATGTCCCATGAATCTTCATTACTAGCAGCATGTGATTGCTGCTCCTCCACTGAGAATGACACAGAGAAAACAGAAGGGCTCTTCTAGGCAAGAGACAGCACGAGCCGAGCCCAGATCCCCAGATGTGGGATTGATAGTGTGGTGGGTAGGGGCTGAGGAGCACATGTGCAGTGAGCACATTGATTACAGCCCCCTGGCACTGCACGACACCAGAACAATGTAATCACAGTGGAACGGAAATCACAGCAGATGTCACACAGGATGGATGAGGTCTGCTTAACTGGGCAGAAGTACGTGTGTGTGTGCATGTGCATACTTGAGAGACGTCTATATAATAACACTTTTGAAACTCTGGTTCTTCTTTTGTCCCACCAAATGCATGAGCGTGTCTGTTTGTGTGTGCGTGTCTGTTTATCAGAGAAACGGGGAGAGGAAGCTGTCTGATCCTATTCTTGTTCTCTCCATCGGAGTTCAGGGTCACCACAAGGTCACATCCGTAGCGCGAGCACAGAACACGGGATTTAGGTAAGACAATTTTTTTTTCGCATCGAATTCTCTACCAAGGCTGTCTGTCACTGATATATGCTCAGAATTACACTCAAAAGTGACCTATCAAAAAGGGCTTGGCAGTTGAATACAGAACGCTGACACATAACATAAGTCAGTTCTGTGATTTACTCTCCCATATTAAGGCTTTAGAAGATAAGCCACTGGGAAAATCGCCAAGGACCGTGAGAGATCTCCACCAGCAGGGCTGTGGAGGGGTATCGGAGGGCAGCAGGGGTCAAGAGCACGAAGGCAAACAGAGATGGGCCTTGAGTAAGGGGCAGCGTGGCTGAGGGGAAGACCAGGGAGAGAGGGGAGGCAGAGGGAGAGATGGAGAGGAGGGCGGAGATGGAGGGGAGGTGGAGAAGGGGAAGTGTGAACAGAGGAAAGGCTAGTGGAGAGAGTGGAGGAGCAGTGGCTGGGGGCGTGGCCAGGTAGGGCTGGTGCTTAGCAGAGCCAGACACTGAGTGGGAAAGAAGCAGGATAGACTGCACTGGTGTGTGTTTGTGTGTGTGGGTGTGTGTAAGGGAATCTACATTGATCGAGAGAAAGAAAAAGATATAAAGAGAGAGAGAAAGAGAGAGAGAGAGAGAATATTCACAATGACTGAGCCTACAGTAAATGTTATAAAAATATACCCCATGATGTAACATCCAAATCCGATATAATAAAAGCTAAGGCTCATATTGCTCATCTTTGATCTTAACCACATTAATGACTGAACAGGCAGTATTAGGTTTCTGACTTAGGTTTCAGGACTGTTGAGTGAGAGGTAAAGGTTATACTAGATAAACTTGGGTGGAGATGCATGCATGTGTGTGTGTGTATGTGTGTGTGTGTGTGTGTGTTTGGATGATTTTTTTGGAGGAGGGGTGTCTTCTGTCAGGGAATAGCAAGCTTTTTTCCAGACCTACCATATGTGCATAGTGACCCTTGTCATTCCAAACAACCTAGAGTGTATATATGTGTAAGATAAAGATATTGTTTTTATTGACTTAATGCTTTATTAGTTTTATTAATATTGTTTGTATATCCATATTCATATTATTGTTATTTTTCATTTTGACTTCCATGGAGTTTAACTTTAGATTGTATGTTTCTTTGGAAAATCTTAGTTTTGAATGACTGGATGTTTGCATGGATGGATGGATGGATGGATGGATGGATGGGACTTTATCATATTTGAGACAGTCATGTCAATGATACTACAATATGTCAGAGAAGGAATGATTTATGGAGAGTGACAGACATTATAACGAATGAAGAACAGGGTTGTGTGTGCCATTGTATGGTTCCTGTTAACCTTGATATAAAGTGACAAATCATGTCTCTTGGGAATACACACACAAACACACACACACACACACACACACACACACACACTCCACATGCAACAGGCACAGAGAGCAGACTCCCTACAGACTCCCTCCCCCTGAAGAGAAGCTGCTGTGTGTGTATATATATATGTTTGTATGTATACATACATTACATTATTAGAACTGCATTTTGGAATCAGGTTATCTTTGATATTGAAATCTGTTTGATAATCTGTAAATTGTTGTGGCTATCTTAACTGTTGTTATTGTCGTTAATGACATTATTGTTGCTGTTACTCTAATCTTTACCACTACTATTATTACTGTTATTATTATGGTTATTATTAATACTTTACTATTATTATTATCATCATTATTATTATAAATATCAGTTATGGAAGTAGTGATGGTATTGTAATGGTAATGACAATATAGTCATTATTTTTACTATGTTATTTTATTATATTTTAACATTGTTGCACATCCTATGCTTCGGCAATACAAATGTACATATTTGTCATGCCAATAAAGCACCATTGAACTGAATTGAACTGAACTGAATTTAATTGAATTGAGTGAGAGAAAAGGAGAGGCTCACAGAGGAAGGCGCACAAGATTTGTTAGAATGGCTAATGTACTGGTTGACAACATCTATATGTATGAGTCTGAGTTTGAGTATGTGTGTGTGGGGAGTTGAAATGAAAAAAAGATTAAAGTTACTTTATGCTGCAATTAGATGTAATTTAATTTATAGAATCATTACTCCCATAAATTACCATAAGACCAAAGTGCATTAAATGTTGGTCTTCATTTCTCTGCTGTCAGGGCTCTCGCAGAGAGACACATGACCCCTCGCCACCAATCCGAACACCGACAGACCAGTCTTATTTTTGGAAAAGCTGAATAATTCAACCCCCCCACCCCACACACACACTCATCTCAGAAAGCTATTTTCTGTCCAGGAGCACTATCTCTCTCTCTCTCTCTCTCTCTCTCTCTCTCACACACACACACACACACACACATCTGTTGAGACAAGATCACTGCCTGCCCCATCTCTTTAGAGTTTCGCTAGGTGCTCAGAGGAATATTGATCGCCACACCCCTCTGGCTGCTGTCTCACCAGGACCTGGACTGCAAATGACTGTGGGGCTCAGTATGGGCCCCTGGGGCACCTCCTATTAGCCCCACTCCCTCCTCCTTCCCCCAGATGTCTTAGTGAAGATCCTAACCAAGCTACACATCACACCTCCAGCTTGTTCCTCTGGGAGTCACTGCCTGCCCTGCGTTCAGATGAGACTCCTCCATGATGGAGGCTGAATACTTTTTTCTGTGCGATGCAACAGATCTGACAGTGTTTCCGTGTCAGAGAGACACAAGTCTGGTGCAGATCTCCACATCTGCTCACATTACAGAGAACAGAAGCTCCAAATGTTTCAATCAGGGTGGTGGCTGGTTAGCATCACAGGAGTAATGGCCATGCGTTTTTATTCATGTGTGTTAGGATCAACACCCCTTCCTCCGCCCTCTGATCACCTGCTCTTTTCCACTCCCCTTTCTTCCCATATATATACACCCCTCTGTCACTTCCTGGTTGCGAAGTATTGCTAACCCATGTTGCGTACCGAGCGTTATTATTACCTGCCTGCTTACCTGTGTACCGACTTCTGCTTACGTCCTAGACCTCGTCTCTTGCCTAGCGAACTCGTTTCCGCATTTGGATCCCTCTCTATGTGGTCTATTCGTAACAATGTGCTTACTGTTTTCCTTGTGTGTTATTTAATTGGCCTATTTTTGTTCAGTCACTAACTTAATAGTTAGTGATATTAATATTACATATTGATATTCTTATTGATGTACATATTGACAGTTTACCCTTACACCCAAATGAAGTTGATTCTGTACTTTAGCACTGAAGCTTTGAGCTAACATGGCTTGCTTAAACCATGCTGAAGTGTAATTACCACACAACTGGTTTTTGAACTGTTTTCTCATTATAAGGGTTATAAGTCCCTTTGGTCTTCTTGGGTTTGTCATGATTTATAATAATATGAAGATACGATAGGTGATAAACTCGACAACAATGAAAATCTAGTTACACCAACAGCTAAAACAAGGTTTAACAATAAAAGTCACAATCAAAAAGTCCTCTCTTCCACAGACTGACCAATCACAGCCGCAGTCAGTCCAGCCCCTCTCCACAATACAAACACATGCCCCTGCCAGCAGCTGATTGGTTTATGTGTATTAGATACATCTGCAAAAGTTTGGCTGATGAAGCGAATGGTAGGCATAGTGAGATATATCAGTGCAGAGTAATCCCAGCAGAGTAATCCCAGCAGAGTAATCCCAGTAGAGTAATCCCTGCCAGGGCTTGATGAACAGTGTGCCCAAGCATCATGATAAATACTTCCCACAATTGCTCTCCCAATTTTCATCGCCAGCAGAGCATGGAGTGCTTTATGACACCAATACCAGTGGGGCTTGACTGTAATAGACAGAGGAAGAGAGAGAGAGAGAGAGAGAGAGAGAGAGAAAAAGAGAGAGAGAGAGAAGAGAGAGGGGAAAAGAGAGGGCAAGAGAGAGACGAGACAGAGGAGCAGCAGGGACAGATTGGGAGAGAATGATTGGATGAAAGTGACTGGGAGACAAAGAGGGGACAAAAGAGAGATAGTGAAAGAGAGAAAGAGGAGAGAAACAGAATGTGAGGGAGATAAAGACAGAGTGAAACAGAGTGTTTGTAATGTTTTCTTCCTTAACAAATAATTATACATAAATGAAAAAACTACAACCAAACTAAGGCTCCAGTAGCAGTTTGAGTGTTGCTGAAACCCAGCCCCCTCTGATACCCACCCCTCTGATACCCACCCACTCTGATACCCACCCACTCTGATACCCACCCACTCTGATACCCACCCCTTCTGATTCCCACCCACTCTAATACCTACCCACTCTGATACCCACACCTCTTGAGTGTTGCTGAAACCCAGCCCCCCAATACCCAGCCCCCTGATTCCCACCCCTCTGATACCCACCCACTCTGATACTCCATCCCCTCTGATATTTAGCCCACTCTGATACCCACCCTCTCTGACACACAGCCCTCTTTGATATTGAGCCCCCTCTTAACTGGAGCGTTCCTTAAAAACAACCAAACGAAAAACACTTAGGCTTTAGTTTTTGCATGTGTGTGTGTGTGTGTCGGTGTGTGTGTGTGTGTGTGTGGGGGGGGGTGTACACATGTGGGTGTGACTATCGAGTATACAGAAGAAAGGAAATAAGAGCTCTTCACTACCTGCTATAAAAGAGTGATCAGCTCTGGAGTGCTAAATAAAAACACACCACTGCCCTTCAGCGCACCAACGGCATGGTCCTCGTGCACACCCACACACACTTCCATATCCTAACAGACCCGTGTGCAGCAGGACCGACAAACAACACAGACAGGCTTAACTGCTGTCTGGGATCCACAGGCTTATTAGTCATCCCTCCTACACCATCACTCCATCAAATTATCTGAGAACAGCAATTACGGGGACCAAGCAGATTTACATTACCAGCAATTTCCCAGCATGGAGGCCATTGCCACAAAATTAGAATCCTTAGCTTTCGATTCCTGCTCTGATTTTTATGTCCTACAGAATGCTGATCCTGTCCAATAAAGAAGCAGCCAGAAAAATAGGATTCCTTCATTGGAGGAGAACCACAGCAAAAGCCTTCAGTTGAAAGTTGAAAGGCAAAGCTTATGTGATTCAGCATGGTTCCCAAGCAGGCTAACCACCAAGCTCACCCATACAGACAGAGGACGCAAAGTATATTGGTGTGATCTGAGTCTTCGCTTGTCTGTTTCACTTGACCCCAGCAGTTCACATGACACATGAGTGATATCAAAACAGAGAGCTAGAGGCCAGTGGGTAGAGAGAAGCGAAAAAGTAGCAAAGGCTGGTAGGTCAATCATTTACAGTATGTCCTGCACATAAAGTCTAAACATATATGACAGGGATCATTATGGTTCTGAAATGTTGAACAAAAACATGCATTCACCCTGCATAGCAGTGGTGAATTGATTGTTATAGCTCATGTTTTACCCAGTGACAGACCCAGGGCAAATCAGAAGGGGAACCGTGCAAAAGTAAAAAATACAAGTGAGTAGTGGTGGTGTGTGCACATGGACCTTGATCTGGGAGTGGGTGGATCTACCTCACTAGAGAACACAAAATACCTCCAAAAAACCTCCAAAAACTAACGTCCCGGTCAAGACCAGAAATCACTGTGGGCATCATTAGTCCCTAAATACCCATCCTGGAAGAGTTGTTTATCCACACTTTAATCTCTACCACAGCAGAATAAACACATCTGCCCTTACATCAGTGATTTTTTAACCATTACTTTAACAACATAACATTTATATTCAGGCATTTTTTTACCCTATAAAACCTAATTTATTATTGAAGTTAAATATTTTTTAGCTAAGATGATAAAAGTACCAATGTGTATTTATATTGCTCTCATTTAACAGTAATGTGTTCTATATTTGTACTGAATGAATAAATAAACTATGAATAAATAAAATATGTTTGAAAAACTCCTATGTGCCGAGAGTATTGTACTTTAAAAAGCCATTCTCGATTGTGCTGGATCAAAAGCAGTGCAAAATGCTAAATGAGCAAATAGAAAGAAACAAAGAAGAAAATTCCCATCAAAAACAGAGGGAGCAGGATGGTTTGCCAACGTCTGGCAACCTATTGTTTTATAGTTTTTTAACAGATTATACAGGAATAATTGCTAATTTTTGTTCTTAATGGAAGCCAGTGAATAAATGCTATTTGCATACTTAATGTAGCAGTCATTATGTCCTGACAGTAGTTCATGCAACAGATAATCTGTGAAAACATCAAACTCTTCTGCCTCCACCCAGACCTCCTAATGCCATTTACAAGAACTCACTGTGACCGAATCAAAACAACCAATCAGAGCCAGGAGGAATGTCTGACAAAGTGTCAATCACTCTCTCTCAGACAAGTGCAATCAGTGAGGCTTCAGGAACTTTACAAACGCAATGACAGATAGCCACCATCAGTGGAGAAACTGCCCATCCCTGCCAAATATACTCCTGACAAAAACAAGTAAACAGAAGATACCAAATGAAGAAAAGCAAGTTAAAAAGAAAAAAATTGAATGGGCCAAAGATAAAACAAGGCAGACCACCTTTTCAGGTGGAAAGGGCTACATGACCTGAAAGGATTAAAAACCAATACCAAGTTAGTGACATTTATGCTTGACAGGAAATAACGCCTGCTCCATTTGTTTTTCATTAGATTTTTGACAAACATTAGCCACAAAGCTAAGATGGTAATGGCTACAGTAACACTCTCATTTTACATTGAAGTTTCAGATGGGACAATATTAGCTTGTTTCTGATTGGTAAAGTTACTATTTAGCATTGTTTTATTTGGATGTTGCTGAAAAGATCTTTGTGAAGTATCCAGGCAGTTGTACCAGTCAGTGTTTGTCCTGATATTTATGTGTGCCTGCGTTGTCATAGCTAGTTCTCACATTTTCCTGCTTATTTAACACTATTCATGACTCTTTCTGTTATCAAACATCTAAGCACTGAAAATAAGTGTGTGCTGGGTCTTTTACTTTTTATATTAAAAGATTTGTTTTTGCTTGTTGGCCATGTTGACATTTCACAATGTGTACAGCAGCCTTCTCAGTGGGTGGGGCTTCAGTGCAGTTTAGAGGGATGGGGGGCTGATACTTGCACTCATTTGAGATATCATGCCAAGTCCACTCTCTCCTCAGTCTGATTGGAGCTTTAATGGCAGCAATGAAGCATAATCTTATTTTTCTGTTCCGTTACAGTCCACAAGCTCTGGTAGCTATAATGTGAAGAAACATAAATAGAGAATAATGACGGCAACATACTTTACAGTACACTATGGCAACATCCCCTTAG
This sequence comes from Brachyhypopomus occidentalis, assembly GCA_020368025.1. Classification (NCBI taxonomy): domain Eukaryota; kingdom Metazoa; phylum Chordata; class Actinopteri; order Gymnotiformes; family Hypopomidae; genus Brachyhypopomus; species Brachyhypopomus occidentalis. Next base: position 7,096,917 of record JAGXOD010000021.1, on the reverse strand, counting down.
GGTGTGTGTGTGTGTGTGTGTGTGTGAGTGAGAGAGAGAGAGAGAGAGAGAGAGAGAGAGAGAGAGAGAGAGAGAGAAAGAGAGATTGGGGGGCGGAACTTAGTGGTGGCACAGTGGTAATAATGTAAGTCACAGAGGAGGTCACAGGACAAAGGAACTTATTAACCTCTGAAACACAGTTAATTAAACCGGCTCTCTTCACTCCTACTTACTCATCAGATCAAAGCGAGGAAAGTAAGAACAAGGGAGAGAATGCAAGAGAGAGAAAGAAAAAGGACCCAGAGACAATGTGGGGAAAAGAAAAAAGAAATAGGAAAGAATGGGTGGAAAAAAAGATGATGAGAGTGAGTGACAGGGAGAGGGGGGGGAGAGAGAGAGAGATACAGAGATGGAGAGAGAGAGAAAGGGAGAGAGAGGGAGTGATAGAGAGAGGGGGGTAGAAGATGAGTGCTGACACCTTATCGCCAGAGCACTCCCAGCGTCCCGTGGATTTAGCTGACTGCAAGTGGGTGTCTGTCTGCTGAACTCGTCCTGATATGTCAACCCATGATGATGGGAGTCAGATGAAAATGCCTGGCTCTTTATATAAAGGCGCGTTTCTCTGAGAGGCCACAGGAGAGCCGGAGCTGCCGGCTGTTGGATTAAAGAGCCACCGCTGCTGGGGCAGGTTGGGCCTAAAACACCCGAGCACCAGAGACACCACGGCCCTCCACACAGGGGCTCGGCTATCTCGACGGGGCAGGCTTCCAGTTGCTTTGGGGTATGGGTGCGATGGAGGTGGAGTATGCTATGGGCAGCACTTAGGCCAAGAGATTCTTCCTCGGAGCAGTCTTCTGCGGAGCATTTAGCCAGCTGGCTTTTTGGTAAACATTGATTCATGAATGTTTTTAATCTTTGCAGGCTCAACATTTTTAGTTCATCCGCCATGTTTCTGGATATTAGATCAGACGTGAATATGTTCAGTGGACTGGATCCTACGTTTTATAGCCCAAAGGCCATGCTGTATACTTTGACCTTATTAAATGTGGTTATTAAAACCTTTTTATAACCCTATTACATGTGGTTATGGCCTTATTAAATATAGCTAACCTATACAGAAAGGCATGAGTAATTGAACAGCGAAACATCTTTTTGTTGTCTTCACTGTGTACTGACTTGAAATGAAATAAAACCATGTATGGAAACATAAGGTGGAAACACAGCCAACTCATATTAGAATCAACTAATGAGTTTGACAGTTGCAAATGGCAGTGAAGACCACAGCAGTGGATCACTGAAGAATACACTCAGTCATGAATTAGAATGGACCATGAACAATCCCCAGGGTATGAGCAAGAGTCGAAGGACTCCATATAGGTAAAAGTACACCAGCACACCCTCAGAGAGTGCAGCGGAGGATACAATCCACTGGTCCTCCTCAGGAACCCAAAGGTTGCTTGCTGTCCAGAAATGTGTGCAGTTCTGCAATAAATTCTTGTGTATAGACTAGCGGAAGACTGACCAGCATCACAGTGAAGGCGGACAACAGGGATGATGGTATATGCGATCAGCTGAGCTAAACTCCGCCCCGGATTATTTTACAGCAGTCGAACCTGGAGCCCCTGAACAAGACAGAAAAGGCGAATGGTTGCATTACAGGTCTGGGAAGCTGATTTGACGATCAGGATTTTGGGACGCTGAAATAGGAGGTGCTACATATGAAAAGGCCCAGAACTGGAGCACTCTCAACTTAAGTGTGCATTTTCGTATTTGTCAGCTGTATGATAGTATAATGGCTCATAATAGTACAGTCCACAGGTCCCCGGTGATGTTGGCTGGTGGTTTAGTCCAGCAGCAGTTGAAGCTGAATGTTCTTATGAGTGATGCTCATAACAATTACTGATCATGATGATTCATATGTCGACATTCATGTTAAGCATTATTCAAAAATGACTAGATTATAAAGTACAGCTATCTTAAGAGTTTTTTCTGCCCCAACATTAAAAGTACACCACACATTGTTGCATGGACACAAGAGAACCCCAAATTTGGTATGTATATCATTTGAATTTGTGCATTTGTGTCTGCTGCAGCAGAAATATGATATATTGGAGTTATCTGAAGCAAACTAAACAGAAACGTCACAACAAAGTGCCAGAAACTGACCTGTATCTTTTTCAATTGTGCATCTCAGTCTTGGACTTGCGTGTTGGCCACGTGCTTGTGTTGTGAGCAGGATTCATATGGTGACCCGAGATCTGTGGATATATGTATGGCTCTCATTAAAAAATGACTTGTCAGGACGGAGATAAGCTACATGAAAAGAATAAAGATGGACTTTCAACGTTTTTTTATGAGTAGCCATCTCAGAGACCTTATCGATGGCCTCGGCATCATGCCAACTAATTTTCAGTTTTTTTTATCTTCTTTCACAGCCATCGTCAGAGAACCTGTTGCTTCTGCGCAAGGACTGAAGAGGCTTTAAGAGCTCGTATAAGAAGACTACCTGCTATTTTACAGCCCTGTTTGCCGCTGATGTTTTATAACACGTACAACAAAAGCACCAGGTTTCATCCGAGTACACGGTTGCTCTTGCAGCTGTAGACAGAAGAACGAACCGATGCAATAACTACAGACACTTTGTCTCGCTGTACACCCGTTTCCGCCGGTGCGATTGCCGTTAGCGCCGCGGAGATGCAGACGTCCCGGCTCGCCAGCGGCTGCTTGCCAAATGAACGCGCGGGTGGAGGGTGTGCCGCGGGCCCATACCTGCGTTCGACGGAGATGGCGAACGCTGACAGATGGAGCTTGGTGGTGAGTTTGCGTGCTCGTGATGGAGCACGCGCGGCAGCAGCGCGGCGGATAAGAGTGGAGCTCTAAATCACCGCTTATCTCCCGCTGATCACAGTCGCGTGCTAATGGCCGTCCCAGTGAAGCACGGAGCAGCACGGCAGCGGGACGCGGGCAGCCTTCGGGGGGGCCGGAGCCACCGTCGTGGGGGTGGGGAGCCAGTTTCACTGCTGGTGCTGCACCAGGTCTGTACTGCTAAACACTGAACTCTGCAGATCCGCAGATTAGAGATTGTTATCTCTAATAGGGGCTACAATGACCTTCACATTTAAAGCTTCCTCTTTTAAAGCTGCTTTCACCACTCCGTCCTTTTTTGTGTGGAAAAGTTCGTCCTGGCTGTGTGTCACTGATAGGCGAGAAGGTTTCTGTTTGCCATGCTGTCTTATTTAGAATTGTCTTGTAAGACCCTTTGGCTGTATCACCTGACCTCCGCCAAGGCAGTCCCATTATTCTGTTCAGTGGTTGACAGTTTGATCAAAACTGAGAGAAAAGGTGGCCTGACTTATGACTTTGGTCACGTAGAAACCTCTATTCATTTTGAACAGTTTATGTGACTGACAGACGTTTATAGATTTTGATATTTCGATGTCATTCTAAGTAATACCCCAACGAGCGGATGACTAATGAACTAACATCAAGTTGTCAAGTTAACCGTAATATGGCGTAATGATCGCAGGCAACAAGGGTGCTGCAGCCTTGAATTCTGTAGCCGTCCACAGCGATTTGGAGCTCGAGGGCGGAGTCAGTATAATCTCAAGTTTATAAACCTAATATGAAGTAAGAGAGTCAATGTTACAGGCTTTAATGTTCACACTCCCATCTCAGGATCACTGCTACTGCATTACTGTGACAGGTCCTGTGGGGTTTCTCCCTATATTTAATAATTAAAGCAAATTTGGACAAAAGCATTAGTTATATACAATGTCACATTAATAAACAAACAAATAAGTAAACAAAAAAGGTAATAAACAAGCAGGCATCATATCTTCAAATTATTTACTCCAGATTATTATGAATATTCAACCTATTTCTAGGCATATTTGTACATTTTATTTACTAATCGAATTAAATAAATTTTTTTACACTCCCTGGTCATTTTACCTCTGATGAAAATAAATTTAGGCCTACGTGCAATAAGATAATTTTTGTTGGTAAGACACAATGTGTAAAATGCTTAGAAATAGGTAGAATAATCTTTAGCCATTATTTTAGAGAAATACCAGAATTGCAGATATTAAATTGCCTACGTTTCCCTCCCGGTAAGATGAACTTATACGTTTCACTCTCCATTGTCAGCAACACTGGTGCCTACTACAGACAGCCCTGGGCAACGCCGACCTGAGTCTCTCTGGATCACTGGCCCCTGCTGGCCAGAGGAGATCTGGGGTAATTCTCCGCCTGAGCCACTGAGAATGGATGGGCAATTAACGCTTCAATTAACGCAACCAACATTTCCCTCGAACAAATGTCGAAGGCAACCGAAGGGCACTTTCAAAGGAATTGCCCTCGAGTTAACCAGAGCATTCATAAAACCCTTGAGGTACTCACAGTGCAGAGAAAGAGCAATTCATTGAGCCAGTGCATGTGTGTGTGTATATGTGTGTGCGCGTTTGTCAGAGCCGGCTAAATTGCCCGCGAACTGTTGTCAAATGGGCGAAGGCGCCAGAGCTCTTTGTTTTCCTGCGTTCCCTCTCACTCCATTTCTCCTGCCGTCTTTGTGGCCGGCGATCCACGCTCCGCAGTGGGGGTAGAAAGGACGCCGCCCGTTTGGCTGACATTATCCAGACACGCCAGATAAGCCCGAGAGCCGTCGTCTGATTGGTGGCTGGTGCGGCGTGCCGGACGAATCGCGCGCTCGTTAATACGCCCACAGCTCTCGCGGCTGAGAAAAGAAACATCCCGACAGAATTTCTGACCTTTTGAACAGATCTGAGTGTGGTGGGTGGAAGGCAACGGCGTGACCCGTTACGCTTTGTACAGGAGGAGCAAGTTTAGCCAGCAGCCAGAGGCACACACGAGGACAGAACCCGGCCAAACGTGTTATGGCATCCACTTTAATTGATCTTATCAAACACAATGCCCTCAAACAGAATGTACAAAACCTTGTTTTTTTTGTGTGTGTTTTTTTAAAGACACGCTCTTGTGGCCAAAAAAACCCTCCATTGTTATCCTTCATTATAAAATAAATACAAATCTGGTAATCACACCTCAAAGAGATGCTGCGAATAAAGCAAAGAAAAGAAAAGCCATTAGTTTGACTAGAAGGAGAAGACATGGAGGAATGCTCAGGTGGGTTAGTCTAGGCACACCAGAAGAAATACTGTACATAGAGCATTCGTAAAGCCTAATTAGTCCGTAAGGGACACATGGAGTCGTCATGGCATCGGTCCTTTCCTTCTTTCTGCGTTTCCTTCTTCTCCTTGTTATTTTTTTCTATGCTTTAAAGGTGACCAGAGAGACGGATCTGCATAAAACCTGAAGCTGTGCTGTTCAATAGTTAATCCTAAACATAATTTATCATTGATCAACCAAAATTCAAAATAAAAGTCAAATATAAAACACAAGCCTTCCAGCGGTGTACACGGGTTTGTGTGGATGTCTGAGGGAAGGACGAGTTCTCTCTATGTGGACAGTCTCTGTGTGGACAGTCTCTGTGTGGACAGTCCTGTGTGGACAGTCCTGTGTGGACAGTCCTGTGTCGTATCCAGAGCCGCTGGCGTGTGGCACAGTCATGTTCAGGACCCTGCATGCTGCGGCACTGACGTCGCGTGACCTTAACGTCCTGCATCTGTACCGCACGTCATCACCGTGAGTCCGAACCTCGCGGCAGTTAACACCCCCGCCGCAGGCCACGGCCACTCACATGTACGCATGCACGCTCGCACACACACACACACACACGCACACACACACACACACACTATTAGAAGTATGTAGTCTATTAGAAGTATGTAAAAGCACAAGGTGGTGGAAAGTAAGAACGAAAAAGCGAATGACGAAGGTGTGAAACAGGTCGCATTGGGCCTGACGAGCAGGAGAAGGATTGTTAGAGGGTGTATTCGGCGATAAAGGCTTGAGGGAGGTTAAAAGGTAAGAAGCATTTAAAACCGAACGCAAACGATGAATGAATATAGCGCAAAAAGGAGGCGGTGCTATGGCCTTGGCTCTGAGTCTGGGAGAGTCATGGCTGGCTGTAGTCAAACGTGCAGACGCCTCTCCGCTCATAGCAGAGTCTACCGTATTTCAACCAGAGTTCATGCCAGAAGACATGTGCTATGCCTTAATACACAGACACGCACATACACACATACACGCACACACACACGCAAGCGTGCTCGTAGACATGTCTTCAGTACGTCTTTTAACCTGGGCTACGTCTTACCTCTCTTATCTAACCTTTGTACATGAAAAGAAAAAAAAAACATCACAAGCAAATTACTTCCCTTTTTCTCTGTCTCCCTCTCTCTCTCTCTCTCTCTCTCTTTGTGCCTGTCTGTCTTTCTCCTTTTAGGTCCCGAGAAGCTTGTCGGCCTCGGGGTACGTGGGGTACTTCACTGTTTCGATTTTCTCCTTCACTTTGTAGGACGGGTAGAGGCCCGTGCGACCCAGTCTGCGGTTCACGCCTTTCGAGTAGCCATCCCAGTGGTTTCCCGCCACGCCCACCACATCGCCCGGCTCCAGGGGGAGGTCCTCCGCCGTGCCAGCCTGGTGCGGGTAGATGGCGATCTGGTTGTGGGCGTTCTGACCGCCAAAGTAGTAGATGTCGTCCAGAGAGTAAAAGTAGGAGGAGGCGTCCGGGTGCAGCGTCTGCATGATCTCATAGGCCACACGGCAGACCTGGGGGCGGGGTGGAGAGCAGAAAACCAATCAGATGCTGGGCACCCTTACAGCAGCAGTCGAATGCCTCAGCCATCATTTTATTGGTAGATCTAGAGACATAAGCCCCTCCCCTCACCCTTAACCAGCAATGGGTCTGCCTGTAACCACTGGTAGTTATATCATGTAACAGTCCTCCGTGGCTAGATAGTATAGATTAATTGCAACTCTGACATACCTGAAATTGGATTTCCACATTTTTGTGTTTGTACACCTCAGTTCTAACTGTTTGTGAGCTGGATCAGGTGTGTTAGAAATATTTAATGCCTACATTGACCAGGGTCAGGATGAGTGTTTGTGTGTGTGTTTGTGTGTTGTGTGTGTACCTGTGAGGAGAAAGTGCAGACGAGGAAGTCGGTTTGTGAGAGGAAGTGTATATCCAGGATAACTCCTCTGAGAGAGTTCTCTGTGTAGCGGTTGTGCAGTCCAGCCGACCACGAAATGGAGTTATCACTGATGAATTCATAATCTGGGTACCTGACAACCACATACACACATGCACACACACACACACACACACATGTATGAACACATAAACATGAACACAAACTCAATGACAAAAGACTACATACATAAATATTTAAGAAACACCTATACACAAACACACTAACACATATACACAAACACACAGACAGACACACACACACACACACACACACTAGCCCACTCTTTTCATACATTCCTCCAAAGACTCACTTGGCCTTGGCCTCCTGTAACAGAGCGGGGTCATCGGTTGCCAGATATACCCGCTTTTTATCCAGCTGGATTCGCTGAGCCATCAACCGAAACTGCTCCTCCACATGGGTCATGTACTCCTCTATTGGATGAAACGCCGCTTCCGTCCCGACTTTATCCGTACGTCTCACGTGCACCCTGCAAACACACGCACACACATGCCATGTTTAGCTACAGCTGGCTGGAAATCCATCGAGCCTGATCTGATAGTTTATTGCTCCCTGGGGTCGTGTGTGGTCTTGCTTTTCTGCAGCTAGCGGTTAATGGACAACTAATAGCCACAAGGAAAGGCGGCCACAGAGTTAAAACACGTGTGAACCTGACTTTGAAAAGAAATGGGCGAGAACCAAGAATAGACTGGTGGGGGCAGGAGGAAGAGAGAGAGAGTGAGGGAGAGAGAGAGGTGGAGGGACAGTGAAGGAGAGAAAGACAGGTGGGAGAGAGAGGGAGAGAGGCAGAGAATGAGGGAGAGGGAAATAGAAAAGGAAATGCTGAATTTTTGCTTCTTCTAACCCGGTTTACTTAACACCATAACCTGGTGGTTTTAGACCTGCTGGTTTAGGTTTATGTGTTTTACATATTTAATCATTTAATCATCATGTATCTGCTTTAGTCTCTATTTCACATCATCGATGGTCTCACAATACCTCATATCTCCCCTCGCTGGTCACTCCTATAGAGCTCCACGACATCGCTTGCAGTGGTTTAACTACTGAGGAACTTTCCATCACACAGTGGGACTGATGGAGCCCTTCAGACACGCGAGGAGATCAGAACACCCTTTCACCTGCCCTTACCGCTTCTGACCACACAGAACGGACGAAGAGCAGTCCTGCTAATTACACCCGGCGAGCTGAGTGTGACATACGGGGATTAGCAGAATATAAATACGTGGGATTTGAACAAGGAGGAGCCGGAGACGGACAGGCACGAAGGAGCGCATGCCGATCGTTAACTGCGGGACGGGTAAGCAGGAAGGCGCTGTGAAGGGCCGGATCCTCCCTTCACTGCTCGTTAGCGGAGACGGCCAGCTGTCGGACGAGCTCAGAGCGGCAAGAGAGGGGCTTATTTACATCGGAAGGGGGCAGAGGATGTGGGGGTGGGGGCGAGAGAGAGAGGGAGAAGAAGAGTGGGGAGGAGAGAGGAAGAGGAAGTCTCCCTACAGGGGAGTCCGTAGGGCAGAGCAGAAGGTTAGGTAAAAACCTCCTCCTTGTTTTTTTCTTCCATCTCATCATGAAGCTTCTCCTGCTCCGCTGTTCTCTCCAGCTGATGTGGGAAACCTCCTAACTCTGGGCTCATTCACTTACTGTAGCTCTCTCTCTCTCTCTCTCCCTCTCTCTCTCTCTCTCTCTCACACACACACACACACTTCAATGTACACATGCTCCTTTTCTTCTCTCGCCTGTATCGTTCTCACTCCACCTCCCCCTCTACATCCTTCACTAGCCGTCTCAGCTTCTCTGATGTGTGTAGCATCCAGAAATCGATACACACCTCCCCCCGCTAACAAATGCTTCCACACTTCTTAGTATCCAGCAGGGTCCTCTGCAGATGCCCTTATGGGGCTGCTGTCTTGCACTCGGCTGGTTTGTACAGTCAGAGCGTGCAAAATCTGCCCAGCCTGCCTCAGAGAAGAGACGGTCAAAACCGAGATCTCTCCAACGCCCAAACGAAAGACTTTTCTGTTCACAGAGAATACGGCCGTTTAGAACTTCCATGCTAAATCAATAAGACAAGCAGTTGTTCATCCTTTTTGACGACGCACCTGCTCAGCACACCTAAATTTATGCAGATTGTCAAATACACACAAGCTGAGAAAATCCAACAAAACATTTCCCAGCTTTCGCTGATGATTATGTTTCCTTGCGGCTTGTACGTGGGAGGGTGATACGATGATTATAGCTCAGTGTCAGCAGCCGCAGCTACGAGACACAATCTTGTTTGCAATGTCGTTTTTTGTTTTTGTTTTTTTTTTTTGCATTGCATTCTTAATTTCATTTCCATTAACCGTTGCTTTAAACATTGTGCCATGGAGTAACGGCATAGCAACAGCAGTGACTGTGACACTGAAGCCAGATGTTGGCCTCAGAACCAGACGTGGAACAGGGAACAGTATGGATGCAGCCTAAATCAGCCTGTTTCCAGTTACACCCTGTTATACCAGGTACTAGTCGTTCTTATTGGTTTTGTTCAGGCATTGGTGAGAGGATGTGGGACAGAGCCAAAAAATGGACCTCCTGTTGGTCACTGGGAACAGGGATCCATGATCTGAGTTATTGTTGGAGACTGGATACTGAAGTCAGACTGTCCTCATAACCAGACACGAGACGGTAAGAAGGACGGATGAACTGGGCACAGTCTTCTGTCAGCCAGCTCCCAGTACAGCCCTCCGACCGCGCCGGATCCACTCACTTGGATCTGAGACTCACAACTCGAATAAAGTGTTTTAATCCCATCATTTTCCTGTTGCTACGGTAGCAGATGTTGCACCACAAGCCCCGATGATCATCTGTGTCACCCATCAAAAACTCATCACCCCTGTTGGCACAAATGGCACAACCACCGCGAAACTTTACATCGCAAGCCGCTCTTATGAGGCAACAGACCCGAAAACAAAGAGTGTTTAACTGCCTCTTTACACCCGACATGCCAGCTAATGGGAAAGCGTTTAGTTGTTAGAGTTAGTTGGTTTCTAGGTATCAGCGTTGACTCTTGCATCTAGCAGTATTTTAGTTCAATGGTATCTTGAACTCTGACCTATTGTACTGGCTAGGACGCATTGTGAGAGTAGGTGACAGCCCTCTTGTGAGTCCCTCTGGATCACAGCCTCTGCTACATCCCAGAAATGTTCCGACAGCTTGGCTGGCTGGAATGACTTTTCTTAGATTTTATTCTTGACCTTTTTAAAAAAATGTTTTATCTTAAATGTTTCATTTTATTTTGACACTTACTACATTATTATTGTATCCTCTTCTGTTTTATACTACAGTTTTCTTTCTCTATGGTGGAATAGCACCCCTGCATTTTTCCAGTTACCAATTTAAAAACATTCATCCATAAATTGAACCTTGGAAGCTTATTGCTATGGGGTCCGATAGTGAGCGCCGCCCTGCTGGAGGCTCTAGCTGTTGAGAACAAAGCCCACATGGAAGGCGTGTTGCGTAGTTAGCTGAAGGATGTACACGGAAGAAGCCCGGTAGACGCCCGCCGATAACAGTAACAGCGCACCACCAATACACCCGATGGGCTCCGAAAAAAACTCGAACGAAACCCCACAGAAGTGCAGACGCAGACATATGTTCTACTGTGGGGGAATGAAGAAAGTTGATCCATCACTGTCAAAACGGTCCGGACACGTGCCTGTGGGGAACGTTGTCGTCCGTACTAACGATGGCTTGCTGAGCGATGGTTGTTATAAAGAGAACATAAGGAATGAATAAAAATTTAACTGCCTCATTTGCTTAGGACCAATCACGTACAATAACGACATGCAAAGGAACTATATTAACATGTTGAAATACATTTCAGGGCTTTGACTCGCTATTTGAGGACGGAGCTAATTTATTTTTCCCTTGAAATCCTCGGTTTTAATTGAAACACTTCTCTACTGGTATGTATTCGGGCGTTAAACTCTCAGAGCAGTGTTAACATACATGTCAGGAGCTACTGCTCTGCAAAAACACACCCATCTCCCGGTCTACTATGGAAGACCCCCAGAAAAAAAACAAAATCCTGGTACAAAACAGAGCAGCTGCTTACTGGGTCCTGGCATACCCCAGGAGCAGGACATCGGAACGGAGGATGGAGGAGGTTCAGTGCTAACACTCATCTCTCTATTCTTGCAAGCTCCCAGCGGAGAGGGCCAGAGGGGATAAGAGGAAAAGAGAGAGGGGGGAGAGGGAAAAGAGAGAGGAAAAGAGAGATGTGGAGAGGAGGAGAAAGAGAGAGGGAAAGAGAGCAAACCAGTTAAATAACTGAGAGTGAGAGAAATGCAGTAGGAGATGAAGACATGGACAGATGGAGCCCACTGACAAAGAGCTGTGGAGCTGCAGGACACCCAGACCACCCCACATCACCCCAGACAACCCCATACAACCCCAGACCACCCCACATCACCTCAGACCACCCCACACAACCCTAGACCACCCCATACCACCTCAGACCACCCCACACAACCCCAGACCACCCCACACCACCTCAGACCACCCCACACAACCCTAGACCACCCCATACCACCTCAGACCACCCCACACAACCCCAGACCACCCCACACCACCTCAGACCACTCCAGACCACCCCACACCACCTCAGACCACTCCAGACCACCCCACACAACCCCACACCACCTCAGACCACTCCAGCCCACCCCACACAATCCCAGACCACCCCACACCACCTCAGACCACTCCAGACCACCCCACACAACCCCACACCACCTCAGACCACTCCAGCCCACCCCACACAATCCCAGACCACCCCACACCACCTCAGACCACTCCAGACAACCCCACACAACCCGAGACCACACCACCTCAGACCACCCCAGACCAGTCCAGACAACCCCAGAGCTCCCCACACCACCGCAGACCACTCCACACCACCCCACACCACCCCACACCACCCCAGCCCAGCCCACACTTGGTTGTTGCGATCCACACACCGAACCGCTTTCACATGACAACAGAAGCGTGCAGTGACATGATTCAGTAGTGCTGTTGTGGACAAAGGTCCTGTTTTCATTCCACTTCTCTCAGATAGCTCGAATTTTCATGATAGCGAGGCCATAAAACATCAGCTAAAAAGGAACTTACAATGAACTTAGAAATTATAGTCGGCCAATTTCAGTAGTAGTAATAACAGCAATAACAACATTAATAACAATAAAAAAATATATATATATATATTTATACCCACGTCATATTGACTTCTCAGAGAAGAGCAACTGGACTTCAGTTTTACTGGTGACTCTTAGATCCAGCCAGAGCTTCACCTCAGTGTCTGTTAATGAGAGGGGGGGGCGGTGGAGCAGAACCACACCAAAATGGATCTTCGCATTATCACCACAGCGATGACAACCGGGGCTACGCCCTTGGGCGTTTCCTCCCGGGACACACCTTTAAAATGATGAAATGGAGAGGGCGGATGACACGCCTCGAGTAGAACGGGTCGAAGAGGATTTGTGTCTCTGAGTGGAGCTGACATGATTTCAGTGAGGTAAAGGAAAAAAAAAATATTAGAATTGTGCCAATAATACCAATAGCTGAGAAGAAGCATGACATAGAAAACCGGATCAAATGCTGAAGTAAGATCGAGGAGCGGAATGATATTAAGGGCGGCAGAGTCAATAGAGAGGAAAAGGTCATTAGTGGCTGTGAGGAGATGTGTCTGAGTGCGGAGCGACGGATGAAAAACAAACTCTAATTGCTCATAGAGACTGTAGAACTAGCAGGCGTATCAGCTCAGGTGTCAGGGACGGTTTTACGGTTCTTGATCGTAAAAGTACGCAGCATATCAGGGGACTTTACGTCGGCTGAGCTGCTGCAACAACTGCAGCTACACGACAGTTCTTGTTTTTATAAGACTGTGAAGGAAAAAAAAGAGAAAATTGTCTTAAAAAAAGATTGTTCTTAGGGCTCGGCGATGAAATGGAGTCTGCTTAACAAACGGGGAACATGATGAGATATGATGCAGTTTCCCTGAGGGAAATCAGACCGCATGTCCCAGCTGAGCAGCAATGTTTAGCAGTCACATGAGTTTACCAACAGTTTACCAGCAGGTCACTGTGATTACCAGTGTCATCACCATTTCAGGACCTACGCGTTCTTCATTGGTTAGCCAGCCAATGCAGTGAGAGAATGAGTTACTGGGTAAGATTCTGATAGGGCAAGGGGGCTGTGGACGAGACTCTGATTTGGCGAGGTGGGGGTGGGATGAGACTCTCTTAGGGCGAGGTGGGGGTCAGGGGGCGGGACATGGTAGAGTAAGGTAGAGTGGATAGCACTTACCCAATGACTGGGTGTTTGAAGCCCAGTTTGACGCTGGCTTCCTGCATCTCCTTCTCTAGCCACGCTTGCGGCCGGACCAGATACTTGACAAACTGAGACACCCACCAGACGGACGGGTCTCCGTGCAGCCGTTGGAGTCTGGGGGCCAGGTCTTCTGGGATGGCCAGTGGGAGGTATGGGGGTCTGGGGTGGAGGCTGTCCACGATGGGCAGCTCCACCACCTGGATATCCCGATCGTGATCTTCCCCTAAAGGAGAAAGCAAAAAGGCACCAAGACTCATAGACTGCAGACCCTCAACTGCTCTTAAATCCTGAGGTGTTTGGAAATGACTCTATATTTACCAGCAATACACACTGCACTGTGGCGGTAAGACATGTGTAACATAAAAACACGAATTAAGATGATGAGCTATTTATATTTTACATCATCACTTGGGAACAATGAGACTAAATGTATATTATACAGCATGTAGGAAGCATGAATTTATCATCATTCATGCATAAATGTATAATTTTGCTGACTTGTGTGGTATTTAAATACTATGCTAATACAAGAGCTATCAGCGAATACAGAATCAGCTGAATAGTAGAGTTAATTGTGCTATTTGTATTGCAAGAGAAAGAGAGTGAGAGACAGAGACAGAGAGAGACAAGGTGAGAGAAAGACAGAGAGAGAGACAGAGTGAGAGACAGAAAGAGAAAGAGAGAGAGACAGACAGACAGATAGACAGAGGCAGATCAAAAGAACTGCAGGCGGGTGGTTATCAACCTCATGGCTAAAGTGCTAAGTATTATAAGGCAAGGTGACATCTTCTCACTCATCTCCTCTCCGTCTGCCTTGTTGGCTTTCTGTCTGTCCCCTTCTCTCCTAAAGCCTGAAGGGGTGACTGTGGCTGGCACATGTCTGGGAGCAGAGGACTGTGCCAGACTGATTAAGAAGACCAGGAAGGAAAGAGTAGCGAGAAGGACACG